>OV884011.1:132016266-132551817 GCA_930367205.1 Acanthosoma haemorrhoidale
TATATATATACACACACACACACACACATTATTGTTATCATGAACTGTCATGTTATTGTTATTGTTGCCATGAATTGAAATATTACCTTTATTATGATAAAATTACTATCTGCCTCATAATACATTGTGATAAATGTTTTCATTCATACCATATTTACAATTTTCATTCACTCGCTCATTCATACAGTATTTACAAACAGCCCAGAGACCTCCCAAATCCACATGGTTGTCACCTCCCTCGCATGCGAAAGAGGAAGCGGTGTCCTGGGAAGTCTCCCACGCTCTTCCGTCAGCTCCGTCACCGGATACGAGCCAGTGGAGGCTGACCAAGAGCGCGAGAGCCACATACGCTCAGGACATGATTGGAGAAACTGGCCTTTGCCAGGACTCCCACTAAATTGAAATATAAACACAAACAATTGCGTCATATGGGCTTTTTTTATAACGATCTATTTATAAATTTACTAACTATTTATTGAACTTATGATTTCTTTTCTTTTTTAAAAGAAATAAAATAAGTAATACATTTGCCAGACGAAACTAAATTGATTTATTTCTACTTTATTATCCTTCATAGCAAACCTCATCCCTGAACCCTGAATTATTATGAAACTTCTTTTTTAGTTTCTTCTATCCCATTAGTTTCTATATTCCATATTATAAAGGAGCTAGAGAGAGAGAGAGAGAGAGAGAGAGAGAGAGAGAGAGAGAGAGAGAGAGAGAGAGAGAGAGAGAGAGAGAGAGAGAGAGAGAGAGAGAGAGAGAGAGAGAGAGAGAGAGAGAGAGAGAGAGAGAGAGAGAGAGAAGAGAGAGAGTTCAGTTAGATATTACAAATAAAGAAAGATTACGGCAAAACTAATGTATTTAAAATAAAATATGTATATTAAAATGATTGGGATCAATACATTTTAATTACAAACTAAATATTAGCACATATGATCTTCTCTTGCAGCACAACGTTGTCAATTTTCTTGCGGACTGATCTCATAATCAGCTCTGACAAAGGCCTATCTCACTCGTCTTGAACATGAATTCTACAAGCATGACTGTCTCCCTTGCTTCCTCTCCGACCCTCTCTCCGAAAAAGTCTGTCCCCTTCGGTTAGGATTTCGTGTCAATATACATTCTCCTATACCCTCCTCCATTCTCGCGGGTAAGGGTCTATCCACTCTTGTGGAATTGTGGACGTCATAAACCTAATAACCTAAGAATAATTTTCGGCCTCTTCAACCATTGGCCTGCCTGTTGAAGGTATTGATGGATTCAGAATAGTAGTCCAGGCAACAAAGGTAAAATAGAAAAAATAAATCATATAGTTCCGAATAACTAGGGAAGAAAACAATAAATCTCACAATTATCTTTGGCAAAATTCATTAAAAAATAATAGTAAAAAAAGTTAGTGTATTACTATAGTAAAATAGAAATAATGAAAAAAGTAATATGAACCTGATATGAGACATGCATCAGGAGTAGATATACAAGCAGGTCGATTGAGAGATTGGTTCTTAGAAGTCGAATTCTTCGGTCTCTTCTTCGTCGGAGTCTTCTTGAATCATTGAGCCGTTTGTGCAGGCACCACGGCAATCGATGCATACTGCGGAGCATGGCATCTTTGCTTTCCGCCACTTACATCGTCGAACTGCAGTAATTATAGCATGGACAATAGGCAATAGTTTTCTTTTCACTTTATTCTCTTGGCAGACACAAACGAATCCAATAACCGTGAGGGTTCCTGGAACCATATCCTCAACTTGGTCTAGAAAATTGTAAGTTGGTGGATACATGTCTGTTTTACATGCTTGGGAGCGGTCTTTTATATTTGCACCAGCAGTTTGTGCAATTCTCAAGCGCTCATCTCTTTCACTCTGATATCTTGATGAATTTTTACATGGGCACGCTTCGTTCAAGATTTGGTGGCCATCAACACGAAATTGGGCAACAGTGGTACTTGCTTTCGTTTGTCTGACTATTACACTTCAAATACTTCTCTTGGACTATTACACGCTCACCATATTTCTGGATCAACCTACCTCTAATAGTAGCCACTAATATACCCCGTAATAGTGGCTTTTCATGTGATGAAATTTGCTCCTTCAGTTAATCCATAGAAAACTGGAAGTCATTTTGTTCATCCAAATACTCATAAATCTCCTCCATAGTAGCTGTAATTTTGCCATCTTCAGGGTGACCTCGTGGGAACTTGCTTTGTGGTAACTGAAATAAGAGGACCGAAAAATATTTGTGGGTAATTCGAGAGGGAAGGAGAAAGGACGAAGAACCTAAGAGGGGCAATCAACAATGGTCAGCACATGGTACCTGACCTTCACAAAGCCGCTTGGTGGGACTTTCCAGCTTTTAAAGTTATTCACTATTTACGCTACTTCAAACATTATTCATTACATATAAATAATCGATGAAATTTAATTATAATCTATTAATTCAAGTTTTAGCGGTAAAAAAAAAGTGATCTGTTAGACAATTTTTAACAAATACTAACATTGTTTCCCCTCCCTAACTACTGACTATGAAAAAATAAATAAAACTTTCTTATAGGAAATGTTATTTACTTAAATTTTGTATGCGAAATACCATTTGCTAAAGTAGATAATTACCGAGATACTTGAGAAAAACCAAAAAAAAAGGCCCATCAAATGACACCCTTCCCCCACCACCAGCGGGAACTTTTAGTATGTTGTACAGAACACTCCAATGAACAAATGATGTACCAAAATCCACAGTTATACGATTTAATTAGTGATTTTTGGCCTTCATCGGCTGAACTATAGCAGGTGCGCTGTAGTTCTTAATCCGGGTACTGACTGCTAATGAATAGAGTAGGGTTCACATTAGGCCACGAATCCCGAATTTGGATCATTTCCCCGTAAACGAGCGTTCGGAAATGATACTGATTTCTTCTGAATCTTTAAACTAGTTAATATTACAGGACGTAAGACAGCTGATACATTACCCGCTTAAGTGGTGGTTATAATTCGTTTAAAGAGTACTCACATAGTCAGGAAGATTTTTGAATTGAGAATGTCAATTCAGAGCAGTAGCTCACAAATAATAATTTCGTGTGCTCTATCTATTAATTTTCAATATTGTTACGATTATCATGTAACAAAGTCAGAATTTATGGACTTGGGTGGTTTGGTGTTATTTGTAACTAGCCTTTTTAGACAATCTTTGGTGTACAAGTGTAGGAGTGAAGTTTATGAATTTTAAGAATGCATAAACACGTCAGTAGCTTAAATGTTTTCAAATTATAATCTGTTTGAATAAACATATTCTATTCATTATTTTACAGGACAGCGACAGCCCGTGGTAAAGCAGAAATGGCCGACATTGCTGCTGAACAAGCAAAGGAAGAATTCGAAACCGCCCAAGTAACCGCCAAACAATTTGCACCCGACTTTGTGCAGCCAGGTAATGCATTGTGATTGAACAGTAATTATAAACTATAATAGAGTAAATTTTAGATTTTCAATTTGAATTGTCATTTAATAAATGTTAAAGTACAGTTTATTGACAAACATTCCTTTTTGTAGAGCTTCTTTAAAAGGAAAAAAAAGTTAAGATTCAAATATAGTATAATTGACAAGTAAATAAAACCCTATCTAAAACGAAAAGTGAATCAAACCCTTTTTTTTCTACTATTTAAATTTCAATATTGTTTTTTCTTTTAGCATAGAGAAACATTAAACTTTTTTTTCAGCATTGGAAAAACTGAAGAACCGAGCAGTCAATAAATATAAAACAGCATCTCTTGATGATGCCAAAATGAGACCACCTCCAAATCAGAAAGCACCTTCGTTAAGCCGAGAAACAAGCCTGCCAAATACACCTTCCTCAGTGGCGACAACGTCGAAACCACAGCTTCAACAGCAGTACGACAACAGGACCCACCTCCCGCCTCAGCAGTTTGACAGTAAAGGACACCTTCCTCAACAGCAACCTCCACAACAGCACCCAATCCATATGACAAATGCAACAGTCCACAACCCAGGGCTCAACGCAGAACCTCATGAAAATTACCAGCACATTGTTACCCCACCCACTCCTATGCCACCATCACATGAAAAAGATGCTATGCAGAACGAACAACCCCAGCAGCCGAACCTCCAACCCCGAGGAACGATACGAAGGAATTCGAGACAGCTTTCTGGTGAATCACCCTCATACAATTTCCAACAGGTATGAAGGCATTTATTTTTAAGCTTAATTTAGAATTGGATATAAAGCAATAGTGCTATTTGTGCAGTTTATTGCAAACATTGTATTCATACTTATTTAATTTAAAAGTAGGATAATTCACCTTTATTATTACAAATTATACGGAATAGAGCTATGGGGGACAGCAAAAAAAAGTCGAGCATCAAGCGTATCCAATCCTTTCAATCAAAAGTCCTGAGAACAATAGTAAATGCCCCTTATTATGTCAGCAACAAAACCCTTCATAACGACCTTAATATACCCTACATTCTAGAACTCATCCCTTCCAAGTTTATGAAATTCCACAGTAGCCTTTCCAACCACCCTAATCCTGTAGCACAGTCATTGCACTGTGCCACTCATCCCTATAATCCTCCTCAGAGACTGAAACGGCAGTGGCCTCGTGACCTGCTATAATCGCGTGACAGTGGGAGTCCTGGCAATGGCCAGTTTCTCCAATCATGTCCTGAGCGTCTGCGGCTCTCGCGCTCTTGGTCAGTCTCAACTAGTATCCGGTGACGCGGCTGACGGAGGAGCGTGGGGGGACTTCCCAAGACTCTGCTTTCTCTTCGCATGTGGACTTGGGAGGCCTCTGGGCTGTCTGTAAATATTGTATGAATGAGTGAGTGAATGATGAATTGTAAATATGGTATGAATGATAGTATATCTTAATTACTTATTGCCTAGCAAGGCAGATTGTAATTTTAGCACAATAAAGGAATTATACATACATACATTATTACAAATTACGGTTATTAATAAATTCATGTAAAAATTAGATCAAATTAAAACCAAAATTGAGTTGCATTAGGAAATTAAATATAGACTCATCTTATGGTTAAGATTTTTAACAATAAAAACCAATGCTTAGATTTACTGGCTAAGGGTAATAATCTTTTACTAGGTTTAGTAAAATTATATTTACATTATTTCATGCTTCTGACAACATTATGGTTCTGTAATGTTAACCCAGAAACTAAATGTTATTGATTTTATTAAAAACATTATTGGTTAAAGAAATCATTAGTATCACTCCTCTCAACTATCAAGCCTTTTTTCAGAGGAATGTCATCAATTATATGGAAAAGGCTCAATTTCTGTTATTTTTAATAACTTTTAAGGTTTATTATTTACATGAAATGAAGGAACCCTGTGTTAAAATATGCAACATGAATGGATAATTAACTGCAGAATTGATATATTTTCTTTGATTCAGTGAGGACCACCCTTACTGAATTTTTGTTATTTTATCTATTCACAAGCTACTAAGCTCATCATGTTAATAGAGACTCACCTTCCAGCTGATTTGGCCTGAAGATCTTCATCTATTGCCATATTTATTTTTTTTCTTTGGACCTTTGTTTAGGTAGTACACTCCTCTGACTTAGTTAAACCTGTTTCTTTCTAATCTAGTTACCAATTCATTCCCAGCTATCCTACAGTGGCTGAGAAGTAACTGGTATAGTTTTTCTCCCCTGCCCTACCTGAGCTGTTCTAATGATGGATTCACTCATAGGGAGAGATCTGATGGTTTGAATGGCAGTTTGGGAGTCATTTGAACATAAGTGTGATCACTTGGTTCAGAAATAGCATAAAAAAAAAGTAATTGTCCATAGGTTTTGCCCAAACTGTGATTAATATTTAGTTTAAGCTCCATATTTAGTTCAAACTGTGATTTATATTTAGATCAAACATGATTATCTAAAAAATAAAATAGTAGAAACCCATTGAAATAGATGAATATGTTTTCTGATTTTTTAAGAATAAACTCACATGAAGTAATGGATTCTGAAACTCTAGCTTCCCACTCTTTGGGAATCAGGGAGCATAAATCATGTAATGTGTATGCATATTCTGAATATGGAGTAACAAAATAAAACCAGAGGTCTCCCATACTTATATGACTTATATTATACTCTGTGAAATATTATATGAATTTTCCTATTTAGTTGACTTTCTGTTTTCTTATGACTTTTCTATTTAGTTATATATATATATATATATTATTACATTTTTTATCTTTTAATTGTTTTTATTTAAATTTAATCTGAGGTTTTATAGAGGTTCTGTTAATATAAGAAAGAATTCTGGCAAAAGGAAAATTGTTTAATACCAAATTGATTCATGAGTTACACGTATGTTATAAATTTACAATGTTAAAAAATAAAGTTACAATGTACCTTACTATAATATTTACTGGCCAGTTTTACCTAGTTGTGTTCTACGCGTGGTTCTTCTTTGTTCTTGGTTGCTGAGTGTGGTTGACATATGCCTCATTTTCTTCTTTGTTTTTGATCGTCTTCTTGATACACAGTTCGATTAAACCTTTATATTTCAAATTCTTAATAAATAATTTTTACAATATCAAATATCACAGCAATTTAAATATGTATTATTACGATATTTGTTATCATATAATTTAATTATATATTTTTTATATAATTTATATTTTATTTTTATTCTTTATATTCAACTTTTACTTTATCTTAAGGTTCTGTTAATAAAAATAGGATAGTTCTGGCAAAAGGAATAATTGTTTATTTTCACAAATTGATTTCAAATTAATATACAAATAAAATACGTGTGTAATAAAATAACATTATTAAAATCTAAATTTAAAATTGTACCTTAATTACTACGTGAGACTGGCCAGCTTATCTGTTGTGTTTCGGGTGGTGCATTATTCTTTTGTCTGATGCATAGCGTGGTTCGGATCGTCTTCTATCTTGAGCATCCTTGTTGCTTAGCATGATGCGGATTGCGTCTTCTCAGTCAGGCCGTCAGTGAAAGAGTGCCTCGTTGTGTCTCTGTGTCGGGTTGGATGCAAGTGCCCCACGAGGCAGTACCTATACCTGGGCTGGCGTCCCTCCTGGTGCTTCCTCGGTCTCCGATGAAAGAGTGCCTCGCTTCTCGGTATTCTATAACTCCTTGTCTTTTCCTCTGCCTTCTTGATCCTTTTTTAACTGGCATTGGCCATCCAGTTGTTTCGGATATTTATACTTTGCTTGTTTTGAAGTTTATAAAATAAAATATTTATATTAAATTATTGATATTATTTATATTATACATATCAATGGTAGATTCAACGCAACGAATAGTGTTTAACATTCGTGAATCGTGGTACACGAGTCGTATATTGTTCATCAACGCTTGCTAATTTCGAGTTTATTTCAAAAACACCATCAAAAATCAACACATCAAATATCACAACAATATATATATTGTATTGTACTAAACTGGGAGCGAAACCATACCTTAGAACAACACCATCTGAAGGTATGCATCACATCAGGCACATTGGTATCACAGTTCCTAATCATGCATAAAGCTATGGTTCCAATGTTTAATTTATATAAATAAATGATAAACGATATTCTGGACTATAAATCAAGTTGGTTGAAGGAAATTCAAACTACACCAAAAACAAATTTTCCTATATTAGTTACAACTTACACTCAACTATTACTTTTAAAAAAAAAATTTTAATCTTCATGTGCCTATAGTCTACAATGAGTGTTTCCAATGATTTCAGGCAATGAGTGACCATTTTGACCACTACAAGAGGCCTCCAAGCCGAGATAACAGCGTTGATAGATACACCAGAAGGATGGGACCGTCAAGGCAACCATCTGTGGACCAAGTGGAGTCACCTGGGTCGAGAGCATCTTCAGTGGTCAGAGGTTCAACACCAGTAAATCCGTCACCCACCGTCAGGGGAGGTAACAACCATTACTATTAATGATGATATTGATGTAATAAATTATAGACTATTTAGGTTATTTATTACCAAATTAGCTGTAAATGCTAAACATTAACACCGCAGTGCAAGCCATAGCCTGTGTCTGAGGAAAAACATGTGGGTTATATTGGCATTTAATATGCATTTTAAATAATAACAAGGGATAAACCTAAGAATCGTGTAATTTTATGTATCTACAATGTAAGGTTTTTATCAACAATTTCATAAGTACTACTAAAACTAAATGATTTAATTTACTCTTTTTCTTGAGTAATATCAAGTTCTTAATCTGAATTATTTTAAAATATCATCTTATGCTCAAAACTTAATATTTAGGTAAAATAATAATTTGTATTGATGAGTGAGTTTGAACTTATTGATGAGATGTATTGATTTGTATTGATATAACAGTACCCCCCAAAAAAAAAAAAAAAAAAATCAGCACTCCTACGCTGGTTACAAAAAGTTGGTATCCGGCAGATAACCCGCATTTTATCCACTAATTTGTAGTAGTACATAAGAGTATTAAACCGATTAATTAAATATAATAATAATATATAAGTAATAATCATATAATGGTAGTTATATAACTTTTTAATTATTAACTCTTTTAATCTAACCTATAGAATATACTTATTAAAACATTTGGTATATTTCATAGATTTAATGTGTCAATTAATTAATTAAAGGATCAAAACCTACATATGGTTTCTGAAAAAGAAAAACGAAATACTTTGTTACGATACCAGCTAATTTAGTCTGAGGGATTAACAACAATAATTACTGTCAATCAAATCCAGATGTGTCTTGTCATTAAAGCCCATTAACTTCCACACTTTTAAAATGTTTCCCTCCATTAGTTCATTAAGCTGAAATAAAGACACAGTTTTTGTTTGTTTTGGTTCAACGTGAATACGCAATTGTTCTCTAACAATACGTATCATCTTGGCATCCGAGCAAAAACAATAATTAGAACTTCCATATTTAGCAATCTTCTTCATTTGATTTAATCTCTTATTTAATAAACATACTCTAACAGTTTTACAGCTTTATTCTAGTTGGGAAAAATGACACATTGAGCATTATACTAGGATAAGCTCTCTCAATTATGTAAGAGATCTTGCCTAAGCATTAGTATAATATTAAACTATCAACTTTAAATAAAAATATGTTTTAGCTTAGTTTTGTTTTAAATATTTTATATTATTCTCCATTGAATACTACATGTATGCAGATACATCTTCACATTGATTATGGCGTTTTGAAGGAGCATAGAGGGTGAAAAAAGCAATCAAAATAAATCATATTTGAACTATAAAGGGATAAACTAGAAATTGATATTATAACTACATTTGACCATGTAGTGCGTTTAACTTTTTAAGCTAATTATGGGTTAGCCTCTGTTTGAAAATAGGTTGTCACTATGTTAGATGCCTACGTCATTAAAAATAGGGACAAAAATTTTGTCTACTAAGCTTAAATATGTGCATAGATCTTCTGATTTTTACCTGGACAGTCAGTAAGTAGTTGGCCTGATTTTTAATTCGTAATATTCTGTGGTTGTATGTATTTGTACTATCTATTCCGAGTTTATTTTCAGTGTTAGTTCCATCGGGTCATTAACTCATATCCTACAATATCACAAATTATTTTATAATTTCTGTTAACATAAGAACACAAAGAGCACTTTACATTTTTTTATTTCTAAATTATTACTATATCTATTTATTTTAACACTCATTTTATTTATTAACACTCACTAAATTTTTTCAATTAAATATTCTTCTGAATGGTGGAATGGATTTTTTTTTAACCTCCTTGCATTTATCTAATTGAAACAGGAACACCACTCCCCTCACCACCATCTACATCTACAAATTTTATACGAGGAAATACTCCAACTTCTGTGCGATCCGGAACTCCGGCCACTGGGAATGGATCGGTCGTTGGAGCTGCTGTCAGCCCAACACCACCACCCTTCGAAGACGTCATAATGAGGAAGCGTGGGCTTGGACAAGACATTATACCGTCTGCCAACCAGCCTAAGAGAACTGAATCGCTGTATGTTAATCCTCAGAAAAAAGAGCCTGTTCTTAAAGTAAGATACACTCTCTTCTCAATAATTGTTTTAAATGATATTTATTTATTTATGTAAATTTGCATTAGACTAGTTTAAATATATGCTATACAATTAAATCCTTCATTTTCATAGTTTAGAAAGTTTGGTTAGAATTGAGTATGTAGGTAGAAAAAAGGTACATTGGCTTTTGTGCTCTTTTATGGGAGAACAAATTGTGAACTTGTAAGGAATTTATAAATTTCAGCATATATATATATATATATATTCAGCAATAGCTGCTTATGTATGTAGACAATAAACTCAGCATGGATATACATTTTTAGTTATACTGAACAAATATTTATCAACATGTCTTGCTACAATTATTAAATTACAGTAAAGTAAACTCTTCATGAATATTAAATTGATTATTCATATCTCATTAAATATCTTAAAACAAGTTATTTAATCTTGCTGATCTGATTACTTTAAAGTAATATTTCCCCAACATTGAGATATGTATTTTATTTTCTTGTAAACATAACAAAAAACTTTGTTTTACTTCATCATTAACAAAATGGCCAACCAAAAAAAACAACTTAAGTTTGCTGTATAAGCCTTATTAGGAATTACTTGCAGAGTCAATTTTTTTGAGTAACCTCATTCTAAATATAACAAAGCTTGGCAATAGACACACCACTAGGGGGAGATGCTCTGCAAAGAGGGGGAGGGGTTGCATCTATATCCAGGTAGTTGACAGTGAACATTTCCACCGAGATGTTCTGGTCCGGGGAATGTGAGGATGAAGAGGAGGAAGACCTGATGTTCTCGCCAGCTCTCATGGCGAGGAGGGCAAGTGAGAGTTGGATTAATGCCCCTCCTGTAGAGGTAACCTAACCTTACATAATTTATAACCTCACACTACCCCCCCTCCTGCAGGAGGATCTTTTCTCTGTTGTCTGATGAGGTGTATATTTAGACTGTTTCACACAGACTGGCCAAATCTAAAGCTTGGAAATGCTATTACTGACTCACCCTTCTTAACCTGCAATCTCCCTTTTGTAATATTTTTTTGATTATCGATTAATTCTATTTTACTCATGGTTAACTTCTTAAGAAAACAAACAAATGTTTATTAACAATCTTTAACAGTGCATTAATTACTCAAGTATACCTCAAAGAAACTTTTACTGAGATGAATTGTTTTTATTTGGTTCAGTGCTTCTTACCCAAACTAATGTCTCTGCTTAGCTGTAAATTATTGTTAAAATGAAATATGGAATTACAATTATGCATAAATTGTTGTGTTTTAAATGACAGCGTTATCATTTGACATATTGAATGTATATTATTACGTTTTTTAAAAGATATCATAATTTTATTTTTATTCTTTATCTTTAAATTTGACTTATTATTTATTCTCTAAAGTTGTTTAGGTTCTACTAACAAAAATAATTCTGGCAAAAGGAGTATTTAATTACAACTAAACAAAAAAAAACTTATATTAATTACTTGTCTATTTTTTCTTTTCTTTTCTTCTTTCTTTAAAAAAAATTAACACTTCTTCCTGGTGCTGGTTCTCTTCCGTTCCGCTTCAAAGCCAACAACAAATAACTTAAAAATTTTTTACTATGATCACTATATTCAGTCAGCTACATATATCACGGGCTGATCCCAAAACTAGACAGTAACTGTGTTCTCATTATAACAACAACTAACTAAAATAGCCATATTGTTTTTCCATCATTCCTCTTTTGTTTTTGTTTGCCTTCTTGATTCAAGGTTGGATTAAATATTTATATTTCAATGTCTTATACACAAACCCACAATATCTAATATCACAACAATGTATAGTATAAAAAATTAAAATAAAACTAAATGAGCAAACACGACATAAATTAAATAAATCCAATTTTGTTTTCACTACATGCTATGACATATTTTTAACTCAGCGAATTAAAATATTCTGCCATATCTCATTAAAATCTATTGATAATAGGTTCTTATGACTATGATAACCATCATAGGTAATAGATGAGCATGGTTAGTGCTAGGAATTCTCATAGCATTTACCTTTATTTTTTGGGAATGAAACAAGTGCCTCTATGATTATTAACTTTGTTATGGAGATAGCGAATATACATTGCGCCTTTCAAATTCATTTTTTGAACTTATGATATGTAAACGACATAAAAGCATGTTTATTTTGCCATAAAGTTAGAGGGAAGGAAATATGGGGACAGTATTTATTGACTGAAAACAACAAAAATATTACAACTCTTGGAGTATGACCTATTGGGGGCATGCCAATTAAATAAAAATAAATGTCTCAAAGCTAAACTGTAGGCATTTAACAGATTCAAAACAAATTTCTGTTGAATATTTTCATATTTTTATCTTCTTGCTACAATAATCATTCTATAATGACCTGGATCTGACGGGAGCTGATTTATTACATTTTCGTATCTGTGTGTAATTAAACAATAGAACCTGTTTTTCTAATACCACATTATAACAAGCAGAGTTTGTTGTTTGATCAACATTAAGGAGGAATAAAGTAATAATTTTGAAAGAAAGTAATGATGTAATGAAGAAATATTACTTTACAGAGTATTCCTGTTACAACAAATCTTCAGAGGAAGAAGAGCCTCCCGGATGTACAAGGATATCCTAAGGTAGGAGGTGATGCTATGTCCAGAGAAGAGGTATCTGTACTGAGCTCTGCGAGGAGGGAAGAGCTAAGGAGAGTGCAAGAAGAAAATGAAAAACTTCGAGCAAATCCTCTCTTATATCTTGTCAGCCCTCATGTCAAGGTTTGCAACATATAACATTTAATTTATTATTTCAATGAACATAGAAGTATAAGACGTTACAATTAATAGAACCTGAATGTTCTTTTCACACAAGAATGTTACTATAATAAGAGCATTATTATAGGATTTTCTGCTTTAGAATGATACCTGAATTATAAAGTAAAGCAAAGTCATTATTTATTTATATGTTTATAACTGGTATCTCAGGTTTGTTGTCGCAACAAGCAAATTTTACAGAAAACGCTTACAAATTTTGATAGGAGCAATTTATATGTAAGTCCCATACTTTACTTATGTTTCTATGCTCAGGAAACTAGAAAGAAATAGGATAAATCAATAATTCAATTCAATTTCTATATTCTTTACCCAAATTAATAGGGTATAATTATTTTAGGCTGACTTTCTTCCATTCTTTATCATTTTTTGATATTTGTGTACAATAATGAATTGTAATTTTTCAGGAATGGTTTTCAAGACAGCAGTTAATAATGCTTATTCTTTTTGTGAACATCTCATTGGCAATTATGTTCTTCAAATTGCTGACGTAGTAGCTATGGTGTACGTGGGATACCACGTGCTTAAGGAAAATTTCGCCAATGTTGATGTCAATTAGAACAGTTACTGGATATTTGGAAGTTAAGTGTTCATGAGAATGGCTTTAGCCCTCATTTCAGAACACTATTTTTTTGGGTCAAGTTGAAAAAGACTCATACAACCTGCCTAGTGACTTAATTTGTTCAATCGATTTTAGAGATAAAGACGATATAATTAAGCTATTTTTGACAATTGTTAATATATTTATTGTAACTATGTTAAATTATAAAGAAAGTTGAATTGTTTGTAAGAACTAAGGAAATGGTGATCAATGAAAATGATGCTGTAGTTTTCCTAATAAACATTGATATTATGTAAATATATAATAGAAAAAGCAAATAAAAGTTGCTGAAATAAACTTCTACATTTATCCACAATTAAATGTGGATTAGGGATTGTTAACCGTAACACTTTGTCTGAAGAAACTGAGTATAAATAATTAATAAATCTAAATTGTAACATGATGCTTATCATCGATGAGTTTCAAAAATTGTTATAGTAATCTGTACTTATATTGTATAAAGCACAAATGATTTTATTCTACTATATTTATATATAGATTTAAATTTTTCAGAACTTTGTAACAAAATATTTTCACACTTTTTACTCTGTAATTAGGTTTTTCTCAGTTACTTCATTAGTGATATGAGACATTTGTTGTAATGGTGCCTATTTTGTAAGTTAGGAGACAACTTTTAACCTACAAAATTGTAGGCGTTTTGATGATGCTTTCTGTAACTGAGCTGTGGGATAATTTTGTGTGTCAAAATGACACTAAGTTAATTGAAAATTTTAATAATTGGTAAATATTTCTTAGCTTCAGGCTTTTAGATTGTAAGTTCCTGATGAATTAGTTTATCTTATAAAGGTAAATAATCAATTTCATTAAAAATTTGAATATTTCAATTTTTTAATTTGATTTGAATATAGGAGATTGTTGTCAAATGACAAAACAGGCTATAAATTTATTGTTTATTGTTGGTAAATATTAATTTATTAAAGAGTAAAATTAGTATTGTATATTTGTATATGGGTCTTAAATCTACTTTTGCTCATTTCATTGAACATATCTTAAGTTACTTGACCAAATCGGCAAAAACTTATTCTCTTTTACAATAGTACATCTGCATTTAAAAAATCTGGTTTTTAAAACATGATTTAGTTCACAGGCTTTCAAAAGATATCTACTTTAAGTAGCAATTTGTATTTATATGAAACATTATCTCAACTGAATTAATCGTAAAGGTGTGAGCATCTGCTTGCTTAATTGACTTCAGTTTTGTATAAAATGTAAAGATTTTCAGCCATATTTGGCTAAAGTCATTTTTTGAGAATATAAAACAAAAAAAAAACAAGAAAAATATTTTTGAAATGAAATTTCATTTTATATTGAGTGTTTATTGAAACATATTGTATTTGTTTAAATTGTATTGTATAAGAAAAGAAGCATACAAGAATGTAACTTTCGACCTACAAACATAAAGTCTGTTGGATATTGGGAACATAGGTGCAAGCCACCTTCAATTATTTATGTCTTATAAACTTATATATAAATTTATGTACATAGTATACAGTTTTTACATTGATTGGAATTTACTCACAAAAAAATATTAATGTTATTGTTCATTGTTTAATGTATATAATAATGTATCAAATTTCATAATCACATTTTTTCACTTCTGCAAACTAAGCAGGAAATATTGTGTTTAATGGAAAAAAAATGTTTGGAGATGGCATGAATTGATTTATTTATTTCTGTGTATTCAGAAATGAAGTTGTGTGTGCCTTTTTAAGTGATTTTATTGAAATTACAATTTACTTATTTATCAAAATAATTTAGGGTTACTATCAGGAAATTCATTCCTAACTTAGTTTCAAAGTGAAAATTACATTTGCTTACATTGTCAATAAATTGTAAATTCACTTATACTTAAATATACATATATATTTTTTTTTTACATTTACCTAGTGATCTTATAATTAAATTAAAAACTCGTTTCAGGCTTGTTATATTCTTCATTCATTATCTATCGCAGAATCCTCTTTATTTGCCAATAAGTTATATCTTTTATTTTTTACATATTTGACCCTCTTCTTTTTTTTCTGCAGCTTCTTGCAACAACCGCAAAGTTCACAGATCAAAACAATTACAGCAACCAATAAACAAATTACTACAACTATAGCAACAGTATCGTATGCTTCCCACTCAGGCTCCCCGTGGTAGAAAGTCAAATCTGAATTGTTTACACTTGTTTCATCGTAAACCTCAGAAATATCTGTTGTTTCTTTGGTCAAATCCTTAAATGGATTGTCTAATACTGTTTTATTCAATTTTTTACTCAAATGATCAAAAACCTTATTGCTTAACCAGTCAGCAACATCTTTTCTTCCTATCTGAGTAAGCCTATGAGCAAGAACTGCATGAGTTTCACCTAATCCTTCATTTGGTGAACTGTTCCAATGAATCAAGCTTTTAAGACAATTTCTATCCCCAAACGATAGCAAAAAATAGTTTTTAGTAGATATTTCGTATGTAGAGGTATGTAAAAATTGATAAAGTTTTTCACATTCCTCTGGTGTCAATTGATTGGCAATATGTTCCAGCTCAGCAAGATTTAAATCAATAGTACACTCAATAACGCTAAAAATAAATGAAAGTAAAAAAACATACATGTTTTGTTATAAACACACCGGCTGAAGATAAAACTTTAAAAAAAGATACACAACATCAACCGTTTTACCAACTGAATCTTAAAATCATATGTTATTTTCACATGAAAAAATGGATTATATTATCAATTTTTTTTCATCGGTTTTCAAAATTTGAGTGTAGAATATTAAAATCAACAATGTTTAATCATTCAGAGTTATATTAATTAAACTTAAACCAATGCCACTAGATTAGATGAATTAATTGAACATTTTATAAAATAAAACAAAACATTGCTCAATATAACCTTATTTATTTCAAGTTAAACTAATGAGTATCATTTTCTGCTATAAAATTCAATTTTTTTTAATTACTGTAATTATATAGAATTAAAAAATTGTTTTTACTTAGAAGTATTTAAGGAATGAGTAGCAAATGCACTATGTCTGATGTCATATTTATTATACATTCATAACAATCAGAATTAAATTGAAATATCGTTGATTGGTATTGTGATACCAATTTTAGTTGAAGTGTGAAGGCACTCGATAACAAGACCAAGGCTTGTTAGCTACTACTTACAGTGTTTATTTCATTTGTGTTTTATGCTTAATAAAGTCTAGTTTTTGGTGAATTTTGATTAAAGGTGTTCATTCATACAACAAGCCTATTATGAACACCTTTAATCAAAATTCACCAAAAACTAGACTATGATTATGATTGTATCTGCGCCCTTTTGAGTATATGAAACATCGTCCCGGGGTTACAAGGAAGCACAAGAGGTAAGGAAGGGTCAAAATGTGCTGGCACTTTGTCTCTAGTAATTTCGTTTTTCAATTGTCGGAATGATGATTCATAGCTTAAGGTCCAAAGAAACCTTTTCTTTTTGCTAGATGGTCACAAGGTGCTACAGTCTATGTTGATAAGTTATATAATCGGGAATAATACGTTATCGTGCCCAAAAACGTCGTACATCAGAATTTTGAGGGTGCGGTGCCTCCATGACTGTTTTAATTTGTTAGAAGATTTTGAAATATTATTTTTGCTTATAGCCTCGTCAAGGTTATGATATTCTAGTTTGAACAAATATGCATTTAGCTTTATTAACATGTAAGTTGTAGGCACGGAGGCGATTAGGCGCTCCATGCAGTTCTCGTAGGAAGGACCATGCCCTCAAAATATGTCACCGAATAAAATGCTTCCGATAATGCGATTAAATTCACTGGGTGCCGTCTATGTGTTGAAATTGTACCATTTGACTCTCCTTATCAACTTCAACATGCAGGAATGCCTTGGAATCAATAGAACAAAACTATTTCGAGTTGCGAATGCTGTTTCGAACATCCTCAACTTTAGATATAACATAATGAGCCTCCAACGCTGTGGTGGCCTTTTCTAGAATTTTTTTTCATATGATTTTTATAGTTGCTCTCTAATCCAGTCATATTTTAAACCCCGTACAAACTGGGCATGTAAAAATAAATAATTAACTGAAACTTTATCGTCATTTTTATTTGTAACCGAAATTTGAGTGAGAAAGATCCCTTTTAGGTAGTGCTACGTATTCTGCTAATGATTGTTTGTTTTTTTATTTGTATTAAAGAAATAGTGAGATTCGACAACGTGACGTGGAGGGACCAACGTTTTTGTGAAGTGTTTCTATAGGTCGTCATATATTAACTGGTTGATTGGGTTGTCAGGTCCTAAAAATTATGATAAATTGTTGTAATGAACCAGCTCAATACATACAGGTAAAAGTAGTGTTTATTTTCGTTTACCAGCGACATTTTTTGTTGTCAGGTAAGTTTAGACGCGTTCCAAATCGTATTAAAATGTTCTTGTTTGCTGTCGAAGTTTTCGAATGATGGAATATTGAAGGTTAAAAGTTGACTGATCGATTGATGGATTGTTTAATTTTGAAATAATTTGGTTGAGCCTTTTGTGAAGATATTGTTGAGCCTGAGTGAAGGCATCCAGAAAAGTTTTTAACTGTGTTGAATCCATTACTAATAACACTTTTTTCCTCGTCACCAATTTACTATCATAACTCAAGGGAAAAAATTGATTAACATGTAATAATTAAAAATTGTGTATTTATCATTAACAATGAACACACATAAATCCCAAACAAGGTAAAAACAAACCTATCAGTGTATGAAAACTGTAACCTAAACCGGAGGTACCAAATAGTGTTGTCATTATCATACCATGTCATCTTTGGGCATCACATCTAATTAAACCATGCGTTTTACCATGGAGAGCTCAAGCCCTAGAAGTCAAAAATACAACGCATAAAAAGAGACTGTGTATTGACTACTCTCAAACAATTAACATATTTACTATGACAAAGGGTGTTTAAGGCAATCTTATACCTAATATAGAGAAAATTGTTACGACCGTTGCTCAAAACTCCTTTTTGACTTGAAAAACTATGAGGTGTTGAAAAATATCGAAATAGAGGACAAAGACTCTACACAAACACCCACACAGCCCAAGCCACCAGCGATATTCGTACGTAACATCAGTAATTTTAAATTACTATGCACCCAACTGAATAAAATTGTAGGTACAGGGAAATACACTTGCCTTAATCGGTCCCGGGACACAAAAGTATCTCCGGACACTCCCGACACATACTGAACAATAATTAAATACTTAGAAGAAACTAAGGCCGACTTTCATTCATACCAACTAAAGCAAGAAAGATCACTGCGGGTAGTGATTAGAAACCTGCATCCCACTACACCAGCGGACGAGATAGAGAAGGAGCTCTTAAGATTAGGATACAAGGTTCGCCAAATCACGAATGTGCTCCGTGAGGAAAGGCAAGAAAATAATGCAAGCCCTTATTATTTGTGGATCTAGAGCGAACACCTGGAGTGGAAAAAATCTACGAGGTTACCCACTTGTATTACACAAGAGTACAGGTCGAAAAGCCTTACCCGAAACGCGATATAGTTCAATGCCATAATTGCCAGGCATATGAGCACACAAAATCATACTGCTACCACCCTCCCAGGTGTGTAAAGTGCAGTGGGCAGCACAAAAGTGAACTGTGCAAGAAGCCCCTAAAATCACCTGCTGTATGCGTGCTCTGTCAGCAAGGCCATCCGGCAAACTATAAAGGCAGCGAGGCTTATAGAATTCTGAAGTCCAGGAGCGAACAACGTCGGCGTCCAGAAGAAGAAAAGCCAACCAAAGGTAGCCCAAGAAGCGCCCCCGCCAGAAGTTTGAGGCCTTCAGTCTCTTTTGCTGATGCCGTTCAGAGAAGAGAGCAGTCATAGGCATTGCTCACTCCTCCTCCGCAAGTTCTTCTTCCCAAGCACTCCGTTCATCCCAGCAACCAGCAAACTCAATCCCATCCTTCACCAAACATCTCACATATTCCTCCACCTTCAAGCTCCTCAGACCTCACTAGTCTATTAACGTCATTCCTCTCAGAGTTCAGAACCCTAATTACCCCTCTCATTTCCCTTCTTACAAATCTTGTCACCTACCTTATCCCCATTAAACAAAACCCATAAGTGGATTTTTCCGACTCCTTAGCCATTCTCCTTTGGAATGCGAATGGCGTACGCACCCACACTAACGAACTGACAGCACTACTCCATGACAAAAACATCCACGTAGCTCTCATTACTGAAACAAGACTTACGAGTAAGCGACCTTTTACAGTTCAACAGTACCAGACTTATCGAACTGATCACCCAGATGGAAGAGCTCATTCAGGCACCGCTGTCATTGTCCATAACTCCATATCCCACCACATAGTTCCTTTGGTAGCACATGAGTTCCTTCAGTCCACTACAGTGTCAATCACCACCTTCACTTTTCCTCTTACACTAGCATCAGTGTACTCCCCTTCCAATAAATCCATTTCCGATTCTCAATTCATCTCCTTTCTAGACTCCATCGGACATTGTTTCCTTGTGGGTGGGGACTTTAACGCAAAGCATGAACATTGGGGCTCAAGATCCACAAATGCACGAGGACGTGCTTTGCTGTCTGCACTCACACGGAGACATTGCTCCACTATCTCTCCTGACACAGTCACCTATTAGCCATCAGATCCCAACCGAAATTCAGATCTCCTTGACTTTTTCTTCTACACTAGTTTGGGAACACTAAACTATTCACTCACACGCCTCAATGACCTCTCCTCCGATCATAGCCCTTTATTATTAACCATTTCCCTAAGACCTATCCACAAACTGCCTCCTCCTTCATTTATCAGGGGCCCAGTTGATTGGGACCACTTTCGCCAGATTCTTACAGACTCTGTAGACCTCAAAGTACCCCTGAAAACATCCCAAGACCTAGATGATACAGTGCATTCCTTCACTACTCTGATCCAGGGGTCGGCCTGGAAAGCATCGTCACCCCACCGTCACCAAAAAAATCACAATCAAAATCCTTTAACTCAGTATCTCATAGACCTAATCCAATCCAAATGCCACTTGAGAACAGTGTGGCAAAGATCCCGACATCCTGCTGATCGTCGCTCATACAATCAGTACTGCAGGTTGGTAAAGCGGCAATTGGCATCCTTCCGTTCTGATTCTTTTAATTCCTATCTCTCCTCTCTGTCCTCCTTGTGGAATCTAACTAAGAAAATCCTAAAATATTATCCTGTTTCACACCCAATCCGTCGTGATGATGGGTCCTTGGCTGCTTCGGATGGCGAGAGGGTGGAAGGATTCGCACTGCATCTTTCCCGTACTTTCACTCCTCACCTTACTCCTCAAAACAATACTCATCGCTCAACTGTTGAAGATTTCCTCTCTTCACCTATCCCTCTGTCACTACCACCAAAAGCCGTTAACCCCTCTGAGGTTAAATATCTTCTGAAAAAATTACCTTACCGAAAATCTCCAGGATATGATCTCCTTACTTCTCGAATTCTCCTACATCTTCCTCCTAAAGCCATAATCTTCCTAACCTACATTTATAACTGCATTATCCGAACGACGCATTTTCCTCTCCTTAAACTCTTAAAAATATTTGAAAAACTCCTATTAAAACGCCTATTTCCAATTATTGAATCCAAAAACCTTTATCCTACTCACCATTTTGGCTTCCGCCAACGACATTCCACTGCTCAACAAAGCCTTCGCGTTGTCAATCACATCTCCTCAGCCCTCGAATCCAAACAGTGTTACACTGCAGCCTTTCTTGATATAGCTCAAGCTTTTGACACAGTTTGTCTCACAGGTTTTCTTTACAAGCTCAGAGGATATTTACTGCAGACCCTATTTCTAATCCTACAATCCGACCTTTCAAACCGCTTCTTCCAAGTCCGCTGTGGTTTAGAATATTCTAACTACTACAATTTTGCCACATTACCTTCACCCTCTGCCGCAAGTCCTGTTCACCAGTTTTTTTAAATTCGATTCCTCTCCCTGTGTCTGAGACAGTGAGGTATCTAAGCTTCCATCTCGTCAAAAGACTGACATGGAACCCACACACGAGGCTAAAAAGACAAGAACTTAACAGACGCTTTGGACAACTGTACAGACTACTTCGAAGGACATCCCATCTCTCATTAGAAAACAAACTACTTATTTACAAAGTTATACTTAAGCCAATCTGGACATACGGAATAGATCTGTGGGGGACAGCAAAAAAGTCGAACATCAAGCGCATCCAATCCTTTCAATCATAAGACCTGAGAACAATAGTAAATGCCTCTTATTACGTCAGCAACAAAACCCTTCACAATGATCTGAATATACCCTATATTCTTGAACTCATCCCTTCCAAGTTCATAAAATTCCATAGTAACCTATCTAACCACCCTAATTCCCTAGCACAGTCATTGCACTGCACCACTCATCCGTATAATCATCCTCGGAGATTAAAACGGCAGTGGCATTGTGACCTGCTATAACTAAGTGTTAGTGGGAGTCCTGGCAATGGCCAGTTTCTCTAATCTTGTCCTGAGCGTCTGTGGCTCTCGCGCTCTTGGTCAGCCTCCGCTGGCTCTTATCCAGTGACGTGGCTGACTTAGGAGCGTGGGGGACTTCCCAAGACTCCGCTGCCTCCTTCGCATGCGAGGGAGGTGACAATCATGTGGACTTGGGGGGTCTCTTGTCTGTTTGTAAATATTGTATGAATGAGCGAGTGAATGATGGAAATATGGTATGAATGATAAGATTTATCTCAATTACTTATTGCCTAATAAAGAAGGCAGATTGTAATTTTATCTTAATAAATTGTTGTTGACTCCAAAAAAAAAAAAAGACTTGAAAAAACGCGTATCGATATCGGTACCGATCATAGACTCTGAAAAATTATAAACAGCATTTAAATCGAATGGGAAACTGTATCAGTTTAATAGAATTCCTTTCGGAGTAACAAATGGAGTACCTGGGTTTCCTTAATTCATAAATAATGCTATCAAAATTCGAAAGAAACGTATACATATTTGTGACGATTTAACAATTTGTGAGAAACCCCAAGAACAACGCGATTCAAACCTCCAGTCATTCTTACAGGCTACAAAAAAATATAATATCACTCTACATGAAGAAAAATCAAAATACTCTGTGACCTCTATCAATATTTTGGGATTTACAATCACAAGGAACCTGACGGAGATAGACTTAATCCATTTCTAGAACACCGTTCTCCTTCTAACCACAGGGATTGGGATTGTTAGCTCACTATGGCCGATGGATTCCTATATTTTCAGACCGGATCAGACCATTAGTACAAGTTACAACCTTTGCATTGTCGCCTGATGCATTGAATCCTGACATAGCAAGATCCGTAGTTTCAGCCATTGATGATAATACTTTGTGGTAGAAATGGACGCCTCTGATTTAGCTACAGCTGGCACACTCTCACAGGTCTTCTTCTCCAGAACGCTCTCCAATTCGGAATATCACCCAGCTATCGAAAAGGAAGTGGCAACTGGAACTGGCAACCAAAAGTGGTGACACTTTCTCATAAGAACACAATACCGTCTAATCACATACCAACGTTCTGTATCATTTGTGTTTGATAGCAGACGACACAGTAAAATTAAAAAATGGAAACTCGAACTCATGTTACAATTTGAAAGTAGTATATCGTACATTGGGTTGTGAGAAAAAAGCTTCCGTTCTCAATCGATGAGATCCGTAGAACAACTGCAGCCTGTCGGGTTTGTGCTGAGCTGAAGCCACGATTCATCAGGAGTGAGGGCCACGCCAGTTCACCTTTCAAGAGACTCAATCTTGATTTCAAGGGTCCTCTTCCGACTTCAACAAGTAATTGCTACCTACTCACAGTTGTGTCTCTCGCACAGATTTCCTCACAACAAAAGGAATAGCGAGTAGAACCACATCATACAGCCCAGAAGGAAATGGCCAGGCAGAGAGATATAATGGCATAATTTGTAAAACCATGCAATTTTGCTTTAGGTTCAACTTCTTTGGACATTAAAGACTGGGAGCAAGTGTTATAAGGTAGGCTTGGTGACATGCTTTGAATTCCAAAAGTCTTCTATGCATATCGTCTATATTTCTGTTAAAATGTTTGATTAAATTTAATAAGATGATTCTCATCGAGTTATGAGCCAATCTAACATGAGAATTTTAAATTCATTTACGATCAGTTTTTTGGGACTGAGAGAAATATTTAGTTTTTCTTCCTCTTTATACTGAGTATAAACATGTCACTTCTCGAAGCTTTTACTAGTATTTACATTTTTGAAAATTATATTTTATATACCTCACATTCATATGATTTTTTGTAGATTAGAATAATTAATTAATAAGGCGCTGATGTTCCATGCAACTAACTTCAAGGAAATTGCAAACGAAAATTGTCACCTTAACATCTAAATTCCCACGTTTGTATATTGGCAATATAGAACCTAGTTTCTAGTGAGATCCGCTCTATAATACTGCTAACTTATTCAAACTCAACAGAAATTTTTCGGATTAACTAGAGCAACCATCGGTGGGGGGGGGGGGATTGAATAAAAGACAATGTGACCGATAGACTTTTATAGCCAATGTAAATTAGCGATTGTTTACGCCGGTAATTCGTTTATTTTAGTTATTGAAGGAAAAAATTATCATTCATTGTTTAAGCCGAATAAGGGGTCTTGCGCTGACAAGTAATTATCTAACAAAGTACCCTCGTAAAATTTATTATAAAAAAAAAAAAAAAAGTGTAAATTAGAGATAAATATTTTTTTTGTATTTGGTTAGTTTTATATAAAGAATTAATAATTATTGATAATATTATAAATGTTCTAAGAATATCTTTGTGTTTCAAATGTGAGTGTATTGATTTTGTTTTATGTGAAATATGCTGGAAAGTAAACAAAACAAATAACGGTGCGGGACGCCTCCGAGGCCCCGTAAGACCCTACATCCTTTATAGAGGATTAAAAGGACGGAGCACCGGGATCAGTCGCTTGCAGTCAGTGTGTGTATCCAGAGCTGGGTTGGCCAACACCCGCCGGAGCGCCCCCCCCCTCATCTCACCACCTTATCGGCCTATGGTTTATGGGGAGCACCTCTGGTTGGAGATTTGACTTGGAACTAGTATGGATATGAGCATATCGATCATCGACTCACCGATTCCATCCACCGGGAACCTCACAGCTGATTGACTAATCCACTATCTAGCTACGACAGGTAACCTCGTTGGACGTAGCTTCCACGTACCGAGGGTTTATGTTGTTTGTTTACGTCGTTCATCAGTTTACACCAAATAACACCAAACTATGCATACGTATAGATAAACACGGACAGTGATGTATTTGTTTTGTTCTCATTCTTCGATCAGCAAACTTTAAGTTAATAAAACTCTGGTTTACAAGTTTCAAGTTTAGTAAAGTTTAAGTATTTTTTCTGTCCAATAGTTTAAGTAATTTTTCTCTCAAATAGTTTACTTATTTTTTTTTTCAAATAGTTTAATTATTTTTTTTATCAAATAGTTTAAGTATTTTTTTTTATCAAATAGCTTAAGGATTTTTTTTGTTTTTAATCAAATGCTATTTGTTTATTATCATTTAATAAAATGTCGGTAATCTAAATGTCAATTCCCTGTAATATTTCAGGTTCCCCTGTCCTTGGGTAATGCCCTCTCCTGGCATTAATATTTTCCCCAGATTCCTGTAAACATTTAGGGGGAGGAGGAAGAGAGAGAAAGTCGGGGGTTTACAACAACATTGTATTGTCAGATCAGGGTCGTGACCTGTGGCCCTTAATACTGATTTTTGTGCCTAAAAACTATTTTTTAACACTTGAAGGCTCTTTAAAATGCATTTTTAGTTTAAATATACGTTGAGATGCCCAAGAACAACTGGTTGACCAGTTGCTTGATAGTATACTTATTTCAATATCCCGGATAAGACTCCTAATCAGGAATTCATCTGATCATAAAAGAAATTTCAAAAAGACCTCGCCCCAGAAACTGCCTTATTAAGTTTACATTATTAACAAACTGGTAAAGTTAATTTTATGCAAACCCCATGTCTAGGAATAAAGAGTCGGCTGCAGCTCGCTTCTCATCTAGTGGAACATATTTTATTTATTTTTGACCTTACAAAATGGACCGGACCCATCATTCTGCATTGGTAAGAAAAGTGTGGTGATCCATTGTTGGAATACATAAGGGTAAATCCTGATGAACAAACCCGCAGGTTGAACTATATTCAGTCCCTGAGAGAGATGTAGCCAATGACAATATGCTTTGCCAAACTGGCAAAATAAATACAAAATTTCCAACTAGACATTTTTTATAATCTCAATTGGGTAATCAGACTAGTAAAGTTTTGATCAAAAGAAATCTTTTCTATCCGACTACAACCAAAGAGGAGCATTCACGACGTCAAAGGCAGTGTGGGGGCCATAGAAATACTTCCTTGCCAGGAGCAAATATAGAGAAGGGCCATAGAGCCCCAGTCCGCTCCAGGATGCCGCTGTATGACGGTCTAAGTGGCGGGTAAGCTACTTCTGTTTTCATGCGACGTGACTGTCACTAGGCAATGTTATTAATTTCTCAATATAATTTGGCATTTATTGAATACCCGAGCAAACCTATCACGATACGTTTTTCTTTTATTTGAAAAAAAAAAGTTTAATGATTGAAACTTCATTCCCCGCCCTTCTTATGTACTCTAAATGTGACAACCAGTGAAAGGAAAATTCAAACATGTGGGTAACATAATAACTAAATCGAAACAGATATCCTATCATCATAATAAAATATGTTATTGTAATGTACAGATACGTAATTCCATTACAATACTAGATTGCATTCAGTTTAATTCTATTGTGTTCAATGGTCAATGCGTTATCAACTAAAGTTCTTATTAGTACTACCGAAAGTGATTTGGATAGTGAATACAATCTTTAATGACCATTTAAACCATTTAATAACGACAGGGCATTACTCAATAACGTTTAAAAGCTCAAAAATAACATGCAACTGAATGCCTGTAGAAGTTATGAAAAGTTTTAATCAAATCAGATTCGGTGCCGATTACCCTAACAAAGCCATTCATACGGGTGTACTAAGGCCTACCTCTTACAGATTATAGTTGTTCTCTCTGTTTCAACGTCCTTGGGTACTCCAAATTACGGGAGGAAATGTGGTTTATCTAAAGTTTACCACCCTTCATTCTCAATTAGTGATAATTTCCTGGTGTTTCCAGTGGCTTCGCGGAGCCTATATCGGATTTGATCAACAGATACTTAAGCGATGGTATACTCATTCCAGGACGTCCCAGGTTCACGGTAAGTACACATTTATTAGTCACTAGAGATTAATGATGAGCTGATATCATTAATTTGGCAGATAGCTCATTGAGAATTAATATTTTAATGATTTTTATGGTAGGAAAATATGCACACTATTTGCCTATCAAATTGATTATTGATTAGCGTAACAGCTTCGATATAAAGGTACTGGGTTGAAACTTTCTTGACATATATTGAATTTTATTCCACTTTCAAGTTTTACTTGTTTATGGATAGTTAAAAACAGTTACATATTAGCTGTACCCGTAACTATTCTGCAAAGGAATATTATGAAAGGCAACTGATTTTATAGAAACTTTAACTTTAAACATTTTTTATCCACTATTTGTGGGAAATGCAAGGAAATTTCCTGGGAGGAAAAAGTTTTGGCGAAAAGAACCAAGCCCAAACAGTGATTGAGCCAAATAATAATAAAGAAATTAAAGGGAAATAAATTGAAATGTACTTGGGGTCTTCCTTTAGACTAAAACATTCGTATTTACACAAGAGGGGAGATATATGTAGTGGTAGTAGACTAGGTTATATCTAAAAATACTGCCAGATGGGACACACGTGTGAAATAGGGAAGGTTTGGACAATAATATAAAAATATAATTATGTATACACGGCACAAAACATTATTAGGTACTAATTTTAATAAAATAAAAACAACCTATGTCAAAAACAACCTTCACACAACTATGGGCTATCTCAAGAGCGTTAAGTTTAATAATTATTAGTTAAGGAAAAAAATAGTGCTACACCCAGGATTCAAACCCGCAACTTTCTTGTATTCATCGAGATGCTCTTACAAATGAAGGGCATCGCCAGGTTCACATTTTCTCTAAGTAAGTCCCCGATATGTAATATTTCCTTTTAACTAATAGTTTATAATGTTAAACTTACTTACTGTTCACACGTTCTAAGGATGAAAAAAAGTTACTGATTAATAGATGGCATTGAATATTTTAAAGGGTGATTGTTTTTTTCGATGTGCAAGCAAAATGACTAGTAGTTAGAGACAAGTCTGATATTATTAAAAACAGATATAAAAAATAATTCAGTTTGGCATAAATTAACAGCTAGACTCCTGAAATCTAACTACTTGCAAAAATAACCCGTTACATTTCATGTCTCGCCGCCGAACTAATTTACTTGTATTCGTAGAAACAGACTAATTCACGAGCGATAACAGCTGGGTTTTGGAAGGGAGAACAGTAGCTAGCACTGATAATTAATAAACAGTTACTACCGAAAAGAAATCCCTGAAACAGTTACAATAAACTCCAAAGTTTGTACATCACATTACTGAGGTTTTATTCCCACGAAAAGCTTTGCACCATAACTTTTGTTCATTTAGTTGGGGTGTTTGCCGATTGTAGTTAGCGTAAACAACACTTGAATACCAACTTAGTTAAACAGTGATGCTTCTACAGGAAAAGGCGAATTCCTTCTTTATGCCTGCCTGGGTCTGTCAGATAGCGAACACTTTGGTCAACAGTTATATTCACGTAAAAATGAATTCCACTCTGGGTAGAAATATTTGTCTATACGTAGGTATTTTTCTTCTTGGCACTATTCTTACCAATAAGTCAAAGGTTTTTTTTTTTAAATATCAAAGATCATCCACGCTAATGTCCAGGAATAGAAATTGAAAATTAGCAAATTACATTAACAGTAAAATGAAGGATTTAAAAAGCAATAAAATATATTTAGTAAGCAACAAAGGAGTTAATGGGCTGTACTTAAAATCTTACCTAAGAAGTCGTGGAAGCTATGCTCAAGTACGGGTCAATTTATTAAACAGACACACTTATTTTGTTAAAAGCCAATAAAGTGATTTTATCTTTCTCCAAACAAAGCCTTTCCGGAGCGATAAATTCTTCTTCACACAACCCAATAGTAAATGAAGCGACCGGATCTATAATAAAAACTTAATGAACAGTACACGCTTCTAGAACGAGTCGTGTGTGTGACAGAATCTGAAAAAGTACACACCAGCCTCAAAACCCCGATTGTAAATCTTTTAAACCAGCTCGATTTATAGATAAACTATCTATCCGTTGCTAAACTAAACTATCCGCTTGTATGCGAAGGATAAACCTCTATATAAAATAAAACTGCATATATGTGTTCATCTTCACTAGGGCTATATAATACTATAGGATAATACTCGAATTAGAAAACACTATATCACTACCACTATTTAAACGAAAGTAACAGTTAACAGTGGTGCGTAATTCTTCGCCACACTTGGGGGTAGATAATCTTAACTCTGCTAAAATTCTTTCACAATGTTCACGTTAGCTAAATTTCAAAATAGGGAATTGAAAATATAAAACCGGAAATTAAAAAAAAAAAAGGTATAAAATAAGAACTTTAAAACCCGGAATAAGGCTAATCCTTATTATTATTTTTCCTATTTGCTTACCACATATAATTTTTTTACATCAATTATGAAGAAAATTTTATTTTTGAAATATATATGAAAAACCTAAACGTAAACTTTTTTTTACTTTACTTATTAATTGACAAATGTGACTAGTGTCACAACCAGTGGATGTGCTGTGAATAATAAAAAAAGTGGCATGTTTGACGTAAACGTAGAGGACATCCAGTGTATACTTCCCCGGGGAGCTAGCAATACCTTCCCTATATTGTTGACGCTGAGTTTGGAGATATTTTATTTTAATTAATTTAGAACATCTCTACTCCAACGTATCCTCAGTCACCGTTGAATGTTACCATGGTAGTCAAGTGTAGACAGTTATTGTATCAGTGTATTAGTTAGTTTGGCCACGCTGATATAGTGCAGTTTGTTGTACAATTTCCTAATACCGTCGTGAACGTAAGAAATTTTTAGATCAGTGTGAAGAATTTGATTTTGCGCGTGAAACGGTTTACCTGTGATAATTTGCAGAGCTTTTGAATAAAAATCTACATAGTTGACGTTAGTCTTCTTAGCGCACCCATAAATCCGCGCCATATATCCAAATTAGTTTCAGTAAGAGTTTGTATGTCAATGTTCCAAGAAAGTTTTGAACGTTAGTACAGTAAATGCTTCAATAGTTTTAGCCTGGGGCTGTTGTGTTATAGCCTATGAATAGTGTTAATCGTTTCATGTAGCGAAGAGCTAAATATATGTAAATTACCCTACACTCGGGTTCATAATGTATTATAATAGAAATGCAAATCTCTGTAACTTCTGGTAATAAATCATAGAGGGATCGGCAGAGATAAAAACAAGTAACAGAGGATCGAGGGTACGGCAATAAAACCTAGGGCAAGCACATCTGCCCCTTAGAATAGACCTTCAGTCACGTTCCCGTGGCCATAAAATCATGCTAGGAACAGCTTTGTCACGTAACTCGGGAGGCGGGACATCATAAAGCACACCCTTTTGGACCAACGGGATAATAAAACAGACCACCTGCAGACAGACTCCGCCTTCCACGAGGGAGGGGGGTACAATATTTATATCAGTAAATTTCGCCCTGAAAACACACTCTGTTTCTTAGTCTCCTGAGCCTCACTACTTGTACCTTTACACCAGGGCCACTTGTCCCTGGTAGGCTCACTCTACACTCTGTTTCTTAGCCTCCACAGCCGCATTACTAGTCGCGATACGATACGACCAGGGCCCCGGGCCCCTGGGAGTAAGCCCACTCAGCCTTCCGCTAGTCTACTCTCTCTATGCCACACCTCTACGACGGCACTTTGCCACACAGCCTCTAGCAGACCTCTGACGACTTGTACCTATTACGCTGCCGATCTCTCGCCCGAACTCTGAAAACTGGTCTTATTCTTTATGAACCTCTGAACCTCATCCTGAACCCAGTGTCTTGTCGGGACACATCCCTATCAATAAATGGAGTCAGATATTAACTCCTACATGGAACATGGTCCATGTTATTAACTACAGCAATCCGCACTTGTCACCAGGGCTATAGTGATCAGGCACACCCCTAGTGACTCCCCTCCCCCGACAATTGTTGACCTCCGACAATTGTTCACCCTTTTCCGACATTTCATTTTAAACTTACGGAAGGACATTGACCACTTCAAAGGGTGAATGTCACGTGTAAGGATTTAGCAGCATTCATTTTAATTTTCCAGGTCCGTACACAGAGAAGCTTGAGTTGTCTCTTTGTATGTTTCAAGTATTGCTGTTTCGTCTGCGTATGTTGACGTTATAGCATCAGGAGTTGTGGGTATGCTAGAGGTAATGATAATGTGTAATAATGGAGTAAGTATTGAGGCTTAAAGGACCCTTGCTTTGACAAGCCATAATGAGGAGGTCACTGAACTTTCACTTACTGCAAAATAATGGTTATCCAAGTAAGATTTCATTATCAAGAAGGAAGTATCACTGGTAGTTTGAAGAGAAGCCATGTATCCTAAACTCAATCAAACTCCTGTTTTACATGAAGGCATGCTCTTGTCACTTAAAGGTTCTTCTCGAAAGAAGTAGCTACAAAGTCCACAACTCTGTGCAGTTGGTAGATGGTTGAGTGGGGTCCGAATTAATGGTCTGGAAGTGAATTTTGTAGTTGAAAAAAAGGGGGAATTGGTTCATATATTTGTTTTTCTAAAGGTTTAGAAAAAGGGTTGATAAGTCTACATGAAGAAGGTATGTGGGAAAGTGTACGAGATTTTAAAATCATTCTGATGAGGGAAAATTTCCATTGAGTAGGGAAGTGTGTTGCAGTTAAGACAGAGTTATAAAGAGAAAACTGCATACGAGCTTTTACTAGTAAATGATGAAGTAGATGATTTCCCATTCGGCAGCCGTTTGATTTCCTGAAGGACTTCAAGGAAGGAGTGTCAAGTAATGTTAATACTTCGCGGTCATGTTGATGAGCGTTAGTCAGGTGAGAATAGGGTTTGAAAACGGAGGAGAGATGGTCAGCGAATAGTTTAGGTTTCTGTTCGTCCGTAATGTCGTGGACTGAATTTGGGCGATACTCACAGTGGCAATGACACTGTCTACTGTCGTAGAAGTTTTCTTGTTTCTTTCCATAGACTACCATCTTTGACATTAATCGTTAAGAAATTATTGTCTAATGTGTAAATTTTGTATGCTTTTATTTCTGTTTTTAGTATGCTGTTTAAGTTATTATAAATCCATTTATCAGTCAACAGTCTTGTCCTGTGGCATCGGTTTTTTTCCTTTCGTTTGTCCGTTATCAGAATATGTCGTTTATAAACATAAGCGATATAAAGGGCAAAGGAAGCAAAGGAAAATATTGATAATGTCTAAATGTGATAATATATTCATAAAGAATATAATTTTTCTAACAAAAAAAGTTTATAAACAGCCGAAAAACAAGTAAAATTGGCTCGGACAAACCGACAGGGCACATTGTTCTCAAGCTTTCTTATTTTGAAAATAAGTATTTTATTGGTTTTAAATTTGACTTGATTGAAGTTTTTTCAAGTGAATTTTTTTCTCGTTCTTTATACTAACTATATATTAATAAAACCCGATTAATGTGATTCGGGATGTTGCAAAAAAGATCATTGGATTATTTTCACGATTACTATAGTAATAGAAAAATTAGAAACAGTTTGAAGCGTCTCCTTTGACTCCGCAACAGTACTATCTCTAGAACGTTATAGCACTGTAGGATTATTTTTGAATTACAAATGTTAAATACTTGTACCAAAAACATGTCAAATACTCAGTATAAGCCTAAGTGTGTACTGTTTCTGGAACGACCCAGTTATGACTCTGGTTATAGAAACTGGATGTTCTCCAGAAGAGAACTACATCTAAGGGTGGTTGGAATGTATTTTGTCTCATAGGGTCTGTCTTAATCATTGATAGGTGCACTTGTCAAAGGGAACATTAGCGATTTATAATTGGATCACAAAAAAAAAAAGAAAATAAGGAGGCCGGGCGTGTGTGTGCTCTAGATACCTTTTCCGTGCTACGGGCCATTAATACAATTGGAAATTACAATAATTGGGGCTGTGCCCATTCGTGATGGGTTGGTGAGATGGAATCGAGACGACTTGTTATGGAGGATAGAGAGGATACAAGCAAGTTACGTAAAAGGCTGGGAGCTGGAGAGAGGGGACAAGTTGCAGCCAGTACTAGTGCTAGTGTTGTGTCCAGAGGTGTGCCATGCAAGATACCATCACCGGACTGGCGGGGGTCGTACAAGAGCTTTTCAACAAAGAGGTGCTTGAGGTTAGTCGTGCGCCAGCCAGCTTTTATAGCTTATTTTCTAGTATCCCATTAAACTGTCTGCAAATTTGATTTGGTCACTTGATTACTCTTTCTTAAAATGTGTCACTACTGTCCGAAAGTCGAGTAAAAATTTAATTCCTAATATTTGTATTATTTATTAATGCCTGTTAGGCATTCACCTTTATTGACACTGTAGATGAGCTTTTTCTATTGCCACCCTTAACTAGCTGGCCACCCTTAATCCTTTAGGCGTTAGAAGGGCCGGATAAATGTGGTCCATTCCTACAAAAGTCTATTTTTTCCTGATCTGCAGTTAAATGCGGAATGTAAATTTTAAGTTAAAGTTGGATACGAATAGGATTCGAAGAGAAGAATATTGTTTATTATTAAAAATGGGGATAAAGACGGAGCTTTGTAGTTACTCTAGTAATTATGAAGAGTAAGGCTTTGAAATGTAAACTATTTTTTTTCTGACAGCCACTTATCATTTTCTCCTTTCCTAACCCTAATCTACCCTTCCCATTCTACCATTGTTGCTCTATTTAGAGCAGATATGATGTGCCATCCAATAGAGAGCGACCCACTTATATTTATGAATATGAAATAAAAATAACTTTAAATCTAGGGGTTTAAACCCACACTCTACACATGACATGAAGAAGCAATGCAACCATTACACGCAAATCCCCTGGCTTGAATTTCCATCTAGGATTTTGTCGAAAATACATCCGGCATTTGGTAATAAATTGGTTTCATTAAACAAATGTAAATGGTTTGATAATCATCTTTACAAAATCTGAGTTATTCAACATCAAGCCAGACAAACATATCAAAACATTTCAAAAAAAATAAATTACTCTTTTTTTATTAAATACATTTTATTCTATTTTAATTTCTATATAGTTCATCAATAACACATTTTTCTTATAATATTAAATATTTTTAATCGAATCTTTGATTTTAAAAAATATAAAATTCCCTTTATTAAACATTAAGTATACTGAGCTAATGACATGACTTATATATTCAGCATTTATAAGCAAACAAAAACATCTCTGAAAAAATAATCACACATTGTGTTATATAGTGAAATCACATTGAATTATTCGTCAAATAGGAATTATAGTCTACACTTGAACAGTGAGAATAAGCCTCTCAGAAAAATACAAATGAGGGTATGTAATAGTTATTCTGAACTAGATATCATCAGATAGAGTATCTCCTATCAAGAGATGAAGTGAGCTGCTAGTAGGTACCGACCAGTCAGGGCAAAGACGCTTGAGATGGGCAAATTGTATTTTTTACAGGCCAGGTTGCTTATAATATACAAGATGCGTGGTGTAAATACTAATACATGCTATTTTTTAAAGTAAAATTTACGTGTACGAAATCCCAGACCACTTTTCGATGATTTATTTATCCGCAGTTAGTGTATAAAAATGTTTAGACGATTTTATGAAAGCGATTTCCTTTAGAAAGATGTCAGAAAGCGTTAAGAGGAAAACCTCACGGACAATATATTTTTAGAATGGACAAATACTTTCCCAATTACAGGAGTGAGTAGTTTTTTCTTCTTTTCGATTTCAAGGAGTATAACTACTTTTTTTCATCTTGTATTTCACGTTTAATTATTTCGCATTCACCAATGCACTTTGCATTCAAATTATTTGATTAAATGGTTTCTTCATCAATTTGAGAATATCGAGAGAGATGTTATCGATGGTCTATCATATAGTATTTGTAGCTAATTAAAGATAACTAATATTAAGAATGAACTTAATATCAACATTAAAATAATGTTGAGTACATTCGGGATTCGCTACTTCATTTGAGTGGGCACTGTCAGTTGAGTGAGTATTGGCAGTTGAATGTAATAAATTTCTGAAATTTTGTAAAATGATTACAATTAGAAATGATTTTTTACCAAACTAATTATAATAAGGTGTAGGTGTAGGTATTTATAAGTGTCGTTTTTTAAGATAGACTAATAGTATTTTCATATGTTCATTATATTGTTCAAGTAATCTCATCCAAGTCAACGTGTCAGCCCTTTTTGCAGTTCTTGGACTTTGAATTATATAAACAAGTACAATCATCGAATTCAATATATAATAATAAAATTGTCATCCCTTTATTGGCAACTTTACATACATATAATAAATAAAGTAAATTCGTACATCCACTTACTGACAAAAGACATGTTTATATAAAAGTTTTGTTATACTTCTCTAAAGTTGCCAATTTAGAGATTGAATGAGTTCGTGAGGCATACTTGTTTTTTTTTTGTATATAGATGACATCAGGAATAAAATGCCTTTAACCGTCTTCATGAAGTTTATATCCCTTTTTTATAACCACCTTTATAATATGTATTCTTCACATTTGTCAGCCTCTCTTGGATTTTGCTATTTAAGCGTTCATTGTCTTGACTTCTCTTTCAATATAGGAAAAAACTTTAGCTGCATTATGGATTAAAAATAATGAGATACTTATCTATTTTCTCGACCAGATCTGCTACCAAATATCTTAGTTTGTTCACCGCTCATCATTCCAGATTCACTACGTCTTGACATTTCAAGTCTTGATTTACCATCATAATATTAATATTTTTTCGCAATATGTATTTTGTAAGCAATTATTTTTCGATTTGAAGTGATAATAAAGAAAAAAAAAGAAGTGATTGACATTAGCCGGGTAATTAAGCGCACCGGTACAGACACATTAAGGCTCATCAGCCCTCGATTGATTAAGTCACGATTATATCATTTACAAGAAACAAAGACAATTTCAATAATTTTAAAGGGTAAGTCAAGCACTATTTGTTTAAACATTCAATGCAATATATGAGCCACTCGGCATGAAAGGGTCTATTGCCTTAAAAGCACCTAAGAATTCGGTCATTCATTTTTAGGGTTACTGAGAATAGCTCCAGAAGCGAAGTAGATATACACCGGACCGAAAATGTTTAGGAGGTGGTGAATTAATGAAATAAGCCTTCTCAGAAGGTAAAGTATTCTAGGAATCATCAAGCAAATTCGCTAGTTTTTATTGAGATGCTCTAATTGGGTCAATATTTACAGTAAACCAACGAATGAAGTTTAATTCTACACACTACTCTGGTTCAACTGTTAGATCATACTGAGAAATATTTTTGTAATAAACATTCGTAACTCAAAAATGAATGACCGAAATCTTAGCTAACTTCATGACATTAGGCCCTTTCAGACCGAGGTGCACATAAATTCCATTCAATGTTTTTAAAAAATAATGCCTGAATTACCCTTCTTGCAAATATTTAACATTTAACATTGAACGTCGATTGAAGACAAAATAAGTGAAGTAATAATAAATAAATCGTAAGTAATCGTGCAAACTCGTGTTAGTATCATTACTAACTATTCACTGAAGTCATTCAATAAAAACTAAATAACAGCACTAGGGATATGAAATGAAATAATTATTGAAGATTATAACTTGGGATGGGATTGAAGATTACTAAATGTATTTTTTTTTTTGTAAGGAATTATTATTTTTAAAGATGAAACAATATGTACATTATATATTATTTACTACTACATGTCGTAGTAGATACATAGATTATATACATTATGTCATATACTGAAAGCGTATTGTAATTTAAATTTTATATAGAAATTTAAGCATTCACAAATCTATTACATTTATTGAAAATTTTAGCTCTCAGCCGCTAAAATTAAAAAGTTGTGAAGGTCATTTTTAATCACTGTTACTACTATAGAGTGGCAGGATGTGTGGTCCGGTATGATTCAGAATATTATCACTAGGTCTGGGATTTATATGTATTAACATATTTTCCCCGGAGCAATATATTTGCTGCATTATTGATTAGCATACTTTCCAAGCCATACTACTCATGTCAGTGAAATCACATATAGCTAAATATTTCGTAGATATTCTTATATTTATTAGTACATATTTCTTGGAAGTTCAACATACTTTTTTTAAATTATAATTATGGAATTTGTCACTTTTAATTGAATGATGAGAAAATGGGAGAATCATAATCAGCATGTTGAATTCTTGGAACAGGTGACTTTATTTATTTGGATAATTACACTGAGAATTGGGTACTTTGAAAGAAGTAATTTTAGAGAAATGATTGTTTGTCAGGTTTTTGGTTTTCTTAAATAATTTGTCTGAGGATTGTTTATTTTAAAAATATACGGAATCCCTTACCTTCACACGCACAATTTCTCTTTATCTGTCTCTCAAGTTTAAGGTGTGATTTTATATAGCAGTGTTGATACACAATGCAAAAACTGCCGACAAAAACAAGAGTCCTAGTTTCCCGAAAACATTTAATAGTGATTCGGGAATTTTATATTGTTCTTTATGTGATAAACCAGTTTCGACTGTAATGCTGTTCAGATAATTATTACATCAGAACAAAAAGAAAGTCAAAGTTTCAACAAACATGCTTGACTGCATCTTCAAGTTATTCCCCATCGCTACTGTCAACTTTTAACTTGAACATATGCCGTGATATAGTTAGGGCCGATATCCCCTTTCAAAAAATTAACAGCTCTCAGTTCAAGGATTTCTTGAAAAAGTATCCTTGTAGAAAAATACTTGACCAAAGCACTCTTAGGAAGAAACTATTTGCTAAGTTTGCTAAAAAAAAAAGAAAATATACGATGTTTTTATAAACTTTTGACCACTGGCCTTATATTAATTGCATTTTTGTTTTTACATATTTGTTATTTTTAGTTACATTTTTCAGTGAAAAGAAATACATATATCTGTAAAAACTTTACTTTTTTTATTGCTTATAAATCCCAGCCGACATCCGACTAAGGTTTAATTCTATCAAGCAAAGCAAAAATAAATAATCAGTTAATACAATTGTTTTTGTTTCTTTAGCACTAAGCAAGTCGGCGTAACTTTTGAGTACTTATTATAGAATTTTTCTTGGATTAACCCAACGAATTTTGCATAAAAATGAAATGAACTACTACATATATTACACAGGCTATGTGAACCATACCGTTGTCTGCATTCGAGTAAGGGAAAGCGGGGATAATCCGACTCGGTCTAGTTCAGCTGCTAGCTAGGAGCACCTGGTGATTTTGTGTCAATGTTGCTAGACCATCACAGAGCTTTCGCCTACAACATCAGGTCAGTCCCCTATTTAGGGAGGTTACTTCTTATTAGCAGAGTCTCAAATAAAAAAAAGATAGCTTACCAGATGAACGAATCAGTACATCAATTAAGTTAGCATGTGAACTTATTAACAGAAAAACTCCAAAAAGAGGCACCTTTAAATTGGGCAAAAAGGCATCTCCAGAAAGGAAAAAATGCGGAGAGATTTACACAATACCTAACGTTAATCCAAGTTGTATTTCTAGATTAACATTGAAATTACTTTACTAATTACAATTAATGATTGTTACACATGTGACCACCCTTGTTTTAAGTAGTAATATTTACAATTTCTAAGGCGTTGAAATGTCCAAAAAAATGAATAAATTAACGCTCATAAGACGTATTTATGCCACGTTTTATGGTTGGTAGGCAATGTGTTTTCTCAATTCTTTTTATTGAAGCTTTATTTTCAGAAGGGTATATTCTTGTACAGGGCTCACACAGCATCCTGACGGAAAATCCAGTAGTTGATCCTATCTGAAAAAACAAAAATACAGTTTGCAATGATCACCGATATAGATAACTGTCAAACCTTTATTCTTTAATACTTTAAATTATTTTTAAACGTATATACAAAAATGTCTCGTGTTTTTAGAGCGCGAGTACATGGCGATGGCATTAAAAAGAATTCAATCTTCAGTGAGGGCCAAACCGGCAGTTATGACCACAAACAGAACGAAACTGGTTTATTTTTTTGCCTCTGAGCAATTCACAACGACCTTGCCCAGTTAGGCTCTTTTTTTTCTATTTCAGGATTCAAAAGAGGTTTGTCTTTTGCTCAAGGTCTCCTCATGAAGTTTTTTCCTTATTATTAGTTATGTTCTTCATCTTTTGGGAGATCACCATTTGAATTATGTAACCAGAACAAATTATGTAAAATTATTTTGGCAAGGTTCAAAGTTGATTGATTCCCGCATTAATTATTTATTCAACATACCAAATATGAATTATTAATATAATAAGAATAAATTTTAACTCATTAATGACTTTATTTTAAATAATTAATTAGAAACAGCTTTGTAGCCTTGTTTAGTTACCAACCATTTTTGACAAAAAACAACTATGTTTACAAGCTCACATCTACTCTGCATGAACCCTTCAATATCTATCATTAACATCAACATTGACAATACGTTGCATTTTTTTCTCAATTATTGGTAAGCTCACTAGGGTTTTACGGACTATGCACCTTCCCAGCATAGCAGGGGCGGGGGAATAGCTGGATCGTTTACAATGACTTCATAATACGGTACGTTATATAAATACAAAGGTGCTAAACACGACTTTAAAGTCAAATTTGCGGTAAACCGGAACACAATATTCATTTCTCGTTTAATGTTCCGATAGCCAGACTTAAAAGCTGAGTTTAGTTTTCTCCTTAAACTCGATCCAAACATTTGTACAGAATAGTGGTAATGAAATTGAGAATAGTAAGACCCATTCACACTTTGGCGCACACATTAGAAGGGTGGTTCAAACTACCCTGATAGGGGTTACAGGGTCCGTCGTATAAGAAGTGTTTCCTGAAGAATGCAACCACGTCCAAAACAAGACCAACAGGGTAGTGGTCGGTTACAAAACCGAACAGGTCTACTCCATGTATCAACATCATTACATGAACGGGTTCAGTTATTCGTGGGTTTAGTTTCAATCAAGCATCGGTTCATCGCCTAGTGAAGGAAAGAATTTATATTTTAAGAACAGTTTATAACTGGAAATATACAATTCGAATTGTGTTGTATACCCGACATAGTCCTATAACCACAACAAAAAAGAGGCGGCCTTAAGACAATTAATGAACTCACATATTTTATTGAACTAAACCTTATAGGACCTAACACATTTGCCTAGAAAGAGTATTTTTTTTTTTCCTTAGCTCTCAAATTTTTAAGATTATGGATAAGGGAAAAATAAAGGAATTTATTTGGGGTGAGCGGATCCTTTTACTAGGAGTACCTGTTTGAAGGTGGAGTGAGGGAATGAAGGAGTGTGGGAAGCCCCGGTAGAGGTGGAAATGTTGCGGTGCAGTGGTGAGAGTCCACTGAAGGCTGCTTTTTTTTTGTTTTTTTCTTAGCTGATGTAATAATATCCTAAGAATATGTATTTAAAATTTCCGGACTAACATTCAGGCGTTTCTTCATTTTAATCTATGTTCGTTTCCTTAACAAAGAAAACTATTAACAGACGTACATCAAATGTTGATTTATAAACAGGAACTATATAAACTATAAAATGGTAATGGAACAATATGATAAAAAACTGATAGCGGCTAATGTATGAAAAGAAAAACGCTACCAATAAATTACAGTGGATCCATTGACATTCATAATCTATACATCTCATGAACTTAACCTACAAAACTTTTGTATAATTATTATTTGTAGACTCTTATAAGCTTAACTCAATTAGAACAAACTTAAATAAAAAACGAAAATCCTTAGTCAAAAATTTATCGTTAAATTCTAGCTTTTACTGGTTTAATTCATGATTTACACGTTCTATAGCGATTAATTAACAAATTACACTGTATTTTCTCGCTTCAAAAACCCAGAAAAGCCATAAGATGTACTGAAAAAAAACTGGTGACACCACATATTGAGAGATTTGAGGATCATTTGTTTTTATGCTCTTAATCAGAATTTCGATAACGTTAGTTTTGTTTACTAATTATAGTCGTTTTTTTCGAAACTGTAGGGTATTATAGGAAGATATTAAGTAATTTCTTAAATATTCCTAATTATTTTTGATGGGTTAATATTACTGTACTTCGTATCATCAATTGGAAATCTCATGTAAATCCATGCTTCTAGTTCAAAAAGAGGATTTAAAATTTCCTATGCGGCTATAACTAAACGCTGTAGATGTCTGGTTTGAAAACAACGATGAAAAGATCCTGTGTTGTGACGTTGAGAAAACTTCGGACGACTGAATTGAAATATTTAATTTCAGCCCACCGATAAGTCCCTGAACCATATGCACTGGACAAAACAATTCACAGCTATCGAATAGATCAAAATTACGGCTCACCTTCAACGCTAATAAAAGCAACCACCCTTTTGTTATCCACATATTGCTCACTCAAAGTTCATAATTACTTTTACTGAGCTGTGAGTCACAATTAGCCTTGGGCTGGCATCATTTTCGCCTACCAAGGATATTGCTACATAAAGTCATCTAATATGGATGAAAACCTGCCTAGGAAAATATAAATACTCATTTCATATTGAATCCTATGCCTGAAATTAGAAATTGCATATCAATTTTAATATACAAAGTTCGAATGAAAGATGAATTCACTGTCACTGAATTTCGGTGCTGATTACACGACGTATTTACGACATTTAGACAATGATGTTACCTTAATCATTACACTATGTATCAGAACCCTAATATTACGTGTAATTTAACAGCTTATACAATTAAAGGAGACTTCCTCAACTAACAACTCATTTACTTTCTTTATAATTCTAGGAATTTCCTCTTTGCTTGGCAACGCTCCACTCGATGAAAAAGCTAGAAGAGAGCCAGGGCTAGAATTAGGCGCGATTTCAATTGAAGATTAAAATTATATGTCTCGCTAACCTGCACAAACTTGATAATGCTATTTTATATTGACATAAACTTTTGTCATAAATTTAACCAATAGTTTTATCTAAACAGAAAATACATCCATATTGATTGCTAATATAATATATAGTCTGTGGAGTTATATAAATAAATACAATAAGAGCTATATTACCTGAGTAGTAAAATTTTCGAAAACCATTCAGTACATTCAAAACTGGTCATAAGTTTATGAATAAAAATTGTACGTGATAAAATCAGCAGGATACTTACTTCTACGTGGCTTTTAATGTTTCTTAAATCATTACTTATAATCTATTTTAGAAATAATTTAAGTACATTATTGAAAAAATTGCTGAAAATGTTGTTTTTAGTGAATAGTTTTACAAATAAAATAAAGTATTTTTGGTCAAATATACCTAGTAGTTTTTTCAAACAATTATTTGATAACTATTTAAGAAACTCACAGGAAGTCCCTTAAGTATAGTTCGATAAATAACTTCACTTTCTACGGCCATTATTCTGTTTGCATATAACTATAATTTATTTCATGTCAAATTATGTATGAGTACGTATTTTAAAAAGGGTTCAAAAAAACAATGGCACTATGTTAATCCACGGATAAACAGGTTTTTAATAATGAAAATATTTATTCTAATCTTGTTCTATAGTTTTTAGTTTACCTGCTTATATAGTTTTTAGTTCTCAAATAGTAAGACCTACTCTTGCACTTCCGGAGACTCACTTGAATCCTGTTATTACCAATCAGATCTAACAAGGTCAGTGGGTGCGAGCCAAGTGAAGTGAGACGGATAAAAGGAAAATAATGACGGGATAAATATGTTATTCCCACGCATGCGTACATAGCCACAACACTGCTAACTTCAGGTGGGTAACTTCACTTGGTGAATCATAGACCGCAAAACTCCACCTGTCTATTGGGTGTAAAGTAGCAGCAATGGTCTAATACCGGGTTCCCACGGGGCGTGAATCACGAAAGTGACTATGATTGATACACTTAATGTGAATTAAGGAAATCTATTACATTAAAATTAATTGTATCTTAACAATTTGTGTGAAATACCAAATCGAGTGAACGGTTCATGACTCTTTCTTTTCGTGAGCGGTTACGAACGCAAGCTAAACCTCACTTTCGTGATTCACCCCCCTCGGGAACCCGGCATAAAAGTTGAACCTCGTTACGGATTAAAGGCTTACCACCTACTTTTTTTTTTTTTATTAATGTTTGTTGGCTAAATCGGCAGGGTCGGGACTCGAACCCGGAATATCCCCAATATCCAGTCGGCGACTATCTGTGAACCAGTACGAGTTTACGATTTTCTTTTCCTGGATTAGGGTCCCCGACCTTTACATTATGTTTGCTTTGGGTAATAATATTCAATAATATATAACAATAGTAGGATCCAAACCAAATTAAATTGACTATCATTTTTGTGTAGATTCATGGGGCAACCAAGTGAGTCCATATTATTTTCTGGAAATCGGTCATAATTTGACGTTTTGCCATTGTTCTTGATTGACTTCGATCGTTTTTAACTTTCGTTAAACAAAATTTTACTTGGAACAAAATTGAAAATAAAACTACTCTTTATTTTTATAGCAAGTTCTGGGTCATTCAAATTGGTTTAATATTCAGAAGAACCACTTAAAAATAATTGAAAACCCTCTCCATGCCATAATACTTTCAAGCTTTTTTTGTTTTTTTATATATATGTCTGGTTCGATTATTGTCAATGATTCTGAACAAATATCTTTTCCCATTGACCTGCTTTTAAATCCTAAACATCATCAAGTTTCACGCAGTAGACATTAAATTAGGCATAACAAATATAAAGCCAATTTAAATATTACACTGACTCTCTAGTCAATTATATTTTGTATATTACACAAGTTGATCAAGGAAAAAAAAAAAAATACATTCAACCAAAAACTATAGCTTTTAAAGTTATATATATATATATATAACTTATGATAGACTGAAATCAGAGACTAAAAAGGGGAAGAGGTAATGACTGACACAAGAGCTAAGTTGAGAATGGCTTTATTTATGTTCCGACATCTATATATACCTTAGCTAATACTCTGAGGGGATTAGCTGGGGAGTCTTACCTATGTTGTCTTCTCACAGTAGGCTCCCCAGTTAACTCCCCCCTTCCAGTTTCTTATACCTAAGAACTCACTATAACATCACAACAAAATAAAACAACAAATAAACAAAATAACAGTTCTTGTACAACGAACATAACCAGGGCAGTTCCTGCCCCCGATAACTTCTTGTTACCGTTCACAGATACTAATTACTGTTGGTTTCCGGCCACAAGGCCTTCACCCGTTATATCTTAACTAATATGGTTCAATCTTTATTTATTTACAATGTCTTACATACTAGGGGGTTTTACATCTTTCAAACATAACCTGCTCCTTCGAACATTGTGGTGTGTCGGTCGGAGCGCCGCCCCCCGTCGTCCGTCGAGCCACCGACGACGGTACTCGTAGTTCCTCTAAGTGGACGGTGCGCGACCGGAAAGGGTGGTTGACGTCCCGGATCGTATAGAGGTTGTGTTCTCTGACCGCCACCACTACGTACGGTCCCTCGTACCGCGCGTCTCCCTTCTTACGAGCTGTCCTCAACCTGCGGTATACCGTAGTCCCCAGCGCGACCGAGCCCGCGCTAACGATCCCGGGTCTGCCGTTAGCTCTATCTACGCGAGTCCGTTTCTCTCTGATTATTCGCTCACGGACCTTCTCCCAAATCGCCCGGCGTTCCTTGCGCGTTTCCCCTAGTTGCTCCCGTAACCCTAAGTTATGCGCCGTCATCAGGTCTCCTCGATCGCGCCGCCTTTGTCCGAACACTATTTCCACCGGCGATAGCCCCGTTGCTGAGTGTATACTGTGGTTATATGCCACTACTGCGCGCGGCATCGCCGTATAGGAATCGAGTCGTCGGTCTATCCCAAATAGCCGGAGATGCTCTCCTAGTGTGCTGTGGAGACGCTCCACCGCGCCCCTACCCTTGATGTGATGGGGGGTGTTCCGTCGCCAGTTTATTCCTAGTTCCTTACCCTGTTCCCGGATCCAGTCATTATCAAATTCCCGCCCCGAATCCGACACGATCATATCGGGGACCCCGTACGTGCCGCACCACTGGAGTATCCCCTCCCATACCACCTCGGGTGTCTTGTTTTCTACGAGATATGCCATGGCGATCTTACTAAAAGTATCTAGGATCGTGAGCCACGACTGACCTTCATTACTATAGAGATCCGTCTGGATAATCCTCAAGGGCTCCTCCGCCGTTTCCGTGACCGTTTGTTCCGCCACCGGGGGTTGTCGGTCGTACTTCGCCCTCTGACATACCTCGCACCGCGTAACGACCTCCCTGACTGTCCGCCCCATATTTACCCAAAAATATAACCTCTTCAACGCCCGGAGCGTCTCCTCGATTCCCCGATGATTGGTCTTGCCCACGTGGTGGTCCCTCACTAACCGACCTTGCACCTCTGCTTCGGTGACCGTCTCCACCTGTCTAAGGCACCTAACTAATGTGTAACCCATCCCTAGGCGCTCCTGTCTCCATAACCGTTTAATTTTATCGGCCAATAATCTATTCCCGATATATATATGGCACCCCTGCCCCGGCTTCGTGCATTGCTCAATGGCCCGCTCCAAATCGGTATCCTCCACCGTGGCTTGTGCCCTAATGGTCACGGAGGACAGCCCCGCGTATCCGCTCGCCCTCGTCTCGACTCCCGGCTCCCGTTTCGATTTGATAATTATTTGTCTCCTCTTATCGTTAATTATTCCATCGATTTCGGGTAGGTCCGTAGGTCGTTCGGACGGGGTCTCTACCTGCCCCGGGTCTCTCTGAACTAAGGGGATCTCTGGTCCGCTCTCGGCCCACTCCCGCAGGTACCGCACCGCGAACGGTTCTTCTTGACCTACTTCTTCCTCCAGAGCATTCACTACCAACTCCCGGGAAAGCCAGTCTGCGACCGCGTTTTCGGCCCCCTTTTTGTGCATAATTTTAAAGTTGTACGCGGCGAGTCTCTCCTTCCATCTGGCTACCCTTGCCGACGACTCCTTCAGGTTACCCAGGTATACCAGTGGTTTGTGGTCCGTGTACAATTCAAATAGCTTGCCGTACACGTACGGCCGGAAATGCTCTACTGCCCATACCACCGCCAACAATTCACGCTCGATGGCGCTGTACCGCGTCTCGGCCCCGTTCAGCTGGCGACCCGCATAGGCAACAGGTTTCTCCCCCCCCCCCAGTGTCTTGCGACAGGACCGCCCCTATGGCACTCGCGCTCGCGTCCGTCGTGATCCGGAATGTCTTCCCAAAATCCGGGAATATTAACAATGGTTTAGTCGTAAGGATGTCCCGGCATTTCTCTATACTTTGAATTTGTTCCGGCCCCAACCGGAAACTCCGCCCCTTCCTTAACAACTCCGTTAATGGGTTGGTGAGTTCCGCGATCCCTGGGATAAACTTCCGGTAATAATTTATCATCCCGAGAAACCTGCGAATACCCCGCACGTTCTTGGGAAGGGGTGCTTCCTGTATCGCCCTCACCCTCTCCTGATCCGGCTGCACCCCGTCCTGTGAGACGGTGTAACCAAGGAACCTAATTTCCCTCAAGCCAAACCTGGACTTCTCCCGCGATAATTTTAGTCCGAACTCCCTTATTCTGGCGAGGACTCGACTAAGGTGCTGCACGTGTTCCTGTTCAGTCTTGCTGAACACTATCAGGTCGTCCATATACACCTGCGAGAAGTCCTCGCCCAGCCCCCTTTGGAGTTCGTCCATAAGACGCTGGAAAGTTAGCGGGGCCCCCTTCAGACCGAAGGGCATTCTCACAAACTCGTAATGCCCCCGCTCCCAAGAGAACGCCGTCTTCCCAACATCCTCATCTGCCATCCTAACCTGATGGTACCCGCTCTTGAGGTCCAGCGTGCTGAACACCGTCGCTCCCGACAGGCGATCGAGTATGTCCTCGATCCTCGGGAGCGGGTACCTCTCGTCTACGGTGACCTCATTTAATTTTCGGTAGTCCACTACCACCCGGTATTGCTTCTGGCTATCCCCGCTTTTCTTTTCCACGACCCACAACGGACTATTATAGGGAGAGTTACTGGGGCGTATGATACCCTGCCTCAGGAGTTCCTCGAGCTGCCCTTTTATGATCTCCCTCATCGCTTGGGGGTACCGCCTTTCCTTCACGTACACCGGCGTCCCCGACTTCACAGGTATCCTATGTTCCGTCCTCCCCGTCGTAGGTAGTCTGTCCGCTTCCCGGTGGAATAGATCCCCGTTCGCCTCTACTAGTCTACTCACCGCGTCGCGCGTGCATCCGGCTGCTCCGACTCTCACCCCCTCTCCTCGCCGTCCCGTGACTATATTATACTCGCGCTTCCCTAGTGCGCACTCCCACTTCCGATTACGGACCTTCAATTTCATCCCCACCCTCTGTAATATGTCACACCCCACTATTAGGTCGTAATTCTCGGCCAACGTTTTCATAATGTGCGCCGTGACCTTCTCTTCGCGCCCAGCGATCTCGCGAAGGCTCAGTTGTGCTTCCCCGCCCGTTCCACACCTTCCGCTTACTGTGGTTATGGCGCACTTACATGGTTTCCGACTGTCCCAGATTCCCAGTTCCCTCGCCCCTCTTTCACTTACCAGCGAGTGGGTGCTCCCCGTATCGATTAAAAACCGAATTCCGGACGCCCCCCCCCCTCGCCACGGGCAACCTAAATCCCTTTTCCCCCTTTTCGCCGTTGTTTACTTCCAATACGCACGCCCGGTTGCCCCCCCCCAAATCGCACCCTCATTCGTCCCGCCTATTTCCCCTTACCACCTCGGCTCCCGAGGGACCCCCTTTCCACGGTTCCCCCCCACTTACCTCGTGTCTCAACGTCGGGGCGCTGCGCTCCGACCGACCGCTTTCGTCTCCTGAAGACTCTCCGCTTGAGTAGGGGGTCGCAGCTCGTCCAGCCTGTCTCCGTGGGGTCCACTCCTGCTGGTTCACCTCCATAGGTTCCGGCCGGAATCCCCTCCTGTCGCCTCGAGTATTACGTCTAGGGCAATTCCTGGCCATATGCCCTTGTCTCCCGCATTCGAAGCATTTTACCTGGCCGCACTGAGCCGCTACGTGTCCCGGACGATTGCATTCGAAGCACCTTCCTTCCTGCTTCCTCCTCCTCTCGTCCTGTCCTCTGCCGGTCCGCCTTTCCATTCCCCGGCTGTGTCCACTCTGTCTTGGCGGGCTCCTTCTGTACGATACTCTCTTCCAACTCACGTCTCGTTCGTATCCCGCGCCTTCCTCCTCCCTGGCGCTGGCGTCCACCATCTCCTGGGCACACTCCAGGAACGCGCGTTCCCTCGGGAATCCCTCCTTCTTTCCCGTCTCCTTTGCCAACTGAACTTTTAATATAGTCGACAGGAACGCCATCCGTGCCTCCACCTCAGGCGCGCTCACCGACTCCCTCATCTTCTCTGTGATGTTGTTATACTTCGCTAGGAGATTTCCGGCGTAGTGTCCATTTGTCTGGTGGGACTTCTTGGTCTCCCGAAACATCTTAAAAATGTCTTCCTCAGGTGTCCACCGTCCCCCTCCGAACGCCTTCTTCAGTCGCTCCTTTATGGCCATCCATGGGGTCTCCTCGTCCGCCTGGATCATGTTTAGGATGCTCCTCTTCACCCTGCACACTAGAGCTGCCCTCAGCGACTCGGCATCCCCTTCCGTAATGAGATCCTCCGCTCGCTTGCGCTCTAGCCGTACCATTACCCTGTCCCCTCCCTTCAGGAAGTGATTCAGCTCTCCTGTTTCACCGGAAAACCTCTCTAGATCGGAGATTGCTGTCCTCACATTTTGTGCTGAGATCTCCTGGATCTTCATCCATGCCATGGTGTTGGCATGAGCGGCCGCCATGGTCGTTTGAGGCAGTTGCGGTATGTCCGCTGCTGCGTTGAGCACCGCTGGCCTGAGCACTCCCTCCGGCATCCCGTAATCGAGAGAGAAACAAGTCACGAACCGATAACTTTACGGCAACGACAACACTTCCCGGGTTTCGGCACCACTTATGATAGACTGAAATCAGAGACTAAAAAGGGGAAGAGGTAATGACTGACACAAGAGCTAAGTTGAGAATGGCTTTATTTATGTTCCGACATCTATATATACCTTAGCTAATACTCTGAGGGGATTAGCTGGGGAGTCTTACCTATGTTGTCTTCTCACAGTAGGCTCCCCAGTTAACTTATATATATATATACACACAAGTTAACTGTCTGAGGTTAAGCTTTAAGAAAGAATAGGAAAGAGGGAAACGAACTACACTTTCGAACTTCTGTAAAGAGACTGCTTTATTGTCTTAAGTAATCCGACCTACATAGGATCATGGGTTGTTTACCTCCCATGGTCGTATTAGTTTAAAACATAAACTTGCCTCTGGCTTTAACTCCCCCCTGCCGACGGATAGTCAGGAACTGAAACTTAACACTTATGCTAATTATATACAGTTCTGACATAATAATTTCCTGCTCGCCTAGAGCAGCACAACACTGTCTTATAATCATAGAAACAGAACATAACTTTATCCAATGTAGTACAAGGTTAAAACAATAATGTTGGGTGTCAACAATTGTCGGAGGTCAACAATTGTCGGGGGGCGTCACTTGCCGCCATGTTCCATGTCGGCGTTAATATCTGACTCCATTTATTGATAGGGATGTGTCCCGACAATACACTGTGTTCAGGATGAGGTTCAGAGGTTCATAAAGAATAAGACCAGTTTTCAGAGTTCGGGCGAGAGATCGGCAGCGTAATAGTACAAGTGGTCAGAGGTCTGCTAGAGGCTGTGAGGTGACTGCCCAGAGGTGTGGCAGAGAGAGAGAGTAGACTAGTGGAAGGCTGAGTGGGCTTACTCCCAGGGCCCTGCCGTATCGCGACGAGTGATAGCGGCTATCTGGATGAAGAGACTAGGAAAGAGTGAAGAGTGAGCCTACCAGGGCCAAGCGGCGGTCCCCCCAGGGTGATCAAGTTACAAGAGCATACCTGTATTTGGGGCATCCTCTCTTCTGTGTCTCTCTAGTGTCTCCCGACACATTATAGTGTTGGTACTCCCAGTATCCACTAGACACTTCACTCCCCTCACGACTCTGATTATAGGCAGACCACTATCCACGACTTTCACACTATTGTTTACTATCGTGCGGTCGCCTCTCCGCCACCACTCTGCTCAGATATCACGTTCTCCCCTCTCCTCTGATGTTTGTCGTCGAGTGGTCCTCCGAGCACTGCCACTTCTCCAGCCCATTCGGTTTCCTGGTTCTTCCCTCTCTTCTTCTGTCTCGGAAGTTTCCGAGGTCTCTGACGCTTCTGGCAGCGGCCTCTTCTTCCTCCGCATCTTCTGAGCGTTTATCTCCATCGGTTCAGGTCTGTTCCCGTCTCTGCGTCGGCTCATATACGGGCACTGCCTGGCTACATGCCCTTCCGTACCACATTCAAAGCACCTAGTGCGTGGGCACTGTGCTACGAAATGTCCTGCTTTCCCACACTCATAGCACTTCCTGTCGTCTCGCCTTCTGGAGCGCCCCACATTTCCTCGGCTCCTTTTCCCCGCCATTAATCTTTCTCTTCCACCGTACTCCACCTCCTTCTTCTTCCATGCGATGGGCGTGGTTTTACTGGTTGCCGTACTAGGTTCCCGGGTTTCGGCACCAGTTAATTGTCGGAGGTTAAGCTTTAAGAAAGAATAGGAAAGAGGGAAACGAACTACACTCTCGAACTTCTGTAAAGAGACTGCTTTATTGTCTTTAGTAATCCGACTTACATAGGATCATGGGTTGTTTACCTCCCATGATCGTATTAGTTTACAACATAAACTTGCCTCTGGCTTTAACTTATATATATAAATACAACACCTTTTCAATACTTATTTTCCTATAATGTTTTTAAAAGTTGCATTGAATAGTCTACAAATGCAAACAATAAAATAAGTAATATAATCTACATTAGAAGATTTTGTTAAAGCCGTCTATCATTCGTGTCACTTTTGGGGAAACAATCGAGATATTTAGCGCTAAAGTAGGGTTTTGACATAATGTCCATGCACAAATTTAAAAAAAAAATACGATAAACGCATACAAAATAATTAAGTCCCCTATTACAGGCAACTTAATGCATTTATTTTTTATTTTTTTGCTTTTGCGCAAGTCGATTCTGCATCAATTGCAAGTTATCAACAGCGTAGAAATCAGATGAGTTACGGCTACCGAGACAATCGAGTTTCACTCCACGATATCCTTGAAAGCTCGTAAATTAAGAACGATTGTTCTGCAACACTAGAAAGTATTATAACTTCTTTTGAGTCTTATTTCTATTATGTAGGGGGGTGGGAATCAACGTTTTTTCAATGGATTTGAACTCAAAATGTTCATCTGAATAATTTTTTTTTTTAATCTAGGTCTTTTTTTCATTAAGACAGAAAAGTGAGCTATCCAATTGAATAAAACACCATGTCTTTCCAGAGATATAGAAATTTCAAAAGACGAAGGAGTTACTCTAACCATGAAAACAATTTTTCATTATTAAATTATCCATTGCTACGTATATTACCCAAATTCTAAGATCATGAATGAAAAATCATATTGGCATAAACTTGTTATAAATGTCACTATAGCTTTTTCCAAACCGAAAAGTGAGCCATAGTGATTTCTGATCCAATAGGCCTCGTTTGGTTGTAATTTCTTAGAATTCATCATGCATAGTATGTAGTGTTATACAAATAAATGCAATTAGAGTAATGCTACCTCTGAGACAGTATTTATCATAAGATAGTAAGTTTGATGGAGATGTATGTGAACAAAAATTGTATGTGATAAAATCATCAGCAGACCTACTTCTCCATGGCTTTTAATCTTTCTTAAATCATTGCCCATAATCTATTTTAGAAATAATCTATTCCTATTGCTCGACAATGCTCCCTCCCATCCTGAAAATCAACTTTAACATAGAGATGAGTGCACATTTTTGAAAACATTGCTGAAAAGGTAGTTTTCAGTGAAAAATTACAAATAATTGTCGATCAAAGATATCGAGTGGAATCTACAATCTAAAATTTTAATGGCATATTCTACCTTACCTTGGGTTAAGTTCATTAGATATTGGATACAATCAAACAGCAAGAAAAAAAAGTAAACTAGAAAAAATAGCACCCGTGGTTGAAGATTTCACGGCTCAAAACCTTTTAAATTATTTATGATTTTAAGTTCTTTGTTTTTTTCCAAGGTATAACAACATGTTGAAGGCCATAATAAAACAATATTTCCAACAAGTTCAGTGACCAAAGTGGGTTAGCAAAAAAAAAAAACTGTCAACCAACCTTTTTTTCAGTAGTTTAATATTTTTTGGAAAAACCTCGTAAGAGAGAACCCGGCTGGACCATCTCTCAGTATTGTTCCTTCACATTATATTTCTTTTATTTTACTTACATGTTTATAATTACGCGACCCAGTTGGAAAAGTCTGCACATGGTCACAAATCCAACAAGGAAAAACTTGCAATTATGACTTGTCCCACTGAATCAGGATCAGACAAGTTAAAATTAGTTGTTGTTGGTAAGGCAAAAAGTCCTCGCTCCTTACATTATGTTTGCTTTGGGTAAGCAAAAAGTAAAAAGTCTTCGTTGCGATTAATATAACCAATCAAAATCTTGGATGAATCAAACTATTTTAACCTCATGGTTAACTTCGTACCGTCACTGTCTCAAAACTTGAAACAGAAAAGACTCCTTCTTAGAGCTGTTCTTTCGCTCGACAATGCTCCCTCCCATCCTGGAAATCACCTTTAACATAGAGATGGGACTTTAATTGGGATTGGGAGAACTTTAACGACAAATTTTTTTCCGGTGGGTGTAACGGCACTAATCCAGCTAATGGATTAATGGGTTATTACGAGTTTGAAAGGGAGGTATAAAAAAGTATTTCTTTGACTCGAAGAAATGAGTAACATCAAGTTAATTAAATATACCTTAAACAAATGGACAATAAAAGACACTGTTTTTGTGGTGTGCGAAGCTTGGGGAAAATTTACTCTCAACAATTTTACAACTTTCATGAGAGAAAATCTTAGACCAGGAAGATTAAGGCAAGTAGCTGAAGATAAAACTGACACTTGTCCCAACATTACCACAGGTCTTCCCGATTTCATTAATGTTGACAGAGATGAAAGATCAATGAAGCTGAAAATCGATAAAAATGAAGAGGGATTCGAAAGTTAATAAAAACAAGGATAAGTCCATCAACCTCTTCGCAGATGGACAACAGAAGCGACCGTGATGAAGTCGAAGATTCGATTATTGTCTTGGAAAGAAAACACATATAACACAATGAAGCGTTAGAGGCCACAGCTATTTTCGCTAAATTATTTTAAACGGGGGAATGCAGATTATAACAAAATCATCACTATACGAGAAAGGACAGAAATTACATCATTAAAAAATAAGTAATTTTTTACGTACATAAAAATATTGTACACTCGTTACTAATAGATGTAATTACTCCTCTTCATAATTTACCCGGATAGTAGAGGTTGGACTGTATATACATAAATATTTCATGAAAATAAAATTTAAATTATTGGTACAAAAAATTATATTACGTAAACGAATTGAAAAAAACTCTTTGATGTAGTAAAGAAAATTGGAACTGCTAGTTTCTAGTAGATGAATGCTCTTATAATTCCTACAAAAATATTGGAATAATATTTACCATACATGTAATAAATAGTCTTTTATCGCTTTCGTTAAGTAAGCTGGCACGATCATTGGCCTATTCTTTCTTCAGTTCCGACTTTATTTATGAAACTGTGACAGGTGCAAAGGCAGAGGTGAAAGCTATATAAGTGAGTGGCCTTAGGTTTCACAGCGTTGTTCTAATTGTACAGCCGGGCTGAAAACTCATTTAGTTGGGGGTATAGTCGTATGGTGATAGGGAAGCCATTTTGTATATCCAATACTATACCATGTAAGTCAATTACTTCCCTAAGCATTTTTTATTTAAGCTCAGGACTCTATCCACTCAGTAAAACGTTTAAAATTTGAGTTACTTGATTAAATAAATAGTGGTTCCGGTTTACATAAATAAAAAAAAAGCCAAATGATGTTATTAGTTTAAAATATAGAAATGAAAGGTAATAGGAAATAATTTACGAGTATAACATATATAATAATCATTGATAAAATAGAATAATAATTTATTTATAAGTTATATATTAAGTTTCATATTTTTATGATATTAGTTTTTTTAAGTGAGCAGCTAAATATGAGAGCCAGAATAAATAAATGAGTACTACTACTACAGTTACATCAATCAAAAAACTCCGATGATATTGTGCGACTGAGGAGGGAGGAGGACTGGAGGAGACTAGGTAGGAGATGGATGGGGCGTCAACTGTGCCACGTAATACCAGGCTTGCAGGTAAAAATAGGAGGTAGTGACAAGACGTGAGCTCTTGGTGCGATCTGCTGTCCTCATAAGACCTCCTCTGTTTTTCTCATAAGTAAGTCACTCACTCACTTACTTTTTTTTCACGGAGGGTTTCGGGTTGGGTTCGGCCATTTCGCAAATATTTAGTCAGTTGGAGGAGTTCCTACAAGAAGGGCGAACTCATTAAAAAAATCATTTTTTCTGAACGCTTCCATATTATATATAAATATGATTGATGTTTTTTGGGATTCTGAATCAAATTATGGATGTTTCCACCTTTTACTAGGTAGTTTGTGTTTATCAGATGTCTCAAAAACCATTGACTTTGCGACAATTTGCGTTCAGCATTACGCAGTATGGAAAGCATGGTTTGGGCGCGAGAGAGCGTAGAAATATCGCAAAAATCCGTTCAAGTGCCTAAAAGGTGAATATCTTTGTTGTTTACTAAATCTTGGATTTTTTTTTTTATAATAAAAAATAACCAAGTGTTAGAAAATTGGTAATTTAAGTATTATATAAGTTATTGAATTATAAATCATCAACGTTTATGTCACCTTGAGAAGTAACTATCCGGCTAGTTATTACGATTTCATCTTCCTTAACCCCTATGTTAATCCTATCCTATGTGGCATATTTTCACAGAACAGAGACCTTTTCTCCTGTACCCACAGCTTCCTCGTCACTAGAACTCGACACAGCCCTAGAACTTTTGTCACTGGAGGTATTTTATCGAGATAGAAGAAGGGGGTAACATCACTCTAAAACTCAAGTCTAGCAGCAGAAGTTTTCAGTGGCCTTGGATTTCAGCATATCGGAACAGCACGTCGACAGTAGATTCCCCAATCCAGCGTGACAACGAAGATGCTGGTTTGGTTATACCATCCTTTCCAGAGACTCCAGAGCTTATGGGGAATCTTTGGAGGTGAAAGAATCAACTTCTACCAGTCCATTGAGGTAGTTGTTCTGGGAATGACTAGCAATGCTGGAAGTGATTTCAAATTAGTAAAATTCAAACGAAATGATCACGTGAAGCCCTCTTAAAAATGTACAGCCCAATACAAATTAAAAATAAACCTGTGCCCATTTAAATAATCTTGTAGAGGAGAGTCTTTTAAAAAAACTTTATTATGAATAACAATAAAAACACTGGTGTATATACAAACATTAATCAGTTACAGCGTTTATGAAGGCTTAGGCACAAGTGAGAGAGTCTTGGCCCTAGCAGGTAGCAAAGGGTTAGGGGTTAGGGTTAGGAAAATGGTTACTTACAAAAAAACAAGGGGACCATAAGTGACAACTGAGGTACACATTTCTACCAAAAATGTAAGATATAATGAGCATTATATAACTGCCCATAAACTCAACCATGATCTTCCCAAGAATGAGCAATGTGAAAGGAGTCTGATGACGGATTGTAGGCGTTTTTGGCATACAAACTGTCTCCCTACCCCTTATCGTTGTTTGATGATAGTGGAATGAGTAAAGGCACAAAATCTAGTTTGTACAAGGATTTCAGCCCAAGTCAAGATACCATTGGTCCACAAAATGGTGTTTTGTTTCCTACTACACCGATTTGTGTGGTTCCATGGCCATGGCATTCTCAGGTATTTGTGATAGTTACGTTGAATATCTCCGATCCAAGTACAAGTCAAGTGCAGTTGTTGTCTTTGATGGATATCCTGATTTTACGGGAATTAGCAAAAACGTGAAAAGATAGAGGAGATCGTTAGAAAAACACTCCATAGAGATCATGTACAATGACAAAATGGTACTGTGCGTTTTTCAGAAGAACTTTGTCAGCAATCCAAAAAACAAAAGTAGACTAATATCCTTGCTAGTTTGGAAATTTAACGAGGCCAACTTACTGCTTGTAGACATAAATAAGCAAGCAAGTGAAGATACCGATAGACTGATTGTGCTCACAGCCGATACCCTGACAAGACATAGTGAAAAAGTCACAGAGAGGGAGAAGAACTACTTCGAGAAACCGGGAAAAGGCAATGCCCCACCAACCCTCTATAATCCTTGAACTGCAGTAGGCCAAAGCGTTACTGAAGACATTCTATGTTTGCAGACAACTGACGAAAAAATATGTAGATTTCAAATTTGTAGGAAATTTTCTTAACTTTAAATTTATACATTTACATTATACATATTGTTTTGTCGTAAAGTCAATAATTTTTTGAGATATAAGCAAAAGACTGAAAAAATTGCGTTTATCGTGTTTTTTTTTGCTTTTTAAGAAAAACGTAGAGTAGACACGAGGTAGCAACATCCAATATATGATTCAGCACTCCAAACATATTGAGAACCGTGCATAAAAAAAACCTTGATGATTTTTTTTATGCAAATACCTTTTTGAATGGTTTATAACTGTGAGGAGAAAGACTCTTCTTATTATACTGCTTGATAAAAAGAAAAGAACTTGTTGCTGTAATGAAAATTATCTCTTCTTCCCAGAAAAAATATAAATACGCTATCGGTTAATATGGATAAATAAATAAATATGCTGCCGCTCTAAATTATTATTACTCAATTTATTAGTCAATTCCTGTATGAAAATTTGTGAACAGACAAGAATCCCTACAATTCTCCTCGATGACGAGATAATTTATCACAATTGTCCATTGCCCAATTATCGATATTTTCCCCCAATTTTATTTTGTTGTTCAACCTGCTCATTTAATATCGCAACATTAGTAGTTCTTTATTAGTTAAGCAACACGTTCAATATAATAAAAAAATTATACTATTCATAAAGATGTATGTGTCACAGTGAATTCTTACATTTTGAATCTAGATTTCTGGGATATTAAAAAGTTCTGACTGAAGCCGACTCAAGGCTAGTCAGTGCCACTGAAAACAACACAGACAAAAAAAAATGTGAACTGTGATTATTGAAAGGAAAATAAATCACTGCTAATCATGGGAAAATATTCACCTCACGTTACACCATTCAACTTATTTATAACTAGTTTTAAACATAAAAATAAATTAACTGTATTTACAATAAGTAAGTGTAAGATCGTTCAGGTGCAGATAATGAAGTAATAGCAGAAAGCAATATCGATCAACTAGGAAGAATAAAACCATCCATGAACTCATAAAACAAATCTAATATCTATGAGATGAATCATAACTATAACTCGGATCGTTAAACAAGTGTAATTAGCAGCGTTATTCTCTGTCAATCGATTTTATAAATAATTTTAGACTCCGGGCGGAAAGGAATGGTCTGATATATTGTCTCAGAAGATATCTATTTGGATTTATCTTGGGTAGGGTATGATGTAGAGCAAATTCCTCCGACCTATCCACATCCGAAACCGCCCAGGACCCATCATCACAACGGAGTGGGTGTGAAACAGGATGATACTTTAGGATTTTTTTAGTTACATTCCACAAAGAGTTATCCCTGGTAGACAGAGGGGAGAGGTGGGAATTAAACGAGTCGGAACGGAAGGATGCCAATAGCCGCTTTACCAATCTGCAGTAGTGATTGTAGGAGCGGTGATCTGCAGGATGTCGAGATCTTTGCCACACTGTTCTGAAGCGCGGCGTTTGAATTGGATTAGATGTTTGAGATGCTGAGGTAATCGATTATGATTGTGAATTTTTGGGCGACGATGCCTTCCAAGCCGACCTCTGGACCAGAGCAGTGAAAGAATGCTCTGCATCGTCTAGGTTTTGGGATGTTTTAGGGACACTTTGAGGTTTACGGAATCTGTCAGAAGCTGGCGGAAGTGGTCCCAGTCAATTGGGCTCCTAATAAATGAAGGAGGAGGCAATTTGTGAATTGGTCTTAGGGAAATGGTTAATAATAAAGGACTATGATCAGAGGAGAGGTCATCGAGGCGCTTGAGTGAATAGTTTAGTGTTCCTAAACTATTGTAGAAGAAAAAGTCAAGATCAGGTTGGGATCAGATGGCTAATAGGTGGCTGTGTCAGGAGTGATAGTGGAGCAATGTTTCCGTGTGAGTGGAGACAGCAAAGCACGTCCGCGTGTATTCGTGGATCTTGAGTCCCAATGTTGGTGCAAAGTCCCCACCCACAAGGAAACGATGTCCGATGGAGTCTAGAAAGGAGATGAATTGTGAATCGCAAATGGATTTATTGGGAGGGCAGTACACTGATGCTGTAGTGAGGGGGAAAGTGAAGGTGGTGATTGACACTGCAGTGGACTAAAGGAAATCATGTGCTACCAAAGGAACTATGTGATGGGAAATGGAGTTATGGACAATGATAGCGGTACCTGCATGAGCTCTTCCATCTGGGTGATTAGTTCGATAAGTCTGGTACTGTCGAACAGTAAATGGTCGTTTACTCGTAAGTTTTGTTTGAGTAATAAGAGCTACGTCGATGTTCTTGTCGTGGAGCAGTGCTGTCAGTTTTTTAGTGTGGGTGCGAACACCATTCGCATTCCACAAGAGAATGGATAAGGAGTCGGATGGATCCACTTATGGATTTTGTTTAACAGGGATAAGGTAGGAGACAAGATTTGTAAGAAGGGGAATTAGAAGGGTAATTACGGTTCTGAACTCTGTAAGGAATGAGGTTAAAAGGCTTGTGAGATCCGAAGAAATTGCAGGTGGCGGAATATGCGAAATGTGTGGCTGAGGATGGGATAGAGTTCGAGGGTTGACGGGATGAACGGAATGATGAGGAAGATGAACTTGCGGGCAGGGAGTGGGCGGTGCCTGTGACTGCTCTCTGTTGTGAACGGCATCAGCAAAAGTAACAGAAGGCAACAAATTTCTGGCGGGACGCTTCTTAAGCTACCTGTGGCTGGCTGCTCTTCTTCAGGCCAACGACGTTATTTGCTCCTGGACTTGACCATTTTTGTTGAGCTATCTCTACTTGGCTAATCACATACAAAAATAAAAAGCATATTAGGAAACCCGGAATTAAAAGCCGGTTTCCTTAATCAGTAGTCAGGGTGGATATCCATATATGGATATGGACGTATGGATATGGATATACTGAGATATGGATATGGCATTTTAGAAAAATATCTTTTTATAATCATATCTTGTTTATATTATTCAATATTAATAACCTAAGGAGTAGAGGTTCTGCTTGTATACAGGCACCTGGCAAATGCATGCGTATTCAGTGATAGCAGCCATACAAATGATATATCCATCAGAAATTTTAAAATATATTCAGCTTGGTTCAGCTAGTGGACTTCTACTTTTCCCCATTTTACCATGTAAACATCATGTCAAGATGTTATAAGGGTGAGGGTTAGCGGAGGATATAAATTGAGAATATAAATAGGGATTATATTTTGGGATTCCATTGACCCCACCACAGCTGGGAACAGAGCGGCCCTTTGGATCTCATACCTTACAGTTACTCGCACATATTATCATGGCATGATCTAAGACTGCACTTAAGAAGAGAATAAAATATATATACATACATTTTATATTAAAAGATAGAAAATTATATTATAAATGAAACTTAGACCCCATAGCAATTACAATTTAATGTAATCGTATAATAGTGGGAAAATTAAGAATGCTGGTTTGATTTAAAAAAAAGCTACACTAAATCCTCATGGCATATTTTCAGTTTATTTGGTTGAGCAAAGCACTTTTCAAAGTAATAAAATCTCTAAAAAGAAGTGAAATTGGTTAAATGTTGATTGAAACAAGAGTTTCGTTTAAATTTGAATTAGTTTCAATAGTAAGATATCGTTATTAGTTGTGTCGTGTACTTACCCTTTGGGGTGTAGGATTACCTTTACGTATTGTATAGTTTAGGGGGGACTGAGTCAAATACTATGCATTTTTTAGATTGTAGACCATAGTAAATTGAATTTCTAGGGGTTCCGGAGTGATTTTATTCGTTATTATATTATGTTCCGGATGGCTTACCATTACATTAAGATACCGGATGCTTTATACCCCAGGCAGGTACTGGGGAAACGGAGTATACGGAGGGGAGGAGGATTGGCTTTGTGTGGCACAGATTAATTTCCTGTAAGGATTTGGTTCGGAGATCAATAAAGTAGCGGGAAGCTATATGATCGGTGCTCTTGTAGCGAAAACATGCTCGGCAAGAATACTATGTCAAGACATCTCTCTTTACATTTTTAGGTGTAGTATAATTTTTCTCATAACAATTTCTCGTTTTTAAACTTTTTAGAAAAAAAATAATCGATCGTTTGTCTTGTAAGCGTCTTTAACAAGTTAATCCATCCCTAATTCAACGCAATTTTCAGTAGGACGGTTGAAGAGATGTTTTGACAGAGCAAGAATGACTGCAGTAGCTAACAGTCACATCTGCTCCTTGATCTTTGATGTAGCCCCGCCATTCTCATCGCCGTAAAATGTCTTGCATCAACAGTTCTAAATATTTGTAGTTTGCCTGACTTAATGCTAAAAAATGACTTTCTATGACACATGCTGTTAATATATATATTAATTGTGTAATCATATGTATATAATGTAATGTAATCATATATATATATTATATTGTGACTGGATTTGGGTTGTTTTGGGCGCTTAGAAAAACAACGCAACCTAAAGTGTGATGTATGGAAATTCAACGCGAAACAGCATTGTGAGGACGATATATGTATATATATTTTGTTTCAAAACCCCTTTATTTAAACATTTTCACAAACAAATGAACAATATCATGAACAAATTGACTTTTTCTGCATAGCATAACATGCATTTGAAGGAGGGCAGAATTACAAAAACAGTTCTTCTAGGTGATGTGGATCACTTTCGGTTTACAAATTTGGGAAAGCTTACATACTAAAACTTAAAACTAAAACATATCGTTTGCCATCGATAGGGGAACGGAGATGGGGTTATCGTGCTAAATACCGAGTTTGTCATGTACTGGAACGAATCGAAGAATTAGATATGTCTACGTTGAATGAACTCATCCACCGTAAGCAGATCAAAGACCTCGTGAAGCTCGCCGAGGGCGATATATAAATGTGTTAATTTGAATTTCAATTAATCTGGTTTATAATCACTGTACGTATCCGGTTTTGGAGAGGGCCGGTTTAGTAGTACGATAACTAGAAAACTTTCAACAGCAAGAAACTGGGAGAAATAAAATTGTATAAAGAAATTGAAGTTTAGTTAGGTTACTTATTTAGAGATTATTACTGGAAATAGATTATATGTTTTAAGGAGGAATAATGTAAATAAAAATAAACTACGAGAACCAATCCTCATGCAGCATATGATAATGTCGGTCGGCATGGCTTACCTGTTGGTTGATCACAAGGAAACTAGACGTGAAAGTTAAAAGTTGTGGTTGACAAGCAATATTATCATAGACATACATGAGTCTATCATCGTAGTCTACATCAGTACAGTAGATAAATTTTAGAAAATCTTGTCAGTACCTCCGAGCCGAACGTGATCTGCAAGAGGTGCGTCCCAATATCCGTAACAGCCCACAGGAAGCCAAGGACGTTAACCTGATGAAAAAAAAAGTTGTTTATCTCGATATTATGTTAATGTTTTTTTTTTAGGATGTTTGGGGTTTGTTCTACAGTAATATTAGAGCCATATGAACATAAATACAAAAGACAGTTATTTAATCACTAAAGAAGATTAGTTAACGTCTAAATCTTCATAGAATTTTAAAGACCTCTGTTATAAATGTTAGCATAAAAGAAATCACAATTTTATGTAAAACGAGAGTGCTAATAGCATTCTAGAGCAGTTTCGTAACTTATCAGTTCTGGTGCTCTGATTTTAGCTCGATCTACTGGGCAACAAACAGAAAGCGTTAGTGCAAGTGGTCGAATGATAGATGCCGCTGGGTGTGATTGTGAGTGCTAGATGGTGACTCGGATTGTTTACAATACGCAAGCTGCACAGGTGGGGAGGGGATGCATGAATGTTGCCGGTCGCCGGGAGATAGCGCACCAGTCCTCCAGTGAACTGGACCAGTGGTAGTCCGTGGTCAGACATGGGAGACAGTGCGGCAGAACGGCTCATGAATGGGCTAGGGGATGTCCTCAAAGACATCACAAGTGGCAACTTAGGTCCAGACACCTTCGTCAAGACCGCCTCCACGATCAAGACCATCCTCCCGACCTTGGGCAAATTCAAGATCGTGAGTAGTTTCTTTCTCAAGTTTCTTTGCAACTACTCCCTTCATTACCTTCTGTTAGGCAGCTCTCCCCCGACTAGTCAGGCCAATCGAGCGCATTCCATTCTTCGCCTGTCATAATTTGACGGACCGGCACTTATGATCTGCGTCTTCCTCAATGTGTCACTGGCTCCTCTTATTCTTGACGTCACTACCAACAACGCCTCAAGATCGTATAAAAAACATTTCCCAATGTGTAGAACTAGACATCAGAAACTTAAAAGTTAACATGTAAAAAAAAACTATAATTTATTATATATAATTATTATTTTATTCAAATTTATTTTACGTAGGAAAGCGGGTTTAGTTTAGGTTTAGATGAGCAGTAAAAGGGTATTAGTTACAAAGTTTAAGAAAAAACAAAGTTGAGTTTTTATAAAAAATCCAATAGGGGTACCAAAATTAGCAGTAAGGATATTTACCACTTCTCATGTCGTCTGTAAGTTTAAAGATTAAAGATCTTCTAACTTCTTACTTTTACCACTTTACTTCTATCCCATCATATAATCTATCGCCATGTAACGTTTTTTGAAGGTTTGACCATTTAAAAACAAATTCGAGTTTTTGCTGATTATTTATTTGAAGTTTACGGTATATTATTTCAAACAGTGAACAATGAAGGATCTGAGTTAAAATCCCTTTACGAAAAAGAGTGTTTCTTATTAAACTTTCTATAAGCCGGTAATAATATATATATATATATGTAATAATAATATGAGGCAATAATATATATGAGGTGGTATTGAAAACACCTAAAGCTCCTAGAGCAAAACTAATAGTAATACTCTTTGAAGAACTTCCCATTTTCTTGGGGAAATACAGTTTGAAATGCGTTAAAAAATATATTATTTTACCTTCCTCCTTGTGCTTGAGGGATTGATTAACTATCCTCTTTAAACTGTATTTGACAATTGATAATGACACTACAGTTTTCAAATTCCATTGTATGTCAGCGGCATCGGTATTGTTATGAAATAATTTTAATGTAAACTATTCATTTGATCTCATCTGTGTCGATAAACCAAGATACATTTGATAAAATGTAACTTAAATACGAATTTTGATTCTCCCTCCCCTTTCTGCCACCAAAGTACAATAAAAGAGAGGTATACAAAAACATTTTTAGAGAACCGTAATGTAAAATTTTCTTAACCTAATTCAGTTGTAATAACTAATTGTTTCTACCCAGTTATTAATGCTTTAATTTTAAATTACTATTGAAACAAAAAATGGTGAAGCTTTTCTTTTGATGTGGTGTTTGTACAACAATGGATATGATACGACCTACCTCAATGGCAAAGTAATTGTTGGAAAAGTTTTTTTTAGTCTTATATTGTTTACCTAATTGATACCTTGTGTTGATGTAGCGTTTTGTTTCATTTTAAATTGTTATTGTTTGTATTTGCCGGCTAACGATTATTAGAGCGAAGATCAGTAGAGCCGAACCTGAACTCACCGAGTCGAACTCACACCCAGAGCCACCTGACACTGCCGTACCCTGTACCAGTTAAGGTTCGGATATCGTAGGTAGCCAGCCTAATCCTCAAGTCATCGGGATATAAACATCCCGAATGTATTTAGAGAGGCTTTAAAAGGCTCAAATAAAAAGTCTTGTGACAACTCTCGTTCTGTAACTACATTCAACCTCTTTCCTTTTTCTTCACGTTTTTCGTTGACGATCATTAACTTACTGTCTATCCCTCAATGATATAATAGCAATGTTAACATTTTCTGTAGATTAACCCTTATGATTATTGATATTAATTAAACTGTAAAAGGCATACATAACAATAAATGAGTGAAAGAGTTTGTCGGCAGATTGGAGAGGTAAAATATAGTTTGGTTTTGATCAAATTACTCAAGCTCATCTACTTCTGACAGACAACAATGAACTCACTGTGTAGATAAAACTTATTCCCTGAAATGTTTATTTTTATTTTGTATTCCCCATTATTTTGATATTTAATAGACTTTCTGCTATAGAACCATGACGACATTAGATTAATATCTCTTAAAAACTCAAACGCACTAATCTGGGAGAAAAAAATCAGTCGTGTTAGTTCATATCAGTAACATATTCAAGTAATGGCCACGACCATTACAGTCACTATTATTCAAATGCATCAATTATACCTAATTGTTGAAGGTGATTCCATACGACGTCCGAATAATTTTTTTTTTTTTTTATGGAATCTAATATACATTATTTTTAGCGCCACTCCAATAGGGCTTTAATACAAATTATCTGCAATTTGGTATTGTTTTTATCATCATTAAGATCTCAAGTTGAGCTTTTTACAGTGATTATTCTCTAAATTTCATATAAAAATTACATACGCACTTTACACATTACTAATTCTTAATTATTAACACATTACATATTATTAATCAATAAGACATATTTTACTTAAATCCTCTAAATATATTAGTATATTTTGTATTATTAGCGAGTAATCGATAATTAATTAAATGTCAATAAATTATTTTTAAGGTCCAATATTTTTATTGACATCCGCTATAAAATATTGAATTTGTAGTAAAAATAGCGTCTCTACGTCAAACACTGGTCCCTCAATTTCCCGAACTGACAAGGGCTTCTGCTTTAAAAAATAATCACTAACATCATGAACCAATTTTTCCGAAATATTAATGATTGATTAATTGATGAAAGAAGAGCTGTAAACGAGGTTAGAATAGAATTATCAAAATTAAATATTTGATTTATAATTTTTGTGTAGTATTTGTAAAATAAAATCAGTTTTGGGCACATACAGTATATATTTATGGTTGTTTATTTTATTTCTTCAAAATTGAAGATTTCCATGCCATACAACTATGGAAGTCTTTTCTTCCCTCATTATACAGTCCCTCATTCACGATTCGGGATATGATGCTATATTCTTCCGTATCATTTTTTTTACTTCCTTCAGTTCGTCCATTGAGAAGGTATTTTGGGAATCCTGTCTCATCCATCTTGATGCATCAAACCAATTTAAAGCTTCTGAGTCTTATCCATCCAATGTTGTTTAAAACGGACATTATTAAATAGTAGTTATTTTCAATTGTTGCTCAGTTATTGACAGAAGGAGGTCGAATTATTGAGTGAACATTTTAAAATTGAGCAACATACTCAAATAATGGCCACGACATTGTTCTATTATAGTCACTATTATTCAAATGCATCAATTATACCTAATTTTTTTAGGTGATTCCACAATGTACCATAAAACTCGATGTATCATTAATGTTTCCTTTTTAGTTGTGTTAATAATATTGATATGTTTACCTACCACCTCTTTCATAGTGAGTGTTATAATAACGAACAATTGAATTTTAATGATAAAACGTATGTTTAACTAGCAGCACTCAACAAGTTTAGAGTGGTATGAAGTGGTTGTTACTGTCGAAATTCAAATAATATTTTTTTGCAGTACTGTTTATATAGAAGGTTGAATATACGTTTGTTTTGTGAGTTTAGTTTCTATTGTATAGTCTGTTTTCGTTCTGTCATAATATCAATTACGTAAACAAGTTAGATGAAATATATTAATAACTAGAGCAATGTAGTCTTCTTGCCTTATTAGTGTCACGGTTGGTATTCTTCAGTAATTTGCTACTATAATTAATATGATAGCAAAATTTATTAATTAATAACTAATTAATTAACAGTTCTTCATTACTTTTCATGGGGTTGCTTTCATTTTAATCGGGGCATTAAGCAATAACCATGAATAAAACCAAATTGCTAATATGTTATTGACAGTTTTGATTATCATTATTAGTTGTAGTTCAGTATAGGGTCTCAATATTTTTGCATGGAACTTTTATTTAATACTTAGTAGTACATAATAATGAGTTGAAAAACACAACCAACCCCTTTAAAAAAGTTGTACTTTCTACAGCTGGAAAACATTTATTCTAATCAGTTAGATATATCCATGCCCTGATTTACAACGTTTTAAGGACTTAGCGGATCGTAATTACAAAATCTTTTTTTTTAAATAAAGAAATAAAATAATAAAGTTCAATTTATTAAAAGAAAAATGTCAACATCACATAACAGAGGTGACGTTGAACGTTATCATGTCGACCTTTAAATATTTAAAACATCATATTACGTGTTTTATTATTTGTTATAATTTCATATTTTTTATTATACACATTTTTTGTTTTATTTCAATGAATTTTTTAGGCGCATCATTAATAAAATGTAAACTTTTATCGAAGCATCCGTCTTTTATACTGTGCTCCATTTGTTATTGCCAAGACTTATTTGTGAGTGATCCTGTAGTATGTGTCCTCACACGTGATTATGAGTGATACATTTGACTGAGAGAAGGCTGGATGAGAGCCTAACATAGCAGAACGGCTTGCAAGAATGCAGCACTCTGGATCATTGACCTCTGATCTATTAGCAACAGCAGCCGGTTGTCAGACTGGCAGACTTCATTTGATGATTTGGTACCAAGTTGTTATTTTCGTGAATTATTGTCGTATGAACATGAAAACGTTTAACAATAATGATTTTCGGTTAGTTCTAAGTATTTTTTACACTTTAAACTGTTATAATTTTGGAAAATCATCCAGTACTTCTGTGGATTTTTCACCACAAATCATAACTGTTAACCTTTCATACTGGTAATTTATATTTACTTGCTAGGCCTATAGATTTGATATTTCGATTGAACAGGCTCCACTTACTCCTAACATCTACTCTGGTTAATAACCAAGAAGCGAAAAATATATTTGCGTTAGTTTCATGCAGTTATTAACATTGAACCGAAGCATAAAATCGGTGAGATCCCCATGTGCAGAAATTGCCAGCGAATCGACCACACTAAAATTCAAAAATCTTGAGTCAAGATGCATTAATTGTAAAGAAAACCACCACTTCCGCTGAAATTCACTGACAAACCATTTTGCGTAAACTGTCAACAGGACTATGTAGCAAGTTACAAAGTCTATTCACAATATCAAGCAAGTTAAAATAACTATTAAAATTAAAAGTAAATATAACTTTTCCTTCAAGTTGGGAGATACTAATATTCCTGCATCAGATGAGCCATTCAGGAAACCGGCTGGACATGTTACTTCAAATCTATATTAGGTGGCTGCTACAAAACCGGTTAACTTCGATTACAATGAATCTAATTACGATAGCCTCCTTTCTTTCTTCATCATAATAGGCGTAGTTAAGCCTTATTTACCACAGATAATAACGTATCACGTATTTTAATCCATTTCGTTAATGCTTCGTAATGTAAACAGTTAACCTTCTACAATAGCTATCCATAATACCTCGATTATCCCATTCGATTGAATCCTGTTCCACCGAGGGTATACTCGTCACTAGTAGCTTTAAATACATTTATGACAAATGAATTTCGCAAATTAAAACTGGAATGCACATGGTTTTACCATGGTTACATACATGGTTTGGATGAATTAAATCTGTTTTCTAATAATATTGTTGTTGCACTTATATCTGAAGGAAAATGTACTGAACTGTACGCAATGATAAAAAATCTATAACACAGAAACTTTAAGATATAAAATAATATCAAGTTTGAGGAGCTAGATTACAAATATAACTAATCTTGAAGCATTTTCCGTATATGCTAATCTAATCAATCCTGTGTACAAACCACATAACATAAAGAGACAGGAAGCAGAAATAGCATATCTTTTTCCACTGAATCGGCATGCAATAGCTTTAGGAGATCTGAACAGTTAAGTAACAGTAAATCCTAGTGAGGGAGTTATTATTGGATATTTGCTCCATACATGATGTCCACATTTCAGTGCTTGCCGAGCCAATATTTTTTAGAAGTGGAAATATACTTGACATATTTAATATCATGCTCACTAAAGTCTTCCAGATACCAGTAAATTTTAAAACGATACCAGCTTCCGATCACATCTCGGTTTTAAACGATTTTTCAGCCAAATTGCTACCAGTAAACGCTAGAAAGTACCTCTTAAACGGATTAGCAGACAGAAAACAATTCCAAAATAACTTGAAAAATCTAATTAATATTTGTAAATACCTGTCAAATAATTCTATCAATAAATTCGTAAACTCTTTATGCAGCTGATCACTGAAAGTGTACAAGAGATAATAATGAAACTTTTCTTGTTTAATAATAATCGATCCTCTGAGAGTGTCAAAATAATAAAAGAGGGACAAATAGAGAAAAAATAAGTAAGGCAACTGTGGATGAGGGCCAGGAACCCTTCATATAAACGTGTGTGGATCTCAGTGAAACATGTTTCTTCACCTAGAATCCAAATGAAGATAATACTGCTTTAATAGAAAATTAAGTCAGAGAATATTTGGACTTACCTATCTCATCGATTTAGCTTCCAATGAGGTTTAATTCATTAAACCTACTACAGGACCTCATAAAACTTCTAAAAATTATTAAACTTTATGCCATGACCTATATACAATCTAGCAAGCACTGGTATTCGCTGATTAACATATTCACTTGTTGCATGAGTTTTGGACATTTTCAAAAAAATATGGAAACCCATAATGTGTGATAATTGTGGTTCTAAAGCCAGGTAAAGCATCTCAAGGAATAGCAAGCTATAGACCAATAAGCTCATTACCAATTCTAGACAATTGGCTGGAATCTGTAGTAAAAAAGCGGCTCTCCTCGTTTTTCGTGTGATTTTCATTCCTGATTTCCAATTCGGTTTCCAGCTCAAGAATTCAACCTTACACTAATTATCAATATTGACTGAATGGATTGTACACGGCTTCGAGATGAAAAAACATACTCTCGCCATATTTCTCGACTTAAAGCAAGCGTTTGACAAAATCTGGCACCCCGGACTTCTTGGCAAATTAAAAAAAAAGATGTTCCCCTTCAATTTTTTAAAATTCTGAAGTCAATTTTCAAGGAACAAACCTAACGATTGCACTCCAACCAGGTGTATAAATGCAGGTACTCCACAGGTATCTGCTCTTTCACTTCTTTTTAACTTTTATTTACATGATATTACTCATTCATATGTCGCTGATGACTCCACTGAGCTTTACCATCATGAAGACATTGTCATGACACGTAATATGATGCAGACGAATCTGGACGATCTGGAGTGGAAAACCGATCCCCAACGCACACAAATGTGTAGCTAAAATTTTCACCTTGCCCCGCCCTTTAAATTCACCGGAGCTGACTCGCAACAATGAAACTGTTACTTTGAATAACTATAAGATACCTGGGAGTCAACCTAGATCACCGTTTGACATGGAAGAGCCACATGAATATTAAACTTACCAAGGCATAGGCTTGCTGAGTTATAACCCATCATGAATAGGAATTCCCTGAAGCCGGATGTTGCCATTCTAACTTCCGTACTATTCTTAGATGATTGTGGTGGCTCTGACGGGAGTTCGAAGGTAGCAAACTTTACAAAATAAAATACTGAAGATTGCTGTGTAATATAAGCTGTCCCTTGGTTTATCAGTAACAAATAACTTCACTACGACTTACAAATAGATAAAATAGAAGATTTCATCAAAGTTAGTTAAATTCATGAATTCCACCTGAAATTATGTTAACGGAGCAATGACATTGGAACTCCGTCGTCAAATCAAATATTGCAACCAAGACTCCTACAAGGCATCCTGCTGTAAAAATAATAGAAAAGGAAAGGAAGGGGAAAATCTGTTTTTCATATTTTTTTTTCTCTCTTGTTTCTTTCTGTTAGATAATTTTATTTCTGCCATTTCATTATCATTTCAGCATAGTTGTATATATTTTAATTATTTTGAAGTTCTAAAAATTATCATCTTATATCTTGTCATATTTATAATTTAATAACTAGCTAAATATCAACATAAAGAGTATTGTTACGAATTTATATTAGCTAGAGGTGTCTCTTAATGCGACCATATTCTGTTCTGTCTAATTATCATTGTAGCGACCGCTAACTACATAAGATAAATCACCCTATACTCTATTGTATATATATATTGTAAACAAATGTAAATACCATTAACAAAATATAAATCATTGTAAATATGGTAAACAATAAAACATGCTGCTAGGGCAAATTAGTTATATGAGCTGGGTCACCAGCTGTCAGGGCAGGTATATAGAACCAACCGCCGGGAGACCTTCCCGGCTCACGTCTCTTTGTCACAGAACAAAGGAAACCGTATACTCAAAATTCATTGGGTACTACAAAAGAAGTCCTTATTGGCTACTGACGCAGCCAGCTGGGTATTTAATGCCGGTGGTTTGGGGTCTGTATATTATTCTCCTGACGACTAAACTGGCTCGAGGCTGCTCTGCTTGGAACTCTGAAACTTGGCTTCTTCTTTATGAAAAACCTCTGCATCTCTTTCTCTCCTCACCTCACAACGTTTTAGTCGGGCGTTGTCAGACCCCACACCTTCCTAGCGGGAATTTCTGCCTTCGTCTCGCTAAATCTATCACCTCCTTGAGAGAGACCTCTCCCTAGTTGACAACGGTTGTCGTGGCCCTGCAAACTTACGAAGCAGTGTTCCCCGCGTCGATTCAGTCTGCCTCTCTCCGGTTCACACTCGCCTTTGAGATCCGGACGGATTTCGCCACTAATTAATTAGTTCCCTTGAAATTTATTTATTTCATTTTAATCCCTTGTACAGCTAACAATGATAGAGTCCAATTAAAATTTCCAACAGATTATATTACACATAGAGAACTACTGAGTTTCTCTTGTGATATCCAGAAAGTCAAACATCTTTCCAATATTCTTATGTGATTCATATAGTCCTAATGAGGAATAAAGACGTGAGGGTAAGGGAATAAAGAACATGATTCTTTTTAAGCTACGTCAGCTGTCTCGTATTTAGGGATTCAGATAAGAGTAATCTGAGCCAAACCATGTTAGTTCTGGATGATTTATTTTATAACATAGTGCGAGCTACTCTCCTTGGCTTTAGTTAGGGATTTATGATCACTTATAGAATCTGAAGAAATAAGGAATTTGGTGTGACTATTATTTTCTTTTATTGTTTCTAACGCGATTTTAATAGCAAATAGTGTTGAAGATATGTTAGATGATTGATTTTCGATCATTGCATCTGTTTCACTAGGAAATACGTATATGTGAAACTTGAGCCTTGAAAGTAGTAGGATGTATATCTAGCCATCGAAGTATTGGCAATGACCTTTCCAAAATGAACTCCACACTACAGGATATATAATGGAAGCTATGCGTGCACGTTTTTTTTCAAGGGAAATCAAATTAACAGCTACAAAATAGTAATGTACTACTTGTAGTCAGTTAAGATACTAACTAATCCCGCTGTAATACCTAATGTTAGGGACAGGTTATTTATTTCCTTGTATTGCTCCATGGTGTTGTTTTGACATTATGTTTAAGTAATTATTTTTCCTTGAATAATTATGAATAGCTACTGTGTAATATAATGAATATCGGATTTCAACCACTTCATGTCTGGGTTTTGAGTTGAACCAAGAAATATATTAAGTGAATAACTAGCTATTCTTAATTTAAATCCGATTGTTTTTTTAAGGTAACGTTACTCATATTTTTCTATAAAAATCGTAACGAAGTTGAATGATTAGTTAATTATTGTTCGATAGGAGCGACTAGGAATAAACGAGTATCGCGATTTATTTCAAGATATGTTATGTATTAAATAGTCAGGGAGAAAACAGAGTTTTATGAATAAATATTGCAGCATTGCTCATTTATTAGCTACAGGGGTAGGTTATAAAGTACAGTCCTTGCATACATAAACTGGAGGCTTCAAGGAGAACTGTAGGAATGCAGCACTGCTTTCGATTTCCTCGCTGTTCAGACTTTTAAACTTTAAAAGATCTGAGGCTGAAGGTCAGATTGATATAAAGTATTTTGAAATTATTAATCGATAAAACGTACAACTTATGTATGACATGTACCTTTGAAATCCAGTATATAATAGTTAGTTAAGAATAACTAAAAAAAAGAATAGCGTCATAGTCATGTCTGAATCACCTATGACTAACCCGTTATTCATTAGCCATGACTAAATTTTTTGAGCCTCAAATGTAGGGTAGGACGAATCCGAGGTGGGACAATCGTTTTGGTTCTGTGATCGACTAGATGTAGAAAATTCATACCATTTCGTTCATTTCTGTCGGAGTTCATGTATCAATTATTATTATGGTAAATCGTGGTTTCCAAAGGGTATTAGGTATATAATTTTAGGGACTGGAAATAAAGGCTATAGTGAAGACATGCTAGTAGGAATTTCTTTATTTCTTAGACAATCTCCTCCAAACCAAATTGCGATCCCTGGCAACATTCTTTCACATCTACCATGGTTACGATGTAATGGCCGTATGACCAAGATGGGTTATGAAGTCATAATCACTGGGCCAGGGCACCAAGTGTACTACCAATCTTGCAGTATTTTTCCTACAACATCAAGGTTTGTCTGCATTTTTTTTAGATCGGCCAAAATTAAAATTGTTGAAATCCTTTTGACATACCATTCACTGAGGACGGTTTGGCTGTTTAGTTTAAATTTTTAAGTTGGTAAATAGCTCATAGCAAGTAAGTGATGATACTAATAAGTGGACAATTCGAGCAAATTAACTTATACGAGAAATCGTAACCTTTTTTGTGTCATTACTTCTTAAGCTCTCCACGTAGAAAGCTAGTACATTATTTCGGAAATACATTTTATTTATCTGGAAATGGAAACCAGAGTGTTTTGGAGTTGTAATCATATAATAAATTTATACATTCAATGATGACATTAAATAGTTTGCTCAACCTATTCAAACCCTGTCATCGCGATCCTTAACCTCCAAGGACAGCTCACCAAAATTGAGCATTTGTGCGACTATTAGTGAAGAAAAGTGCACCAACGTTACTTTCACCTTACGAATTAGATTCTGCCCACCTTCGCCCTCTGCAACCAACCACCTCTTCAATAATCAACTCCTCCCGACAGCTGACGGTGAACGATACCTTGAATTTCATTTTGATTTAACTTGGTACGACCACGGCCACGAGACTTGGCTCACAACTCAATCAACGTTTAACAACTAAACAAACATTTATACATTTTTTGTATGTATATTGGGAATAGTATGTGAATGAGAGGGTGAAAGTAATTTTGCACTAACCATATCTTTGAGCACAATTATTTATGACCTGTAATTTTGAGGATTGTAGTCGAATAATTTGTAATTTAGAGGATTGTAATATTTATTTCTAATAAAGAAATTTTTTACAAATCAATTTAGATAAAATGCATTGCTTCAAGCTCTCAATTTATGAAATTAATTGTAAATTCCTTTATTGTGCTAAAATTACAATCTGCCTTTTATAAGGCAATAAGTAATTAAGATAAATGCTCTCATTCATACCATATTTACAGTTCATCATTCACTCGCTCATTCATACAATATTTACAGACAGCCCAGAGACCCCCCAAATCCACCGCGAAGAGAAAGCGGAGTCTTGGGAAGTCCCCCACGCTCCTCCGTCAGCCGCGTCACCGGATACTAGCCAGTGGAGGCTGACTAAGAGCGCGAGAGCTAAATTAATTTAGAGTGTGCAAGAGGACTATATCATTGGACTAGAAAGTACCACTAACTGACCCTCAGTTAATTTTCGAAGAAATTATCTCTCTGTCATTTGTTATCCTCGAAATCAATACTATACTAATAGTGACTAAAACATTAACTAGAAAATGAGAGTGCTGTCCAAAAAAATGCCTATTTCACCTCATTATCTTCCGTAGCCCTGTTAGTCTCGTTATTTGTTACCTCCTTTAGCCTCACTACAATACTGGCTGCCCGTTACCAGGGGAGGTTAGGATGTATAAGGAATTTAATAGGGAACAGAAAGGTTCTAGTTTTGGGGCATTGTTCGACGGGATTAGGGAGGAATTAAGGCGTGGCTTGGGTCACATTCCCTGACGTGGGTATGTCTTCTACGGGTAGGGGCAGGTATTGGGAGAGTACCTACCCGTCCTCGTTTCCCCCCTTAAAGAAATTTAACAATTCAAATTAAAATAATCATTAGTTTACAATTGAAGCGTAAGTTACTTTTGACCTGCATAGTATTTATGGACCAGTAGAAACAGCCAACCTTTTCCACTTTAAGGAAATAAAAATCTATTTGTGGTGCAGCGATTTCTCAGTTGAGCTCTGTCAGAACTTTCATATCTTGAATCGACTACCTTCATCTTTTCACCTCAATAGATCGCTTAGAATACTTAAATTTAGACAAATTATTGAAAAACAGTTGTTTGATAAGCTACGATAAGGGGATACATGTAGAAAATGTGTTTATAAAATAAAATCTTTCGTGACTGAATATAAATTTCACTCCATTAATTTCTCCCAATCAGCAGTACAGAATTACAGTTTTTATGTTACTCATACTTAGTTTAGCCTTACAGGTTTTGGAAGGAGTCTTCCACGAATCCTGTAGTTTCCCTTTACCTGGTTATGTTACAGATTCACTAAGCCGATATTAAGACGGTCTGTCATATAATAAACAAAATATCGAGCAACAGGAGGGTTGGTTGCAATAACAAGGTCCGTTATCTCTTTCCGATACTGTTAAGGTGATAACATGGAAGAGTCCTATCATTATCCGTTCGCTGTCAAAAAAATAAATTTGTCATTATTGCATTGCCATTCCCTAAAAGTATTCATTGATTTTTATTTAATAATTTTCGAAAATTGACAATAGCAAAACTTTATTTATTATTCATAACTTATTGATTATTATGAAATACATTTTGCAATGGTTTGCAAATTACCATGTTATAATCTGAGTTATTCTCACCAAAAGTAGAAATCTTACTTTGCGGAATGAAGTATGTGGCTGATATAGAGAATATGAGGTAATGAACTAGGAAATTTGAGAAATGAGCCGAAATAAGGGAGCTTGTTGAAATTCTTGAGATTAAATAGACGGTGGCATTATAGAAAATACTGTTTTCGCACATTTATAATCTTAGGTATAACAACAATTCTCCCTATCACTTATATGAATACAATGGGTTTTATTGTTCCGTTTGAACAACCGTTTTTTTATTTTGTTTTACATTTACATATAAGCACACCTATTGTTAAAGCTAAGTCGAAAAAACTACAAACAATACAACTGAGAACCCCATTTATTCGTATAGAAAGGTTCTCAAGTCCATTTTAGATTTAATTTTTATAAAAAAAAATTCAAATCGTCATTGCTAAGTATTAAAAAAAAATCAATAGAGCACTGTTGTCGATAAGTCAACATTTTTAAAGAATTTACTTGAGCGTAAAATCTTTTCCTATCTAGACGATATAGGTTTGAAAACCATTACCAAAAATACAATAAACATTAAACTTAACTTGATCTTAATTGAATGAATGAATAGAACTTTATTGTGCAATAATTACAATCTGCCTTTTATAAGGCAATAATAATACAGATAAATGATCTCATTCATACCATATTTACAGTCATCATTCACTCGCTCATTCATACAATAGGACATGATTGGAGAAACTGGCCATTGCCAGGACTCCCACTGTCACGCGATTATAGCAGGTCACGAGGCCACTGCCGTTTCAGTCTCCGAGGAGGATTATAGGGATGAGTGGCGCAGTGCAAAGACTGTGCTACAGGATTAGGGTGGTTGGAAAGGCTACTGTGGAATTTCATAAACTTGGAAGGGATGAGTTCTAGAATGTAGGGTATATTAAGGTCGTTATGAAGGGTTTTGTTGCTGACATAATAAGGGGCTGATCTTAATTATGAATAAAGCATGGCCGCAGTTGTAAATATTTTCAAATTTATCTGATATTATGTCTTTACTAATTATAGTCCACTAACTCTTAATACATTAAACATATTCTCAAACGACACAAGACCTTTCTTTAGTTGGATGCTTTCTACAATATGACTGCGAAAAAATATTTTTTTCATTACACGTTAACTAATGACACTTGTTTCTTATTACAACATTATTATTTTGAACATCATCGACCCATAAACTGGAACTATCATGCAAAAATATGCCTCGCTTAAAAAAAAAAACTCCAGTTGAATTTAAATTTGCATGCGATTTTGATGAATTTATGTTATTAAAGTAATAAAAATACACATTATTAATCATGGAGACTAGATCTTTATTTTGAAACCCTTCTTACCAGGAAAAGAATTTGTTTGGTGTGGCTAATATATTTAAAGATGTAGTACAGATGAGAGCAGCTTATATGACTGGAAGGATGAATCATAAACCTCTATATCATGACCTAGAAGTCAAGGCTATGAATTTTCATTACACACTAAGTCTAGTTTTCGTATGCGGAAACGCCCATTACAATACCAACTGTTATTTTTGTCACATAATAACTTTCATGGATTATACAATATAATATTTTTGGTGCTGCGTTATGGGTTTGAGGTCAGGGAGTTTTCATTTCACTTTTTTCATTGGGAATTTGTTCACAACCTTAAACCCTCATATGTGTTTCTGCCTGTTCCGAGTTTCCTGTCTAACCTAGAGTTGACAATTGTACAATTCTGAATTCCCGAGTAACAAGGAAGTTCCACTTGATGACACTACGACGTGAATATTATCATAGGCCATTAATTATGTGATTACTGGATAATAGAAAACAAGTTTTCCTAACGTTAAATACTGTAGCAGTCAGTAGTTGTAGGTACAATATGTATCTAAATCTAAGACAGCGGGATAAAAAAGAATAAAAATTTTGAAAATGTAATAGTTGCCAATTATTACTCATTGTTAACAACTTTATTATGATGAAATTACAATCTGACTTTACTTAATAGGCAATAAATAATTGAGATAAGTGTTTTCATTCATACCATATTTACAATTCATTATTCGCTCGCACATTCATACAATATTTACAAACAGCCCAGGGGCCCCCCAAGTCCACACGGTTGTTGCCTCCCTCGCAAGGGAAAGAGGAAGCGGAGTCTTTGGAAGTCCCCCACGCTCTCCCACCAGCCACGTCACCGTGCCTGGTACGCTGATACAAGCCAGTGGAGGCTGACGAAGAGCGCGAGAGCCACATACGCTCAGGACATGATTGGAGAAACTGGCCATTGCCAGGACTCCCACTGTAGTTTCCAATTATTAATAACATTTCATGCACTTGATTTGTGGTGTTTGAATTCTGACAGTATATTTAACGTTACTCTGTAACCTTTCATTTTGGGATACATCAATTTTATTTTTCTAATAATTAATACTTGTTCATGTTTCGTTTTATTAGAATTTTGTTTACATGATAAAAATCTAAGTGTGATTTCGTTTCTAGTTACGTTTTACTAGAATGGAATGTTTTGAAATTATATGTCCTTTATTTAACTCAGGAATGTTTCACAATATTTAAGCTAAATGGGAATAAATTTAATTTAATTTCGATAGTAACTGGTAGTTGTTTATATCGCTGCTAACAACTGAAAGTATGATACTTTAAATATCTTCTACTTTACCCGAGCACAAAGCATTCCTAGGATAACTTGTTTAGAAATGCGATGTGAAAGGCCTGTCTTCCATTTTCGAGATTGGCCTATTTTTAAACTTCTATTCCCACTCTCGTTAGCTTTCAAATCCGCTCATGGTTGGCATTAATGGATATATAGTTACTTTTGTCTTTTTTGACTGATTTTCTAATAAGTTCAGGGTTGGGCTTTGTTTTTTCTGCTAATTTCTCTTATAACACTGTAGTAGCAGCAAGAAGCAAGCTGGAAAGGCGTTCATGAAAACAAAATGATTACATCGTTTCAGCAATGAGCCTTTATAGCTCACCCCTGTACGTTTTTCTATAGCATCGCGGACTGTAAAGTATTCCTATATATGTAGTAGTAACCCCATCGATATATCGTAATTGCTATGTGGACCAGACGATGATAGCACTCAAGCACTCAAGTGGCCTAGCTATTCCTGGTGTGTGCTCTGCCCTAGGCCACATGCTCTAAACAATATCATGCCCTAGGACAAGATTCCACTCTAGTGGATCCTAGCAACAATATACAAACGATCTAACAAGTAGTCAAATATCTAACTCAGAATTTTTTTTTATATTCAAAAACTTTATTATGATAAAATTACGTAATTGTGATAAATGTTCTCATTCATACCATATTTACAATTTTCATTCACTCGCTCATTCATACAGTATTTACAAACAGCCCAGAGACCTCTCAAATCCAGACGGTAGTCACCTCCCTCGCAGGCGAAAGAGGAAGTGGAGTCATGGCTAGTCCCTCACGCTCCTCCGTCAGCCACGTCACCGAATACGAGCCAGTAGTTGCTGACTGACCAAGAGCGCGAAAGGCACATGCGCTCTGGCCATTGCCAGGACTCCCACTGTTAAGTATTTATAGCAGGTAAAGAGCCCAATGCCGCTTTAGTCTCCCAGGAGGATTATAGGGATAAGTAGCGCAGTGTAATGACTGTACTAGGTGGTTGGATAGGTTACTATAGAATTTCAATAACTTGGAAGGGATGAGTTCAAGAATGTAGGGTATATTAAGAAATGTTATGAAGGGTTTTGTTGCTGGCGTTAACAATTGGTGACATTAACTATTGTTCTCAGGACTTTTGATTCAAAAGATTGGATACGCTTGATGTTCGACTGTTTTGCTGTCCCCATATCTTTAGTTCAAATGAGGCCAAAACGTTTAGTTCTTGTATTTTTAGCCTCGTGTGTGGGTTCCATGTCAGCCTATTGTCAAGATGGAAACCTAAATACCGTACTATTTCGGATACCGGAAGATAAATTGAATTTAAAATAAATTTGGGCAGAAGGTAAAGGTAATGGGGGAGCATTTTGCTTCATTAACTTTGATCCGCCATGGGTTGCACCGGCGTCAAAAGCTAAGCTCAAGCATTAAACATTACTATCGAAATTCTTTAATCAGTCCTTAAGAGCCAATTTTCCTTAGTGTTTTTTTTGAACTTTTTACCTATTAGTGACCAACATAACCGAACGCTGTCCAAGAGTGCCGACTGATAAGGTTCATTACATTGCTCCAATTAAATAAAACCTCCATTCCCACCTACGCTTCCCATTACTCTTTAATACGTGTGATAATTTTCAAAACTTCAGGTCATGAGAAAACATGTACGGATAAAGTGAATTTTTCTGCTTCAGAACTCATGAAAGCGGGAAGTGGCGAGCCAAGGTCACTCGGTGCCCGGGGCGAAAGCATTATTATTCCAATGCTGTTTTCCTGTTAGCATTATAAATCAAGCGAAAAGGTATATTCTGTTTTACGGGTAAAATGTACGCGAAGATCGCTTATAAATGTAAAAAGCAAGACTGATTGCATACCTCATAATCTATTATCTGCAAGAACTTACGAGCTACTAGTATAATTTTAAGTGAGATTTATAAAAAATATATTTTTTAACTTCTTGTGTATCAAAATCCATTCTGTCTTTTGTGAATTTTTCCTTAATACTTCTGTAATTTTTTTGGTGTTTACTAAAAGCTTTGTTCATATAATTGGCTTATTACGGAAAAACGACTGGTTTATATACTAAAAACAAAAATGTATTCAATTAATAAGATAATAAACCATCCCAATGTATTAAATTACTACAAAATTACTTAGTCATTATGCTTACATTCTTTCTTCAAGTTTAGAGCCTATACCTTCAAGTTAAAATTAATTTTTGCTAGAAATCTTCGATTTTTTTTTTAATACCGAAATTATTAATTACATTAGAAAAAATTGTATTGCCCGTTCTTACTCCTTTTTTGCGTTACATTAAATAAACATTTGTACCACCCCTCGCTTGTATCAAGGGTCCCCTCCCCCTTGAAGACGCCCTAACCAGCCACTGGCTAATTGAAGAACTAGTTCCATTGAAATGTCACTGAGCTCTGCAGGTCGAGGTCACAAACTCACCAAAGAGGTACTGACTGCGAGGTCACAATCCATCTGCTCAACCGGTTATCTCCGAATGTTTTAACAACATTTTGCAGCCTTTTATAGGCTGTCGTTTCTGCGAGGAACGTTGCAAAGTGATATTAGAGTTTATGCTGAGAATAAAGGAGCATTATTTTTTTCTTTCTTAGCCCCTTTAAAAAAGGGCTCACTTTTTTGATCAACCTTAAAACTAACTTACATACTAATTTTTAACCTAATTTTTCCCCGGCAGTCTGTTGCCATCGATGCGGGAGGAGTGGTGGGGTCATAGTGTTAAACACTGGGTTGGTTAGGTGCTGCAACGAGTCAAAAAACTTAATGTGTCTCCGGTGGATGAACTCACCCACCGACGGCACACCAAGCAACGGGTGCAGGTCAGCGTTCTTCAGTCTCTCTCGAGAGATATGTCGGACCACTTTTCGCATGATCCCATTCTAGAAATGTTGGGGAAATTTGGCTGCAGTCAAGTGGGTAAATACTGGGTACAGCAGAGCTGGCCGGAGGACACATTTATATATCATCAATTTGAGACGAAGCGACAGGTTGGCTGAAGTTAGCAAGTGCGATAGCCGGTAAGACCTGTGTCGTACTTTTTCTATTTTAATACTAAAATAAGTAGAGAAATGGAGATGTCTATCCATTTTTATACCCAGATAGTGCATTGAGAAAGCTGGTGATTTCTCTTGCCCTCCTATACTATACGATTTCGGCAAGGATTTTTTCCCCTTTTGGAGGGAGAAGATTACGCAGTCGGATATCCCGGCGTTTACACTGATGTTTAACATGCCCTGTCTGTCACTGATAACGTTACAAACTGACTACGCCTGTGTAAGAGCTCTTTGTGCACTCAAGCTGCTGCTGTAAACCGCAATGTCGTGGGCGAAAGTATTACAGTAGCTTTCTTATAGTTTGAACCGCACCTTGAGGAACTCAGAGCCCTGTGAACTGTGAACTGAAAAATGTCCCTCAAGTCAGAGGGAATGGGTTAGAGAGGCAATCACAAACCCCTCACCGATCTGTCCTTCAAGAAGGAAACCAACATGCTGCTCTGGGCATTCCCAGTCGCAAAGCTGTCGGCACAGTATCCCGTGGGACACTGAGTCGAAAGCCTGCGTGGAGTCCAACGAGATCATAGCAGTTGCTGTATTCTTGTTGATACCGACGGTGGCTTCCTTCTGTACCTTCACAAGTGGATGTTTTGTACTCAGATGGGCCTGAAGACCTGTCTGCTCGTACGGAATCATAGCATTTTCCGAACAGAACTCCTTCAGGTAGTTCAGTATTATCTTTTCGAGAATCTTCACCATGTGAGAGAGGAGACTGATCGGGCGATAGTGGGCTGGGTGGTCGCCTCTCTTTGTGGGGTTGCGCAGCGGGAACAAGATAGCTTGTTTTCACGCTGTCTGGAAGTATCGAAACCTGATACATGGATTGTACAGGTCAACGAGTTGGGCAATCCCTCTCCTTGGCAGCTGTTTCAGCAATACCGTTTGCACCCCGTCGCCCCCTGGTCCTCGGTTTCCCTGACACCGGTGAATAATCGCCTTGAGCTGCTTCGGGGAAACAAACATATAGTTCTGACCTGTCCTCAGCTCTTGAGGATCGTGGTAGTTACTTGTCCTAGCGGCGTTGTCTGCGGTATAGTGGTCGGCCAGTAATTTCGCCTGTTCGTCCAATGTGTACAGGGTCATGAAGAGGGACACCTGAGTCCTTCTTGGCAGTGGTCCTAGGGAATTCCAAAACTGGAAATCGCTATGTAAGCCACGAAGCCGTTCCTGCCACAATGCCGTCTTCCAATTCCTCATCAAGCCACGAATTTGCTTTTTCAGAGAGTTTACTACTTTCTTGGCTTGACGAGTCCTTGTTCTATACCAGTTATTCTTCCAATTATTGCGTAATGCAATAAGTCGATGAATATGGTCTGGTGGTTTTTGTAGCAGTGTCAATAACCTCGGTCACGAAAGCTACCTATCGATCCACTTCCTCTGTAGTGCGGAGAACATGAACCATATGCAATTAGTGGCAAAGTTGTGATTGATATAGGTCCCTGTTGGCTCGACTATAGTTGTACTTCGCGGGACGTGGGATCACAACTCAACTCAATGGAATGCAGGACTGGCAGGTGGTCGGTCGTCACTACGTCCAGGGTCTCACAATTGTTTATCCTGTGCGGCTGTTTTGTGAATAAGAGATCTAGGGCGGAAGTAATTGTACTGTCACGTCTATGCCAAAAGGTGTAGTTCTGGGGGTGAACAACAGTAAAGGGCGCCTTTACCAATCTTCTCCCCGCTGGGTTGATGGTGGCATTATTCCACAGGGGATGCCACCCATTTATGTCTCCAAAAATCCAGTGGTTGTTTTTCTTTGCGCACTCTTTAAGAAGGGCTGAGAATAGACAGCATTTTGTACTAGCAATAAATTTTAAATAAATAAAACGTTATTCATTCAACGATCAGTGGCCGAGCGGACTATTTTATTTTTACCTGTAAGATCAATTCGTAACATGGTTCTTGTAACTAGAATTTTTCAAAATTATTTACGAGTCCAATTATATTTTTTAATATTTATATTCAAACTTAAACATTTAAACGAGTCATAGAACTTAGTTATAACGAATAAGGATAACCTGGCCGTCAAAACTCCAATATTTTCAATCACTGTAACTGGAGACCATACCTTCGTTTTTAAATGAATAATAAATGAATTGTGAATCCCCTGTAAAATAGCCCATGCTCAAATCACTTTATTTGGAATATGTTGTTATTAGTTTTTCATCGCAAACAAAACAGCGGGTAATTATTTCCTTCGTAGACATTAATAACATTTGTTTTCGTGTGATGGATGATACGTGATATTAATTATAAAAAATTGCCAATGCATGATTAAATGATAGTAGATACTGTTAATTTGGACTCATTCCATGAAAAAAATATAGAGAAAATCTTCCATTTAAGAGCCAGTCTTAACAGAGTCTCTTTGACTGCGTAAAAGAAACCTACAACAGAATTACAATTAATTGGAGTTGAAATATAACGATCTGTTCAAGGAAATCGTGAAGAAATTATAAGTTAATTAAATTGAATCGGTGGCACATCTGGGCACTAAGCGTACTCCCTAATATGCAGGCTGTTTTTCCAACATCAAGGTTTAGTTTAAAATTTTAAGTTAAGAAATAACCCATAGCAAGTAAGTGATGTTACTAATAAATGGACCAAATTAAGTTATATGAGAAATCGTAACCTTTTTGTGACAATACTTTTAAACTTCTCCACAAAAGAAGTTAGTACATTATTTTTGAAATAAATTTTATTAATCTAGAAATGGAAGTCAACTAGAGTGCTTTAAAATTGTAGTCATATAATCAATTTATACATTTAGTGATGACACAAAAGTTCTCTCAACCCATCCTCAATCAAATCCTGTCAACGTGTAGCTTAACCTCCAAACTCACTCACCAAAATTGAGCATTTGTGCAACTATTAGTGAAGAAGATTGCACCCAAGTCATTTTCACCTTACAACGGAGATCGTGGACAGGATCTCTTCAATATTCTACTCCTCCTGACATCTGACGCTTAGCGATACTTTGAATTCCAATTTGATTTAACTTGGAACGACCACGACACGAGGCCACGACTCCATCAACGTTTAAAAACTGCCTATACAAACACGTATACATTGTAAATACATGTAAATACGAATGACAGGGTGAAAGTAATGCTGTAAATTTGCCACTGATCGGATCATTTACACAATTATTTATGACCTGTAATTTTGAGATACTGTTTGTTAATTTGGCCATGAAAAAAAATAAAGAGAACATCTTCCAATTAAGAGTCAGTCTTTGACTTCATAAAAGAGACCTACAACAGGATTACAATTAATTGCAGTTAAAATAGTAGCAAGTTTGTTAAAATATAACGATCCGTTTCAGGTAATTGTGAAGAAATTATAAGTTAATTAAATTGAATCTGTGGCACATCTGATAAAAAGGTATGTAGTTCTCTATATTCTCTATTTTTTTTACAAGTAGTTGTCTATGTCCTGACGCAGAGTGAACACCTACATCAGGTATACTCCATAGGGTAGCAGGGAGGCGATGGTATTTATTCAAAGACTTCCCAACCACTTTGCGATGAATGTGAGCTAGAAATTATAGCAGTTATCAACTACAACACTATTGTAAATTCTAATGATGGATCTAAATAAAATTCAACCATGGGTTGGTTGTTTATCACTCATTCATTGGTTCCCTATATTAATCAATAATATTATATTATTTTTAGCAGTGCTGAAACATTCATAATGCCTGAATGATATCCAGAGATAATCCGTTAAAATGTTGACAAATTTTCTAAAAAGTAATCGCTTAATTAATATTAGTAGGGCTTTTTTCACGTGGCAGGTTCATACAGTGAAATTATCTTGTAAAATTCAAATCCTTGGACTGTTTAGATCAATTATACAACCGGCGATCGTTAGAGCTTACTTTTGAATAACCAGCGAAACAATATGTGATTTTTTTTTTTTTTTTTTTTCCCCCCCGCCCTACCTGAGGCTGAGCCTCAAACGGGCTTGCCCCACAAGCCCGTGAAGCGGGCTCGTGGGGTTACGTAGCCTGTGGTGCGCGTATTCCGGTGCAATGGGATTGTTGCACCGGTCAGCGCACCTTCGGTTATTCTGTTTTGTTTCTTTTATTCTCAAAAAAATAATATATAAGAAGAAGAAAACTAAAGTAAAGAGAAAAGAAACAAAAGAAAGCCCTCTAATAACATATTTACAAATCCTAAACTAGATATATATACTTTTTTTTTTTTTTATAATATGTGAAATCCTATAATAATAAAACGGATGTGACGCTAATCGGAGAGTGATTTCATAACAGTGACGTCAGCCAGGTGTAGGCGAAGCGTTCTCCACGTCGACTCACCTACCTAATAATCCACCTTCTCACCCTTCACGACGTTGTAAAACGTCTACGTCAAAGTTTGAGTCATTTCAAGGAAATATAACCGTTAATGTGACCAATACTGAGCAGCTCATAAGCCAGTGTGATTAGGCCAATATTCCATTTATTTGTGATGGATGAAAATGGTTGAGAATGTTCAAAACTTGTACGTGATAGATGGTGTATCTATCTAATCAGCCCACTTTAATTATTTTTTACTAATTGATGTATACATTTATAAAGTATGTACGAATCTCTAGTATATGGACGGTTTTCAAAGGTTTACATTGGCTTTTGAACAGTACATCTAAACTTCCATTTTTTCTATAATTATGTATTGGAGTTTATTGTCCATTAATCAATTACAGTTAAGTGAGTGGTTCTCAGCTTTCTCGTTGAACAGGGCCAAAACCAAACGGAATTTGGCATCAGAACAAAAACACATTTATATGTGTTATTGTGCCTCCTACAGTAACAGTTGAAAGCTGCTCATAGTCCATGCGGCCTATACAAAGAAATATAGTTGCAGCCAGAATTGAATTTTCAACAACCCGGGATAAGACCTTAACACAATGTTTCAATCATTAGGATGCTGAACCTGCATTCCTTTGCTGCTGCAACCACGTTTTTTTTTTTATCCGAGCGTTATTAATCTGCTATTCAAACCAAACAACTAAAATCGTTCTCTTTGTACAACGGTCCGCCTTATTTTTTTTTTTTTTTTGTCACCATACCCTAGTAGGTACGCCCTAGGAGACTACCAGGTAGCTTCTTTCAGGTCTTTCCTTCAATATTTCCCCTCCAGAACGCGTCTATTGTAATGACACTCTGATACTGGAATTGTAATTTTATCATTTTCATTTTGGTGTATTTTGTCCAGTTATTGCATGTAGCCATTAAAATTAGAATATTATGCCACAAAGTAAAGGGAAAAGGCTCATATACGTTAAATATCAATTCATAGGTTAGCTACCGTCGTGTATATTTCGGATTTGTAATTCGAATATAAAATTGATACCATGACAAGTACACCAGTACAGCTTCTGAGGAATTTCCAATTACTATACTAGTTACTGTAGGATCCGGGGGTCAGCATTCTTCAATGAATGAAATCACGTACTGTTAAATGTGTAATAGTTGTGACAAGAATCGACAACCTGTGGGTTATAAAACCCATAAAAACAACAGCCGGTCAAACCTATTACAGGATTAACTGGTTGTAGTTGCTCCCTAGTCTAGCTCATTCACAAACTAGGTAACTTTCAATCTACTTCCCTTTCCGCCTGCTATCTATCTGATTTATCAGCTTCTCCTTTCTTATGCAATTGCTGGAGGTTGGTGTGTTCACAACACTCATTGGCTTTCAATCCTTTTCTCCACTGTTAGTTTTGAATTGAACTATTATTTTATACATGTGGATATAATGAATGCTAGGTTGTCTATTATAGCACTCTTTCAAGAAAAGAAAAATTTTTAAAAAAATGTGAACACTTTAAGAACGGGAAATAATATCTAATAAAAAATTGACATATTTTATGCAAAAATGAAAGACCTAGCGTAAAGTATATTGCCATTAAACAAGAGAACTCTCTACTTCAGGAAGGAGGTAGTAACATTTACTTTACAACTTTTATCTTCTTTAGATCTTACTACTTAGACTCATTAACAGCCCCTGAATGAGCTCAAAATAAATGTTTTCACATAGTAATTAATATTTTTAAAACTCAAGTACGCATGAAATGAATATATTACAACAAGCGTTTAGTAACTTTAATTAAATGAGATACGCACTTCTGTCATAATAATGAAGTGACCTTTCGGTGAGGTGTATAATAGGCACAGAAATGTCACACACTTCCAGGCTGATTAAGGTTAAGCTTTCTTTCCTAATCCATTAAGAGGACCCCTTTTTTCTAATCGTTTTTTTTTTATATTTGAGGAGGTTGAACCGGTGTTCGTAAAGAATTCACTTCGTAAACGCTGATGATGGTTAAGTATCTCATTAATAGCGAAATTATACGTGGGAGAAACTTATAACAAAAAAAATATCTAATATAGCATATCCCTTAAACAAGTAACAAGAATCAGTGATTTAAATTCAATATTCTGAAATCTTAAATGAAACAAATCTACGTATATTATTTTTATGCTTAAATTTTATCATGGCAAAGAAAACAAAAACTATTGAAATATTATTGTGACCAGAAAAGGTTGATCACCATTCGGTAACTCCTAACGAGAATACATGCAAACAGAAAAGGCACAAGTAGGAGGCGAATACACCTACTGAACAATTCAGGTCTTTGACACGCCTGTCATGAAAATGAGTCTACAAAATATTAATTCCTAATCTCTAATTTTTATTTAACCGACCAATGAGAAATATCGACCAACTCTCATTTTCCTCGTACAAAAATACCCATCGGTTGCAACACTGGTAAGTTTTGGTGACGTGCAGAGTATTCTTAGAAGTCTATTAGTTTAAGGGGTTATAGTTTTGGGAGTGTTATTTCTAGAATTTTTTACGACTCGGACCGAAAACAGTTTGACAAAACAAAACCCACAATCTAGGACCCCATCGGCGAAATAGGTAGGTAATATAAATAAATGCTCACGTGATATATACCGTTGCCTGCTTTATACTTGTATTATAGACTAAATAGTTTATAGTACTTAAAAGTCGAAATAACCAGCGACCGATATAGAATTCATGAAGGATTATAACACGGTATCAAGCAGCAAGATCGCACAGGATGCTGGACCAGCGCCAGAGTCTTAGTCATCACTAATTCGAGGAGGATATTTACTTCTCAGAAAAAGTAAAATCAAAGGATTACCCGATAATTGTTTTCTGGCTGTTTGATTGTGGTAATGTCTATAGATGGTGCTATGTTAAAAAGGTTTAAAAGTATTGACGGAATAACTATAAAAGATTTTTTGAATCGATTTCGTTAAAGGTAATGGCATTAATAATGACGTAATACCCGCGTTTGAATGAAGATCATTGTGCCCCTATTGTAAATGTTCACTGCGGGCTGCACAACACTGATTCTTTTCTTTATCAACGGATGACGATCTGACATTTGTAATTGTCCTTCGCCTTTTTTTCCTGGCTGTGCGTTGTAGCTGGTATTCCATATTTGCACCTTCGTGTTAGAAACCTGTTTTTAAAGACAGTACAGTGCATCCATACACACACTCGATTACGTCTGAGCTAACTCTAGAAGCCTTAGACAGTAGGCTCTATTCCGTGCAGTAGCAATCCCGAGTATTTACTAGACTCATCTGGTCAGCATCAACGCTCTACAATCACACCACATTCTAGTTCCAAACTCCGATGAAATCCATTTTCTAGACTTCCAAGATTTTTGAATTTCACGACTTCTAAGCTGCTATAAATGCTGTATAACTACCGGCTTTTGCGCCTTTCTGAGAGTAAATTTGTCGGACCCCAGGAGCCTTTCATTGTCACCTTTTCAAATGGACCACGCTTATGATGCATAGATTCAAACGCTGGAAGTCAGTATCATTTTATCTTATGGTAGTCTTCTTCTTAAAATAACTCTATTATAAATACCCTGTGTGACAGATATTATTTTCCTTCTACGTTTTTGAGAGATGTCCTTAATCACCACTCAAGGTAGATGCAATAACGTAGTTGAACACTTCTTGAGCTTATCTTCACTAATCCTGAGATTATTCACCTGTATACCATCCAGCCCAGGTGCCTTGTTATTCTTAAGCTTTCCGAAGTTTTTTCTAAATTATCTTCATCATAGTTTATTGGGGCTGATGTCTCTTCCTCTAAGAATATTGCTGTAGCATTTGCTTTAGATGTTAGCTGTCACATCTTTGTTACAGGAATTATATTTGAAAAGCCTTGTCCTCGTCTATAGAACTTCTTCTTTTTTAATTTCTCATTTACTACAATACTGTCGATTCCCGGTACTCCTGAGACATTTTTCTCATCCTCACGGTGAAGAAGTAACAAGTCGGATCTATAAATCAGAAATGAGAAGGCGATAGAGGATTGTATAGTTATGACCTTTCTAGATTTAGTAATCTTATAATCGCTGTAATCTTATAATTGTAATAGTAATCTTATAATTGCTGCGTGACTCATTAATTACTTTTTGAGCAATATTTACATTCCTTGCTTTACTTTTTGATTAATGTTTCTACATTTACTGGCTTGGTGGGTCATAAAGATAACTGTAGAAATGATTCACCGTGTATTTATAGAAAAAGTTGTCTATCCTTTTCCAGAACGAGTAACGTCTTGAGTGAGACGCTTTGTTTTTATTTCGCTGACCTAAAATGGTTGTCCAAGGTAAATGAGATTCATCCAAGATGTTAAGGTCTCTTCACGTCCATTTATTAAATCAAGTCCACTAAATTTATAGTTTGACCAGATCAGTGAAAGGTGCATCAATTAAAAATAATACAATAATAAATTTATTTTATTTGAAAAAAACTTGCTTTTCAAAAATAGTTGCGAAAAATCTGCTATTCTATTCTAACCCTGGACTTTTTTCTCATACAGTCTCTTATAGTCTCTTTTCATAAAAACGTGCATATTGAATATAATTTATTGCAAAAATATTTACTAATGCATAGTATTTATTATAAACTTAAATTAAGTATCGGTAGTCATTTAATAATATGTATGAGTACTGTGGTATACGATGAAACAACAGGATGCTACCGTTTTATAGCAGGAATATAGCATTATTTTGATATTTCAATACATACGTTGGGTTTATTACATGACTACTAGAGCATAAAAAGTTCACGAAGACAGTGCAAGGCCATTTTGTAGATAATCAGAAAGACGCCGTCACGGCTAATTTTAACCAATCTTTTCTATTCCTTTCTCTGCGTTCACGTGTAGGTTAATGAAATCATTGTTGAGAAATTCGTAATTGATTGGTACACAAGTGACTTACAGACCTGCCCGTGAGTGTGCTTATTTCGCATGAAAATTTTTGTTAATAGCTTAACGTTGGATCAAAACTGGTTTTCAATTGAGTTTAGTTTCAACTCAGTAAGATCTCAGGTGGTCTGAAAAGTTTCCGACCTCAACATGAAGATGATAATAAAATAAATAAAAGCTATTGAGATAAAAGCTTTGTTAGGTCGGAAACGTTTCAGGTCACCCTCGTATAAGCATATTTTATTAGCAATTTTATTTGTTATATTATATCAAGATGTCGCTTGTAGGTTAAATGAAAGAAGTGAAATTCTGACGCTGAGTCTACGGCGTCGGAAGACTCCATATTAGGAAGGTTATACCGCAGGTACCAGTTTGTTGTCGGCTGGATTTTACTTTCCCTGCATTGAACCTGAACCAAGGTTGTGCAGTTTCTCAGCACATATCTTCCGAACTGAATTAAGATCAGATATAGTATGAAATTCCTTCCTGAAAAAAACATCTTTGAGGCAAATCATGTTTATTTCTAGCTATCAAGATTTTCTTGAATTTACGATCTTAACCTTTTATAATACCATTAAGAGCCGAAAGCGGGTAATCCTATCGGGATAACCCACTTTTATGCATGGAGCTACAAGGGAAAGAATAATGAACTAGTCGTCAGTTAAATCACTTCAGTAATCCAAAACACTTCATAGAGACTGTATATGGCGAAATAAGGTTAAGATTAAGGAAAGACTAGTGCATGATCGAAATCTAAGGCCTAGGATAAACGACTGAAGAAGATTATGAATACAGATAGGGATACATCATGTACTGGTTAAGAGCAGCTACTAGTTTATTAAATGTGCGTTTAACTTGGTAGTTAAAACCATAGAAAAGAAACAATTGACTTGTCACTTACCTATTATTCAAAGGTCATAGGCCTATGGACGAGTGTTAACAGCCACAAGAAATGTGAGAAGCGATAAATCTGCCTGCGAGTTGTATGTGGCTATTGACTGCACAAAGGAGCTGACGTTTGTTTAGATTTTAATTTTCGGTAATTCGGAAAGTGTACAGTATGAAAAGAGAAGAGGTGATGCCCTCTCTTTTTGTTAGGAACATACAAATTTGCTTGTTTGCTTGTGAACGATTTATTCATTATACATTATTTTCATACTTTTATTCTGTGCATTTATATTTTAATTTCATTCTTTGTTGTGTTGTATTATGCTGACTTGATATTGTTTTTTTTTCTTTGTTTGCTTTATATGTCTGGCGTGTTTGATAGGAATATAGGTCATAATGAAAAAAATATAGTAGACACATTTTATTGATTCTATTTTCTTAAATAACACAAGTGCAGTTAAACAATATTTTATTTCATTTTTATATTATTATTTAATAATAAAATTCCTTTATTGTGCTAAAATTACAATCTGCCTTTGCTAGGCAATAAGTAATTAAGATATACGATCATTCATACCATATTTACATTTCGTCATTCACTCGCTCATTCATTCAGGACATGATTGGAGAAACTGGCCATTGCCAGGACTCCCACTGTCACTTGATTATAGCAGGTCACGAGGCCACTGCCGTTTCAGTCTCCGAGGAGGATTATAGGGATGAGTGACGCAGTGCAGTGACTGTGCTACAGGATTAGGGTGGTTGGAAAGGCTACTGTGGAATTTCGTAAACTTGGAAGGGATGAGTTCTAGAATGTAGGGTATATTAAGGTCGTTATGAAGGGTATTGTTGCTGACATAATAAGGGGAATTTACTACTGTTCTCAGGACTTTTGATTGAAAGGATTGGATACGCTTGATGTTCGACTTTTTTGCTGTCCCCCATAGCTCTATTCCGTATGTCCAGATTGGTTTAAGTATAACTTTGTAGATTAGTAGTTTATTTTTATTTATATTATTAGATGTTATATATGTTCACTCTTGTACATTAACTAGAGCAAACAATTCGTAAGATAAGAATTTAAAAAAGTCTCTTAGACTTTTAGTTTTTTAGACTTTAGACACTCTCATGAGAATTTTACGACTCTGTATTCACAACTATGGTCAGAAATTGGAAGAGATTTGCTAAACAGCATGGGGTTAATTTAAAAAATCATCTTACATTCCATAACATTTCTTAGTATGACGGCGGATAGGGAATAATAGATTTTGTATTTTTAGCTCTCTTTTTAATACGAGGATAATTTCTAATCTAGCTTCAATACCCCCTCTCATATACTTGTGAGAATATTTTTTTAGATTTGTATTCAACCAATGATAGCAATTAAAACGGTAGAAGAAAGTCGTAAATAAGTCAATTAGGCCTTCCTTTTTGGAAGATAAAATCAAAGAAAGATAGGCTAAGTGTGATGAAAAGCTCAGTAAAAGGTTACCCGGAGTTACGTTGGATTTTCCGTTTATTTATCCAACAATTGAGTGATGGATTTGTGTTATTATCATTGGCGTGTATGAATTGTTGTAATGTTACTTGAATTGTCCTGAAATTTAATTTGGTATCAGGATCGGAAAACGTTATTGGTCACAAAGCTTGTGAAGCCTAATTACTCTTAATTGTATTGTAAGGCGTTAGCCGTTTTTTTTTCTTCTGTCAAGCACCAAATTTTATTGTAAAAATTATCATTAAGTGCCAAAGATTTAGTTTTTTTTTAGTTTTTAATGTTTAATTCGTAGAGGAACACAAGGTGCTCACAAAATCACTTCATCCCTCCCGATCTTCCGCTAGCCTCTTAGCGTGTCTCCATGTCCCCTCTCCAAGACAGGCTGGGCCTTCAGCACGTCTCATGCCTTGCGGATGGATTCCACTGGCAGGCCTGTCAACTCAGGTCCACTCGTTCTTCTCTCAGAGTGCAGAGCTATACATACTTCAAAATGCACTTATAAAAATTATTCCCTTGGAATTTCCTAACAACAGAGCAGGTTTCCGTTCCCAAACGGGCAGGTTAAGAGAACATCAAATAAATACGTGTGCAGTAAGAAAGGAACATAGAGACCTATTCAATCGTCCTCATACCACAATCGTTCCCGGATCTGCCTGAATCCAGTTTTCCTCGGCAACTCCCACTCACGCTAACCTGTAGTGCCTGAAGCCACAATACAATCATATAGAATAGAAAAAAATACGAGACAGGTTTTACCGACATTCACACTTATTAACTTAACCCAACTTGTCACTTGTCACTGCGACCCTTAAACTGATGATATATGTATAAATGTTTCCTCCAGCTAGTTCTCATGTATGATGCCCTGTTATATACTCACTTTCAGAACGGTATCATGAGAAAAGTGGTCACATGTACCTCTCTCCAGAGGTTAAAGAACGCTGACCTGTACCCGTTGCTTGGTGCGTTGTCAGTGGGTGAGTTCTCCTTCGGAGACACATCACGTTTTTTGACTCATTACAGCACCTCACTGACCCAGTGTTGACTGCGATCCCACCACCCTTCCCGCATCGATGTCAACAGACTGTCCGGGAAAATTAGGTTACTTTATTGTTAGTTTTAGTTCCAATGCTCCATAAGATGCTGTCGGGTCGTCACTAGGGGGGTGCCTGGTCACCCTAGCCCTGGTGACAAGTGAGGATTGTTTGAGTTTATACCCTGGATAATCGTTTCATGACGGCGTTATCTGACTCCATTTTTGATAGGTATGTGCCCCGACAATGCACTATGTTCAAGAGAAGAGGTACAGAGGTTTATAAAAAGAATTAGTCAAGTTTTCAGAGTTCGAGCGGAAGCCACGCGTCAACGAGTAGAGGTCACGAGAGACTAATTTACAGGGCTAGGAGCCCGCCTTAAGTACCCTATCCAGCCTTGTCTACTGAGAGGGCTGGCAAGGGTTGGTTAGCCCTGCGGTTGGTTCCCACACATGTGGTGAGGTACCTGCGACTGACAGTGACCCATCTCGTGTGACTTAATTGGCCCCCGCCTTTTATTGCTTACCACATTTACAATGATTTATATTTGTTCATATTATTTACATTTGTCTATAATACATTTAGTTTATGTTATTTACGTTTACCATACATATACAATAGAGTATAGGGTGATTTCTCTTATGTAGTTAGCGGTCGCTACAGAAGCCCCCTCACTTTTTTTATCAAATCAAACCATGTATCATGTACATAACATTTAACCATTATGCCATGTATAATATACTCAAAGATTAAATAAAATGTAGGTACGCTACAGTACATGTAGTGAGCACGATGCATTTCTAAATATATTCGTATGTTCGGAATCTATATTGTGATCAAATTGGTCAAAGGGGTTATTCATACCTTGATCGATATGAATCTAAAGCTGCCGAATGGAAATTAGCATATGATTTTCTATTATTACACCAGCAGAGAATAAACACTAAATGTGGACGCCCTCCATACTTATGTGGTTGATACCTATCTCCAACATAATATACTCCACCTTATATAGCTATTATGAACCATCTCGTGCAGTAGACCACGCCGCGGCTGGTTTTACCAATATAAGGAGTATTATGCGCAGTCATGGGGTTTTTTTTTTTGAGTTGCCACCTTAATACATTCGTAATCTCGAGCACGGGAGAGCTTGTTTATGAAAAATAGATTAGTACCCAGGTCCTTAGTGTAATATCGCAAAACTTTTGAGGCTTCTTTATTTTTAGAAAAAGATGGTACATGTTGATACCGTTATGCCAATAGTCTTTCTTTACAGACAGTCTACATTGGAATGCACATGTGTATTAATTTACAAATTCCCTACACTTCGCTTATTATATTTTGGCTAGACATTTCAGAAACTGTTTTAGATATTTTATATATCTGATTTATATTTATATTATACTATGAATATTCCCAACCAGCAGTAGATTAGTAGATTTAACCTTGTTTGAGACCTTTTAATTTACTTTTTATATATATATAATTATTATTACACCAGCATATATCTGAACTAGAAATATATATATATATATATATATATATATATAAGTTAATGCTTACCGGCTTTAGAATAAAAAAAACAAAGGGAAAAAAGGTACAGAGAAACAACACGCTTGAAAGTTAGAACTAGACTGTTTATTTCGAGTCTATAACCCTGTATATTTACATTCGGGATGTTTACATCCCGACGTTCGGGGATTAAGGTTGAGTACTGATGCTGCCCGGAGCTTAACTTATATATATTGACTATGTACAATTTTTTCCATAAAAAATTTTCAAAGATCGAGGTAGTTTATTAACTAAAGCCCATTATCTTTGGCCGGAAATACCAAGAAGTATTTCAGAGTCCTTTAACAAGTATTAAGGATTTTAGGAGGACCCTTTAGGACCTAAAGGACCTTTAGGTTCGTGGCCCACTCCCGTACCGATTCTCCATATCTTCACTACCTAAGCCATGCTTGTATTCCAAAAAATATATTTTGTACTATTTAACAATATCGCGGTCGGCAAAAATAAAATAATCTTTATATAAGGGAAAAGAAATTGCGAAAATACTCGTCCTCTAATTTATTAAGTACATTCATCAAATATTCCTTCAAATTTTGCTTTATCTATCCATGATTAAATATATCATCAGTGGTTAAGTTTTCAAACTTAGCTCACCGTGTGGCGGCAACGAAACTATACAGATCGATAAAGGACGCTTTGCCACAGTAGGAGCCCCACCTCCAAACAAGTGCCTTATGCCGTACTACAAGAACTCACTAATCGTCTACTATGTAAGTTACAATTTCACAGTTATGTATATGTGTCCTGCGTATGTTTCACAGGCATGCACTTTTATCAGATGTATGCATTTATCAGGCCATATGAAAGTACCATGATTTAAACAACGTTTTGTGCTTTCTGTGTATCTCAATGACTCATAGATTAACTTTACCTCGTGGTAAATCTTTAGATTCAACTTATAAAACAATGGTGATATGTTCTCCATTGATTCGTGCATGCTCTGTATGTATATTACCAGTCGGTGCTGATTTTGTTTTTTCGAAATTCATCGCCATATTCACTAGTTACGCAGAAAATTCAAATTTGCAGATTGTTATAAAACCTACTTCAATACACACGACCCTTCCGAAACCTGCGCCTGTTTTGGCGGGACCCATGTCACGTGACCACCGAGCGACCCCGATCTAATGGGTCAGCTGGGGTCACAGTGTTCGGGTCCTGGTCCAGATGGAGGCTGCGGAATACATCATCAATAGGATAAATATCTCCCTTAACCACAAGGTATATTGCTGACATACATGAACAGTAAGTGATGCATGATGTCACCTTCTCAGTTAATTAAATTTGGCTAATACATCAAAAAAAAATATTAACATACCTTGAGGGTATAATTTTCCTTTTATTTTTCCCACATCCTATTTTTTATAAGTTTGAGAGCTAAGAAAAAAAAGAAAAAAAAAAACTTGAGGGAAAATGAGGGATTCTGCAGTATCGTAATTTTAGTACAACAGCGGGAAAATACACTGTAAACAATAAATCCAGTACTGTTCATTAAATAGCCTTAAATGTTAATGATATGTTTAAACAATTATACAACAAACAATTTAAACAACCGTCATACTTTTCTGTAACCGTCATACTCTTATGACTGATTTAAATTTATGTGATATTTTTCTTTGAAAATTCTTGCTTGTGTTTTTTTTTGTCATATCCCCTTGTTATAATAAATTATGGAAATCAGTATATATTCTACATAAATGAATCTTTCAGTCATTTTAGGTCATTTTATGTCCTGCAGCTTGGCTACATTTTATACAATTTTCAATAATTTTACAGTGCGATTTGTGTTTTTTTACAAAAGTATAATGCATATTATATATTCATTGTCTAAACATGTTTAAAAGTGATGGGGCTGTGATTATGATACTTTATGAATCATAGACTTAAAACTAACTTACATTTAACTACTTGTGCATTCAAATCAAATATCTATATAAATAAACGAATTTTTTTTTCATGAGGTTATGCTAATGTATAACGGTCATGGCAATAAAACTCAAATTCAATAAAATATAAATAATTTTTTTTTAACTTTCTTTATTTCAAGAAATGTAATATTGGGTTGGTGTCTGTCTGGTCATCAAATCCAACCGATATATAAAATTTGGATTTATAAAATAGAAAATGGGAGAAAATAGAAAAGTCAGATACACAGACAGTTACATGACCTCAACAGCTCAGCCAGATGGACATGGGAAATAAATTGTAGTTAATTAAGTTGCCTAGAAGCCTGACAATGACAAAAGAGGAGCACTATCTTCGTCCATTATTTTAATCAAGCAGCGAATCTATCCTTGGTGCAGCTGATATGGAGTATTAATTAAAGAAACATTTCAATTCTCTTAGTTTAAAGCGTCTTGGTCAAACATTTAGAAAATCATAAATATTGGCATCAATATTGTTGTGCGCCTGTATGAAAATAGAGCTTTTTCCTCCTGGTTTGAAAATTCAAAAGGATAAGAAATATTCATCCTCGAAACAAATACAACGGAACATGTTTTCGCTAGCGATGCTGTGAATGTGGGTGCAGCAACATAGCGTGCTGGCTGCCTCTTGAGGCGAGAAATCGTTCCGTTCCACTCTTATCTCGATACTGGCCTTTATTGGTGATATTTTCTGAGGTCAATGATCAGACTTCTTCTAGAACATTGGGTATATTCGTTCAGTTTGAAATTCAATGCTGGGTACTATAATACATCTCTAACAAAGTAGTAGCTTCCCTATAATCCCCTATATCAACGAAGAAAATGTGGCGAATGACCAAGTTTGATTTCAAGCTTCTCCCATAAGAAGTTTTTTCCTTTTGGAGATAGGTCTGGTCAGGGAAAAATGTGTCCGTGGTGATAAATGAGTAGATATGAGTAACTTGGCTACCGAAGTAGCGAATCCTGATTAGAAAACTGAAATAAAAGTCAAGAGGTAAAAGCTACTACCATGTTATTTCCTCAGCGTCATCTTCCAACTTCATCGACACCCTTAGTTGGCCTTATTTTTAGAAGTATTGTTATTATAAGGTGTAGTGCCGTGGATTGCAAAAAAAATAAATAAATGTCAATTTAATTTCTGAATTTTGCTGATCATACATACTAATCAAACTAAGCTGATCAGACCAAAAAAGTGAAAAGTAATAATAAAAAACCATTTTGAGCAAAGGGACCATTAAAAAACAAACAACTAACACTGGTTTATATCGGTTATTTTTAATTTGTGTTTATTTATTCAGTTAATTTTGCTCGACTTGAAGCACATATACTATTATCTATGTGCCATTATATAGTTTGAGAAACCTTTCAGCCTGTGCAATCTATAAATAAACGCTTAAGATACAAACGAGCTTGATGCAACATTTCAAATTCACTTAGCAATGTACAATTGCAAGTAAAGCTGATTGCCTTCATCAAACGGTTAACATGAAAACTGGACTTAATGGACAGGATCCTATCCGGTTTCTATTTACGCATCCGGATATGCGCTAATGGCTAATGGTATTTGCAGCTTTCGTGTGCGATAGTAGAGGTTCGTGTACAAAACAAGGTGAAACTACTTCAGTATTCCCAACTTTTTGAGTCGGTAGAGAAATCCATAGACCACAGACACCAGGCGCCGAGCTTGGCAGGATGCGTTCCAAGCACTTAAATCATGAGCACAAAGGGATCCGTTCTTTAGTTTGGCTGCTACATTTTTAAGAACTAAAAAGTCTTATTCTAAATTTATTTTAATGGTTTAACATTTCTAATCCTTGCAAAGTGATGTGTGGTGAATTTGTTTATACATTAATAATAAATGAATTTTCATTTTGGGAAATATAAATAAACAAAAAAAGGGACACCGAAAGCTGATTTTATTTGTTAAGCCATGTCAGTTACTGAAAGCCAGTTTTTCAAGATACTCGATAAAAAAACAACTAAAATATTGGCCTAAAAAAAAAAAACCCTGCTTTCAGAGTATTAAGCGCGATTTCCACTGCTGGTTCTAAGAGCCTATTTGGAATATCTTTTAACTTATTATTGCGTTAACGTTCATCATCATTCGTGGGGACAAAATTATAACTTTAAATCTTACAAAGCTTTTAAGCTGGGGCTTGAGAAATCTTGAAAGTAAGCCTTTTCTCCATTATTCTCGTTATTCTTTATGAACTGAAAATTAATCAGCCTATTTCTAAGTGTTTCAAAATATATATTTTTTGAAATTTTGTGTACTGTAGTGTGCGTACTACACTTTTCAAAAACAATGATCCAAGGAATCATTTTGTAATATTTGTTTTTGAATGGGTTTTGAAAAAATGCATTTAACAACTAAATAAATATTATTTTTCGTAGAAAATGGACGATTCAATATTACATACAAACACGAAAATAAAGAAAAATGATCATAAAACGTCACGAGGCAAATTTAAAAACTCATGAATAATAGTTTGAATTCCCTCCCTTTGCCTTCACTACCACATAACGACGAGGGCTTAGTGACTGAGGTCTCAGATATAATCTCAGGGAATTTAAAGAGGGGATAAGGGGTAGATACTATTTGTGATACTAAGATAAAACCACGGTCACGCGAGCTTTTAATTTCCCCACCTCCTATGTAGAGCGGAAATCATTATCCTACCCTGATCCCACTCGCCCTGACTTTATCCTTATTGTGTATCTCCCACTGGGTAGAGATTAGGGGAGAGCCGAGAAATTCTGAGCCTCCAGAACTGGGCTAATTATCAGTTTGGAATATAGGTGAATCAAAAGAGATTCGACATCTTAACTGAGCTGAGGCTGGTCCTCTAAGTTTTATGGCAATATGGATGGATTCCCTGATAGGTCTCAACAGAATTACGACAACAGGTGGATGTTAATACACTGCTACTGGATTAATCAGGATTGGGTGATTTTATGAAATAGGTATATAATATTTGACCCTTTATTTTTTGGGGGCATTTATAGTCATTTTCCTTACTGAGCAATGTATCTGTAATTCTATGATAAAATGAGTTTGTGGGGAGTTTCTGTTACCTTTTCCCGCAGTGGAGCTTCCACCAGAAGCTCAGAACTAAGCAGCCTTATCTACTTTGTTTATGATAATGTTCATTATACGGCGGATGAACTTTCACTTCTATCTACGGTGGAACGACCACTAATGGATTGGTTCTTGACCCGGTTACCATTCCCTGGGAGCCACGGCCGCTCGCTCACTAGCATTGTCTGCACTCAAGTTCGTCCGTATTACTTTGTAAGCATTCTTCTAGCAATATTAATACGAGTTATATAAAAACAAAAAATGAGTAAATCTAATGTATAAAGTGCAGATTTATTTTGTCTAAAAATATTGACCACAACAAACAAAGAGGAGGCCTCAAAAGTGTCTTCTTTAAAAGCAGTAATCCTTACTTATTTGTCAATAGATTTACAAAATTTTCTTCTCGGATTTTATTCTCAATGGGTGTCCACTCTTATTTCTACACACACTCGTACACCATTACAGTGTCTTCATTTCAGAGGCATGTGCCTGACGAAAAGAAAATCCGATGACTAAGAAATTGATTTACTTAACTCCTGATTTTTGCCTGTCTTTTGTATGATCTGTTCTTGTGCCCATCTTCGTATACGGTGTTTAGTACTTACTTGGTGGTACTTAGATGAAAATGATAACATGCGACCGATTTTGAGCTAAATTCTGTTTTTTTTAAACTAAAAGTAAAAATCTTACTATTATTATTGAATTATGTAAGGTTAATATTTCTTTCCTAGTTACATAATTTCCCCCAGCAATGTAATGGTTTGTTTACTCATAAACATGCAAATTTACATTCTAAATTATCTAAGTAAGTTTATTATATACCTGAGATTCTTAAAATAGTTTTTGTTTTAAATACGTTCTTTTGTATTCAACTAATTTACTATGTTATAAATTTGTCTATCTAATAATAAAAGTTTTCAATTCGGTGCACACAAAAATATATCAACATGTATTAAAATAGACAATATCATTGTCAATTTTGTTGTTATACTATTTTTATTGTTTTTTCCGGTCTTTTTATTTAGAAATTTAGTCCTGTTACATTCTATTTCTTGTATTATATTATTATTACTTTTTAACATGTACTTTTTTTATATATCTTGTTGTAAATTGCAATTTTTTAAGTATCTTGTTCTAAAGTTCTAAAGTCCTGATGATACTCGTACCTCAAATGCCAAACGTTGATTGTAGATAATGTTGTTTTAATAAAAAGAGTAATTGAAGAGACTGAAGCCTATTACCTAAAATATAAAATTCATATTTTCAGCATTATTTCAAAATTTCATTTTTTGAAGTAACTTTGCAATTTGCTTTTCATTACCATTTCTAATACGTCCTAAACTATTGGGCGAACTCGCTTCTAAGCTTTGAGAAAAAAAATGATGAAACGTTAATAGGGACCAAATAATTTCACAATTAATTTCTTTTATATGATTTTTCCAGTTATCTTAACAAAACATAAATAGCAGGGTCAGGAGTGATATTACATTATGAATACATACTTAGAATTTAAGTTTGATTGTATCATTTTTACAACTGCTATCGAAGACTAACTACCATACCTAAATGAATGCATAGCCTCTCCCTTTAGCATTGGCAAATTAAAGATCTATTTTAAGATCCAATCCAAAATCTAGAGTACTACAATTTTGGGCAGAAAAGGTGCCTTGTAATAACAGAAACAAGCCGGAGATCAGAATCATTAACTTAATATATTTTTTGGTTAAAACTACCCATGAACATAAAATCTAAAATTCTTCATAAGTTACCCATGTGAAAAATTACCATGCCATTGAAATTTGATTAAAACAATAGATAACTCATTAAGAGCTATTTTGTTGGTTATTCACTTGGCCTTGGTACATTCAAAGCACATTTCAAGAAAAACTTTTTTTTTTAATTTTAGATTTATGTCCTTCGGTTATTTGAATGGGATGGTCATGTTTATCGTTCTATATAATTTTTGTGTGAGTAACAAGACTTAGGTATATGTTCTCCATGTGCTCTTATGTAATCTAAGATTTAAATCATTGACTATTGAATGTCATGAACATGAAAATAACAGCATTGGAAAAAGGAGGGAATAGGGTTTGCTGTCAAGGACCTGGTGATGATGTAAGTATGATTGAGAACTGAGAGCGTTGTCAGTGTCACGGGAGATTCCCAACCTTTTAGTGCTGCATTAAGTTCACAAGGATGAATGTATTTTCGTTATTATGTCATAATTATCCTGTTTAGTTGGCTACTACAAAATGATAAAATAAAGCTTTATGTAGCTAAGAAAATAGTGAATTTCTTCCCAATCATGCAATGTAAAGTAATTATTATGGGGGTTTTAGTTAATATATCATTTTTTTACTGGATAGGAAATGAAGAAGCTGCAAGTAATTACGGGTTATTTTTATGGATATCAGCCATTTATTTTTTACTTTGTACTTTATTACAGGATGACCAAAAGTATGAAGTAAAAAGCAATACTCATTGGAATAGTACATTTTTATACAAATAGTCAATGCATAAACATACAAATTGTGAGATGATGTCTTTGCCCCTGTAAATTTCAGGGTGTAGTGATAACATGAATATTTATTCAGAAAGGATTGATTATTATTTACTACTCATGTCTGAGAATATTTTGTTATTTACTGGCTGGCTCTATAAAATATGAAAACAGTTTTTTCTGGTTTCTTCTCTATGGTGTTTGTCCCTCTTACATTTCATTCTCCATACCATAGACTCATTGGGTATTCTGGGAAACAGAAGCCAGAAGAATTATTGTGCCCTCTTGTGAAGAAAGCAGAAAAAAATTCAATAAAGTTCAACAACCCAAGGAAGAAATTTAAAAATCTTTAATTAATGAGTATTCTTCATCGATTACCTCATTCATGCTTTTTACTATTTTTCATTGACTCAGATATTTGTGCCAAACAGTCAAATAAGTAGTCTAGGTCCTCCTACAATACTTCTTCCATTGTAACACTCTCAAATGAGACAATTGTGAACCACAGACGTCTATTGGAAAGACTGGTCAATGCTATAAGCCAGGATTTCAAATGAAATCATTATTTCATTAGAGATCTTGAAGCCATTGCAGCTTCATTTTTCAAATAGGACAAGCAACTGTCACTTTATTAATATTTTGGAAGAATGTAAAAAAAAAATATCTATTGAGACTCGGAATTTTTATACCAAGGTAGAAGCTAAATTAATTTCATATTTCCCTGTCTTTGGGATTGGAGAATTTATGTAAACTGGAGATTTTTGTCGTAAGAAGCTTCTTAACAAAGGAATTGTGAGAACTCTGTAAGAGAATCAGATCTTACTTTTTAAAGTTTATTTTAGTAATTTTTTCTATTTTGAAGGATATGTATGTCTAGAATGATTTTTTTTAATTATTTTATTTTTTCTCATACTTATTATGATTGTATTTGAGCTAACATATTATCTATCAATTAGGTCTTTTTTATGACCATTATCATGGTTTAAACAGACAGAAAAAATACAATTCAAAGCAAAGGCTCTTACATGACTCAACTGAAATTTTTAATGATAAGTTAATCTGATCACTATTTGATTTCTTTTGTCAATGAAATAAGCCAAAGTATTTTTTTGGTATTAAAAATTCCAGTGCTCTGACATTGGCGACTTCATTGTTATATTCAGAATAAGAATTTGAATACCAAGGTAGAGATTAAATGTATCATATATTTATCTCTCTCAGGATGGAATTGCCCTTTTTACTGCTTTTATTTTTTCTAAGGGTCAGGTCTCTTCAAATAGAGACTTTAAGAGGATGATAGGGTCTTAAAGGAAAACTCCCCAACCTTCAGATTTGATCCATTGCTGGATGTAAAGAAATTTCTAGCTCCCAACCAAGGAAATAATGGACTCCTTACAGAAATTTTTACTATACCTCTGAATTATAGATGTGCTAACCTATTAAAGGATAATAAATTACTTTTTGAAAGGTATATCAAGCATAAACATGTTGCATGTCAAGGGAATATTAAAACTGTAATTATGGACCACTTTCATTAAAACTCATGTACTTTCATATAGATACCATAATGCCGAGGTTGCTTGTTGCCTGTCTCTTATCAAATTAAAAAAACAAAACATTTGAATTACATGAGTAAACAATAAGCATTTTTGTTCTGAGCACTTAGTTCTCTCTTATATCAATACTAAATCAGCAAAGTTCTAGGAATATGTCACCTGTAGATGGCATGTTTAAATAGACTTATTCTATAGATAAAATACGTTTTTAAATTATAACGTAAATCAGGTTAAACCAAGCAAGTAGAATCCCTCTTCAAAAAATCAAATTGTGAAGCTTTTAAGTAAATATTAATTTTTTTTTTGGAAAAAATGTCTGCTAATATTTACTTATATTCTAACTTGTCTGCTTTGTATATCAGATTAGTAATATTTTGATATTCTTTTAATATTTGTTCTTATTATTATTTTATAGCTCGGAGAGAAAGGCTCAGGGACAAGAGCGAGAGCCCCTGTTCAAGACTTCCTCAGGTTAAGGGACCAATGTCTATCTTCAGGGACTCTGTTCGAAGACCCAGAGTTCCCTCCACGGAACTCCAGTCTTTACTTCAGTCAGCAGCCGCCCAGAGATTTCGAGTGGAAGAGGCCTATCGTAAGTAGAAAATTTATATTACAATTTTCTATTATTTCTCAAAAGTAACGTCTACTGTTAAGAGAAGAAGTCATAGTTTTATCTATAAATCACCAGTTAAATACTTTACAATATAATTATTTTAACCCATTGAAAACAAAAATATACTTAACCTGTGCTCCCTTTGACCTGAGCACACAACTTCTAGTAGTGAACTTATGCAGGAAACAAAAAATTGAACTAAGTCAAGGATTTGGACTTCTCAAAAGTATTGGACAAGGATCAATACCATCATTGGATAAGGATTGGACCATTATATATATATTATTGCTTCCTAAAATCACTAAGGATAATGGGACCCTAAATTTGGGGGGGGGGAGCCTTAAAAAAAACATGGAAGCTTTTCAAGATACTAAATAACAGCAATGGCTGAAACACAAGCCACATATTTGAAGCACCTATGATTATTTTAACCAGGGTATTACACAAAGACTTATAACAACATTCATTAAGTAGTGCAGGAATTTTTTGTAGCCTATACTGAAATTTGCTGCCAAAAATGATCTTCAGATGTTCTCACTTGGCCTATAGCATTTTTATTGTAATAAAAATAACAAAAACTGTAATTTTATGCTTATTCAAATTTAATTGGAAAAAATACTGTTGAGACAGTGAAAGTATTAAAAATTAAAGTGAATTCCTTTTCTTGTAGTTATAGATGAGGATAAAATGATAAGCACTGGAGAATAAACTATGTATAAAAAATTGATATTATAAACATGTGGTGTGAAAATCATCCATTTCTTTGATTCGATCATGAATTAAAAGATAAATGAATTTATAAGAATTAAGATAAACTATCAACATCAATTCATTGAGCATCTTTCTAGATTTATTCATTGAAATTTTCTTTAGTACTTTATAATGGTATTAATTTTAATTTTTTTGTATCCAGACTGCATAGATGTAAATAAAAAAAATAATATATTTTGAGTGTGTACTATTGATTATTGAATTTTTTGATCAAGTAGTATATATATTTCTCATTTCCTTGTTGGTTTCAAAAAAAATTTTTTTCGGTACTTATATGCATTTATAAATTTAAAAAAACAACTAGAAGAATGCTGTTGTTTAACTAAATAAAAACACTCCTCTAATTGGAGTGAATAAGGCTGAAAAATGAAAAACTATAGCTTCTTTCAATGTATTAATTACATTCAGGGTTTTCATTAATTCATTATTAAACGACAGTTACATAATCATAAAATATTTTTATTGTTTTTCCATAACTGATAATTTCTTCTTTATTGAAATAGTGCTTTCAATAACTTTCATCATCTTCAGTTATCTCCAATTGGTTATGTGAGATAACTTGTCTAAAACACTAGTATTTTTTTATATTTTAACCTGGGCTGCTGCATTCACGCTTCTCAATCTATGAGCTATGATATTCAAATAATATTCATTTTTTTTTTTTGTTTTTGTTAGGAGATCCATCCTGAACCAAGATTTTTGGTTGAAGGGGCTTCTCGTTTTGATGTAAAACAGGGTGAATTAGGTATGATATCAATTACTTTTTTAAAATAAATACATATCAGAAAAAATTAAAATGTAACTAGATTTAAAAACCTGTTCTAATGACAAATTTATTCATCCCATTTCAGGAGACTGTTGGCTTTTAGCTGCCATTGCTAATCTGACACTGCATCAAGACCTGTTCGAGCTTGTTGTGATTCCAGACCAAAGTTTTGAATCTAAATATGCCGGGATTTTTCATTTTAGGTACATGCAATTAAGGGTGTTAACATAAGGGTAAAAAAATATATTAAGTTGATGTTCAATCAGACCTAGTTGGATTATAGTGGACCCAAGATACTGTAACATTGTAGGAATTTCATGGGATTTTTCAACCTCCAAAGTCCATTTTCTTTCAAGGGTCTAATAAGTAACATAAAACCTTAAATTACTTTACAAAGTATAACTAATGTAAGTTTTTATAATTTTATGAGATTTTTCAAGGTGGTATTGATCATCATTTTCAGGTTTTGGCAGTACGGAAACTGGGTTGATGTAGTTATAGATGACAGATTACCCACGTATAATGGAGAACTTATTTTCCTTCATTCTGCTGAACCAAATGAGTTCTGGAGTGCCCTCTTGGAAAAGGCTTATGCAAAGTAGGAAAATTCAGATATTATCAATAGTCTTTTAAAATAATAACTATTCCTATAATAATAATTTTTTAACAGACTCCATGGTTCTTATGAAGCCCTTAAAGGTGGCAGTACATGTGAAGCAATGGAGGATTTCACAGGTGGAGTCAGTGAAATGTACAATTTAGAAGAAGCCCCTCCGAATCTATGGACAGTTTTGTTAAAAGCCTATGAACGCAACTCACTCATGGCTTGTTCCATAGAGGTATTAACTTCAAACTAGTAATTTTATAATAATTCTAGAATAATAATTAGTATAACATAAGAAAACTATAAAAATATCAAGTCTCAATCCGTGTTTTCTTTCTGTAACTTAACATCTATTAATTGAGTGTTCAATCTTTGAAAAAAATTTTTAGTTTGCTGAAAATGGTAGTATTTCTAAAAATCATTGGAAAAAATGAACTTGACCCTATCCAGTCCCCATACAGCCCCTGACAACTATTTTGTTAATCTGATTAAATAAAATATTTGAAAGTAGACAGACTTTTGCCTAACTATTTTGAAATTGTACTTAAAACTAAAAAGCAAAAATAAAATATTAAAGAAAAACCAGCTTAAATAATTAAGTTATATTAATAATTAATAAATTTATATTAATATTGTATTATATGTGTATAAATTTCATACAAATTTAGTAAAATTAAATGATATAAATTAATTACCTTTTAGCCAGACCCTAATGTTGTTGAAATGAAAACACCTGAGGGTCTTGTTCGAGGCCATGCTTACAGCATCACAAAGATTGTACATATAGACATCGCTACACCAAATACTTCTGGGAAAATTCCTCTCCTCAGGTTAAGGAACCCATGGGGAAATGAAGATGAGTGGAATGGGCCCTGGAGTGATAAGTAAGTAAATATTTTTAGCAATTTGTTTCCCTATTAAATTGAATAATATCCCTCATTGTGCAATTAATAAATTCTCTATTCAGCATTCAGCTTGTAAAAAAAAATTAAAGAAAGTTTAGTCATACCCCATTATTCATAATAATGGTTAATGACCATTGAAAAAAGTATTTTAATCAATTTTCTACACTATTGTGCAAGGGTGAGCAAACTATCCTTCATACAGCCCTCAGACCATGTGTACAATGTTTGTTATGATTATTTCCTCAGTATTTCAGGCTCCATATAGGAGTCCACAACCTATTGAGCCCTTCTTTAGCCCCCTTAATATTTACTTTAACAGTGGATTGATGAAGAGATAATATTAATTTTTTTATTAATATTAATACAATTTCATTTACAGATCAGCAGAATGGAGATTTATTTCTGAATCAGACAAAGAAAAAATCGGTCTTACATTTGAGGTAGATGGTGAATTTTGGATGTCATACAGAGACTTCATAAAATATTATAGCCGTGTAGAAATTTGTAACTTAAGCCCTGCTACAATGGTGGAAGAATCTTCACCGGGTAAGAAATGGGTAGCCAACATGTTTGAAGGAGAATGGGTCCGAGGTATTACAGCTGGTGGATGCAGAAACTTCCTAGGTAAAAAAAAATATATATTTCAAGCACTATCTGATAAAGAATACTCATTAAACCGATTAATTTATGATAATTTGAATTATATTTTATTTATGTTTTTGATCATTTTTTTAGAATAAAGAAATAAACGCTTTATTATTATTACAGAATCATTTTGGCACAACCCTCAGTACACAGTTACGTTAACTGATGCTGACGAAGAGGATGAGGAAAACTTGTGCACAATTATTGTAGCATTAATGCAGAAAAATCGTAGATCTCAAAGGAAGATAGGAGCAGAATGCTTGACTATAGGGTTCGCTATTTACAAAGTGAGTGAATTTACTATATAAATTAAGTTACTTTTGCATTAACAAGTCTCCATTACGCTTCTGCTTTACAGTACGTCAATAGTTACAATATTCTAAAATTATAAATTAAATTGTTCCAGCTCGATGACTCGGAGAAACTGCCACAGCCCCTTGACATGAACTACTTCAAATATAACGCCTCAGTAGCCAAGTCGCCTGTATTTATAAACAGTCGAGAAGTCACTTCCAGATTTAAACTTTCCCCGGGTGAATACGTCCTTGTTCCATCCACTTTTGACCCCAATGAGGAAGGTGAATTTATTGTAAGAGTATTCACTGAAAAGAAGAACGAAATGGAGTAAGTAATAAACATGTCATATTTCATTAAATAACAAATGGAGTTTTTTTAAATATGGTGATAGTGTTTCAATTAAAGTGTTGTAAACAATACACCTGAATTCGAGGACATGATAAATAATTTATATTCAAGACATAAATGATGTCAATGAAAAACTATATACTGTGAAGTATCATTACAATTATTTCAATTAGAACTCAAAGAATAAATTGCTTAAGAGTTTACTGTTTGTTAGTAGAGGTTTACAAAAGGGGAGTAGTATCATACCGCAAACATACACATTAAGCTAAAAAAATACATTTCCTGATATTTTTTAAATTTAATTTAACACTATCAGCCATGGCTTGTTTTATAAGAGTGAATATATTTCCCTGAAGCCATCTGGCACAGTGTTTATCATTTATAAACAGTTAAAAAGCTAAAGACTACTGTTTTTGCAACCTATTTTTAGCTATGATGCCAGGGTGATGGTTGCTCCTTTCAGAGCATAATGTATCTCTGTATGATGTATATACCAACTATTGTTTAGAAAAACTAATTTTATATAATTAATTAATTTTCTGCTTAAAAACCTTTGACAACCTTGTTAGAGACTTCTTTAATTCTTTTTGTATAAGAGATTATTATTTACAAATAATTAATATTTAATATTTTTTTTTTTTTTTTTAGGGAAAGAGATACTAAAATCAGCATGGGAACTATTGATCCAAGAGTAAGTTCCCTATTTATTCAATATATTTCTGGAAAATCCTAAATCTACAAAAATTCTATGAGAGAGTCTGTAGAAGAAAATTTGATGGTCAGTGTTGAGCAAGGTTGGCAATATGCAGGGTTTGAGGAATATAATCTTTGTTTATTCGAAAGGGAAAGGAATGGAAAGGATCTTCGTCTTGAAACTTCTTCTTTTCCATAGAGGTTCAACCTCTGTCTAATTACTCTTATTTTTAATCTAGTCCCTCGAGAATTGCCTTGTATTTTTCTTAGAAATGGAATATTAAGAGGTTCACTGAATGAAGCTTTCTTTAGGTATCAATTACTTTTTTTTTTAATACCCAACAAAATTCATTTGTTACATATCTATGAGAAGAGAAGGGAAATGGGCATCTCCTTTTAGCGACTAAATCATTTTAATGAGGGAGGGAACTTATTTACTAAAGGACTAAAGATTAGAAAATAATAACTTAGCAGAATTTGGTGAAGGGGCTTGAGGTGAAATGAAAAACCTGTAACTGAACTTAAACTAGTGCCAAGGGCGTGCTCATGTTAATTGTTGGTTGGAAGCATTAGGTTATCCGATCAAGTCCACAATTGGTGTAGAAAGCAGCCATAGACTGGCCCATGATTGCGACCAAGGCCTCAACCCATGGTGGGGAACTGTTTAACTGGTCTTGATGCTCAGCCAGTAACAAGGGTGTCTGGGGGCCCGATTTGTAGTTTGCTCCAGGTGTTCAGGCCTGCTTGTGGGGGGCTTGTGGTTCATTGTTGGTTTTGAATCAAGAGTGTGTTAGTGCTGAGTCATGCTATTGCAATCATCGCATACATCACTGTTGCTTACTTAAAATAATTAGGGATGAGCTGAACTCCTGTTAACATGGCATTGGAGTATACTCTGGTCCAAACACATCAGACATGTGCTCACCTAGTGGACTCTCCTTTAGGTCTGTTCCATCTGACATAATATATCTTTGTCTTGATGGAGAATGCTATAATATATTATAGAGGATGACTTTTAATTACAGAGGATGACATCTGTTTACAGATGTGTGAATCTTTTCTAAAAAAAATTGAAATACAAACAAAAGTTAACATAATATTGGATTAAAATTTCAAAAATTTTATTGATCATGTAAAATATTATTACATTTTGAATAACTCACATATGCATTAAATAATTTCATGTTATTTTCCCACATTAAACTCAAATAAAATTTGTAGGTTATTGAAGATGAACCACCACCAGAGGAAGATACTAAAAATGAAAAGATTAGGGAGTTCTTTAAGAAGCTTGCTGGTGACGATGATGAAATTGATTGGATAGAACTCAAAGAAATTTTGGATTATGCCATGAGGAATGGTAAGTATTTCTAATGGTTTTGGTTCATTGCCCTTTAAAAAAATGCAAATATATTTATAAATATGGCATATATATATATAATTAAAATTAAATTGTTATTATGCACTTAATTTAATGATAATAATGTTTACTGTATGAACATGCTTACTAAAGGGCTAAAGCCAGGTGTTCCTGGTTTTACACAACAAACAATACAATATAATTGTTTTATGATTTTTGTATGATATAGGTTCAAATAAGTCTCACTAAATACATTGATAGACTTAAGTGGGCTTAAAGATAAATCCCCTACATTATTTTATAAATTAAGTAAATGAGTTTTTGCATACTTATTGAATACTCATGCAAAATAGTACTCAACTAAAACATTAGTACATTATGGTATTTGTCTCGAGAGACAAAATTTATTTATTTTAGAACAGTTGAACCACTTTAGTCATTTATGTTCACAAATAACAATGGTGTTTCTAAATTTTAATTAGAAAATATAACCACTCAATAAACTTAGGGTTTTAGCCTAAAGTTAACCATCACATTTCAGGGTCTGCTAGGTAAATGAAGTATATAAAATAAAAAGCAACCATTAACTAAGGTTATAAGCTCACCAGTTTTAGAGGAAATGAGTTTGTAACACCTAATATTCTTAAAATTCATATAACTTATCCTCCACACTATCTTAATAGTGCCTTTGAAATTTTGAGCCAATTAGATTAATTGCTAGACATGAGCATGACATCCATAAAACACCAGACTTCTGAAAATCTGCCTTTTTTATTTATTATTAATTACTATCCAAAGAAAAAATAATGGAAGGATTGATACTCGAACCTGGGGCTTGAACCCTATCTAGTCGAAGTGAGCTAGCCTGCACTGGGAAGGATGGCCTTCCCAAGATGAATCTTCTTTGACTGAGTTCTCACAGTAACTGTAAGCTACTGGAAGAGTCCTGGGCTAGATAGAGTTCCAATTCTCTGTGTATATTTCTTCTTTAGCTAATAGTTATTAATAATACTGAGATTTGTACTATGACTAAAATTGACTATTCTTTTTATTTGTTTTTAATGAACCCTTTTTAACTGAAAGGAATTATACTGGCTCTGAATGAATCAAATTCAAGGGTTAATCAAATTCTTTGCTAACACAAATTCATATTAATTTATCATTATTTATTTATTTTTAAATTAATTATTAATGTTTTTTTTACATTTGCTTTTTGATGCTTCTACCCTGCATGAGTTGTTGGAGTAGACTTAGGATACTATTATTGATATAGAATTTAAATGTAAAGACAAACATTTTTATACTAGGAGGCTATGCCCTCTGCTCGCTTCGCTTGCCAACCCCCGTTTTATGAATAAGATAAGAGATAGAGATGTAACAAATATCTCTCTATTTTGAATATTTTTTGCAAATCCAACACTTGATCCATTATAATTTATAACATAAGAATACAAGTTATTTAGTGTTTCTCCAAAAAATACAGGTACTTAGTTTTTCTCCGCCTAGTGAATCTCATCTACCATGAGAACATCGGCATGGTTGCACCTTTCGATTTTTGCAATAGGAGTTTTCTATAGTACCTTTCTATAATACTAAAGTGTTCCATATTACTTGTATAATATTGACGGGATACTACTTTATAACCATTTTTCCTGGGCACCCATTTTATATTTGGTTTATTCTATGAAAAATGTAGAAGAATTTGAAAGTAGGAATGCTTTCTTTTGTTTTATTCCATTTGAAATATAGCTAGTAACTTGCTTTGTTGTTTTGATTTTTACTACTCTTGTTTTGTCTCCTTTGAACACATTGTTTCTGTCGGGCAAATATATGGACATCAGTCCAACCGCATGACTTCTCTCGTGCAAAATAAGTTCCATTATATGCACATTGTTATCAATGTGGGTAGTAAAACTGTCATTAACATTGTGTTCACAACTTTAACTCGAGCAAAGTTTTTATGGAAGTGTGATATTTTACCTGGTAGTTCCATTTGATGTCTTGATGATGGTAAAAATAAAACCACCCCCAGGCTAATTAATAAATTAATTAAAAATAAATATTTTTTCTATCATATGAAACTAAAAGTCCCCATGTATTGATTAGTATTTGTAATTTTTGTTGGATACTCAAAAAATGACAAATCAAAAAACATTTGTCATAAAGACTACGTACAAATCAGCTTTCTTTATAGTATTTGAATTATATTATTGCACTCTTGACTACTGTACTATTGCTAATATACATTATTTCTTTTGTAAAATAAATTTCTTTTCTAACATACTTGCTTATGCTGTAATTTATGTTTTTACTGTATGTTCGTAAATTGCTATAACATAGATATATGTTAAATAGACGTACCGAGGCAGGAGGAGAATATTGTAACGTCTTTATTATCGCTCTTCTGTGGCCAGTTTTGTCGTGAGACACCTTTCTCTTCTGCTTTTGGTAAGAACACAAGTTTGATATGTTTTTGTTTTTATTTTACATTTTTTTTATAATCAGTTTTGCTGCTTTGAAGCCTACATTTTTATGATTTTTTTTGTTCGTTACAGAATTCGCTACGTATATTCTTTAATTAATGCCTAATTGGGATATCAACTCATATTTCTTTATGATAAAATAATCAAAAATTTCATCCTTAGTTAGGTCAAAAGTCTGAGATTTTTTTAAAGTAAAAAATGTAATACTTAAAAAAAAACATCAAGCGTCAATCCAAGGTCACTACCTGTGATTTAAGTATACGATCTTTTACCCAGTTTGCCTGGGTTAAGAAATTTCTGTTTTGTTGAAAACTTTTTTGAATGAAGTAGATGTGCTTAAAAAAATAAAGTGATTCTATGTCATGTACCGCAAAAGGTGTTAATGAACTGAAAAGTGTCTAGAAAGTTCCCAAGTTGTTTGAATTGCTTCTTTCCCATTAATTCTTGATTAAAAAGTATTGAGGGATGCTGAACAATGGTCAAGTTTTTACTTTCATCTGGTTAAGAGATTTCTCAGAGAGCCATAAACCAGTAAATACACAATTTGGAATTATAAAAATGTATAGAATTTTTATTCATTCTTTTTATTTTATTTTAATGCATACATTTAAATTTCACATAAATATTGTTTTCATTTGCAGTCAGTAACACAGTTAAATACCAAAAAATACCTTGTTCAGTGCTATCTTTTGTGATAAAAGTTAATGCCCAACCTGAAACTGTTAATTGAGCAGTTTTAAGTATAAGTTTATTTGCGAGTTAACAAATATTCCAATGGATTTTAAACATATGTATATTTACATATAAAGACGAAATGCTTAATCAAGCACAAATAATATTCTTTACGCCAACCTTAGGCTAAGTAAATAAAATAATTTAGTGTCACTTAATTAACTTCGTGTATTGACATTTTATGCATTTTTTTTATTATTAAATCTGATAAAACATACGATAAACCAGCAAAACTTAAAATCAACATTTAAAAAAAAAATGTATGAGTACATATACATGTAAAAAGATTTATTTTCTTAAACATTGGAATAAAATATTTTACTTAGAAGACATAAAAAAATCAAATTATAATGAGACCGCATGGAAGGGACAAGGTAAGGAAGCAGCTGAAAATATTTTACTTAATTTCATGATGTTTTTTATGCTTACTGTACCTGTTTGTCCTCACACTTTTATTGTGTTTTTTTTCTTTTATACTTTGATTTTTTAATTTGTACTTTACTAACAAATATAGCTCACTTAGTTTGTCTCTTTAAATATTCAAATATATTTTCTCAATTGTCTTGCAACTATTGATCACCTAGTATTAATAATACAAATCATGTTAATGCTGATTGCAGAAGTCACACAGCAAGGTTTTTCAAAAGATGTTTGTAGAAGCATGATTGCTATGCTTGACCTTGACCGATCTGGGAAATTGTGCTTTGATGAATTTAAGCAACTGTGGAAAGACGTCAAACAGTGGAAGGCAAGTATAAATTATTAAATTTTGAATTGAGTTGAAAGCAAAAGTCTATTATTATGAATACATCATAAACAGAGAACATAAGTATTTATTTTAAATTATGTTATCTGTATAATTAGAATACAGTTTAATAGAAATGAGTACAGACTAGTTAAATGCAACCTTACTTAAAATCAAAAATTTTAAATAAAATTTTTGGTGGCAAATACTTATTTTATTTACTAATTAGAATTTCATCAATGGTAATAATTATGGTTTAGTCAGTAAGTAGCTGTTATGCACAGGTTTTCTTCGTGACTTTAGAAGCCCATGGTCTCCTAATCCCACACAGTCACCATAAAAGTATACTATAAACATAGACTGACAGTATAAGATCACTAAAAGTACATACCCTAGGGCCACCTTTCCTAGTAATTCACCGCTGTCAGGAAGCTTTGAGGGGGCAGCACGTCCATCTGACTATAGATAGGTTGATAACTTGCTTATCCAAACTCAACCTTATTCAAGTTACAGAAATATAGGTAACCGGAATTAAAAAACTGGCATGAAACAGACAACTACTATATAAATTTGGAATGTGCAGACTATTGGAGAGGTGGGTAAGCTGCAGGGGTTATCAGGGAGACGAAAAAATGCCGCTTGGAAATTTCAAACAAGATAGCCTGGTTTTGGTAAAGAGACCAGTGAATAAATGTCCTTTATATATTCTGGACATGACGATTCAGTCCCAAGAGTTGGGCTTCTATTTAATAAACAGCCTTATTACCCAGTATGCCAGAAAAACAACCTCAGTCGGTAGGAATGAGGACTAAGATCTTGTTTCATAATTTTCTCACATATTCCCAGTGTGTTGGTTGCTAAATACATTTTTATGTTAGAAAATCTAGAGTATAAATAATGAATAAGACATACTCATATCAGATTTAAAACAAACAAAACAAATTAACTTAAATTGGATATAGTTTTAAATAAATGTTGAGGGCATAACACTTAAGAGGTTGGTTTGTTGAATATTACTAATAAACAAAAAATGCCCAACTAAATTACAGTTAAATTTATTTGTTGTAATCTCTTAGATATTTATTCTGTTTTTTCAAATGATGAATATTACAGTATTTATGGAAACACCAAACATATATTATTATATCCATTATCTTTAAGTAATTTACCTTGAATTTAATCTGTGTGGGATATTTTTTAATACTAAGAAATATTAATTGTCCAATTGTCTTAATTAGGCTGTATTTAAAATCTACGACAAAGCAAGTTCTGGTTATTTGAGCCCATTTGAACTAAGAGAAGCATTGAACTCTGCTGGTTACCGCCTTAACAATCACATATTGAACGCTTTGTGCCACCGGTATGCCAGTAAAGACGGAAGGATAGCATTCGATGATTTTATGATGTGTGCTGTACGATTGAAGACTATGATGGGTAAGTTTTGTTTAAATTCATTATTTTTATCTAACATTGATATTTCCTATTTCTGCTTAATCAGTATTCTCTTTAACAAAAATTATTATAGTTTAATTTTTCAGAAGCTATTCATTATGTCAAATGTATTGACAAAAGAAAATTAGCAAATACCTGATTGTTAAATTGAAATTTATTTGAATGTTAGTGGGCTAGGATCAAAATCTCCTCTCTATTTTTTTGAGGGAGGTTGAAATTTTCCGGAAACAAATTTGTATCAATTTGAAGATCTCAACTTACAAACAGCTTTTTTACCTGAAAAGATAACATATTAACTTAATGTTTAACTAAATTTTTTTTTAAGTGTATGGTCCCTCAGATTTTTTTCTTTGGCTAACATCTTAAGCTAAAATAAAAATGTGAACTTCATGACTATCTGCTAAAATAATTTTCAATACATTTATGGTTTATCCATTTGAAATGAATACAAATCGGAACTGCTTTTTTATTTATAGTTAGTTTTGTGACTTTAATTTCTCATTAATGTCAGGATATTCTATCAGTAGCCATAAACATGTACTCAGGGTGCTGCTTATAGAAAAAATCTCTCTAGAGAAATGAACCCAAAACCTTCATGTCACTAAATTATTATAATTATACGGTTATTTAAAATACACATCATAAGATTCCTGCATATTTATTTATTTGATTGATGTATTTTCAATCAGTTTTGTAGTTGGTGGCTCCTAATAGAATAGCCCACCTTTCCTTTCCATAATAAGAGTATACAAAAATGTAAAAACACAATAAAAAAAACTGTCATACAAACTAATTTATTTGTTATTTTTTTCAGAAATATTCAAAGATAAAGATACCAACAACACAGAAAAAGCAGCATTCACATTAGAAGAATGGCTTGAAAACACTCTTTATTCATAAATGTATCACATTGCCAAATCGTTCATAAAAAAAAAAAATCTTACTATTTAATTTTTCTTCATGTTTTATATTTTTATATTTATGAATGATATGTACAAATTTTTGTATTTTAAGATCTTTCTATGCTGGTAAGGATTATAGTATATCATAGCTTTATATGTTTTGATTATATTTTTTCAATTTAATCATTGGAGGAGTGTATGTTTCACATAACTTTATTTTGTGTAATATATAAACGTATATATTTAATATGCATAAGTATACTTCTTTGCACCAATTGTAAAACTGTATTTGTTATTGTGAAAAAAAATAACTATATAATTGTTAAATTGAGACTATTTTAAATATTTGTTGATGAATTATGTTATCACCTGACTAAATATAAAGTCTAATGACGCTGGAATGCCTAGTGATTTTAAAGGGCTGACTTACAGATACTCTCTGTAGAACCGATTAGCATTCATAAGTAATCCAGTTATGCTATTTTGTCTTGTGAAGAAATGTATCCATTATGGAAAACAATAGCTTATTCATAATCTAGGTCTGCACTTAAGACCACTGCCTGAGCTTAATTATATAGTTGTGAAATTTTATTTTTCAAAAATCAGTTATGCTATTATGGCCTAATTTAAGCCAATCCTTGAGTTACTTCTCATGGAAACTTAAAAGACTCTTAATTATAGAAAAGTTGTATCAAACCTTCCATCACTACACCGTACTGCCTTAAAATGTTCTTTTTATTTGTAAAGAGTATGTATTATTTCTGAAAATATTTATTGCAGTAGATTTGCTATGTTAAATGCTTAAACTAACTATTGATAAAGTTAAGGACCTAAATATTTTTCATTACAATAAATACTTTTTTTTTATTTAAAAATAGTTCATTCTTTACTATCCTTTCTTAATTAGATTATTATCATTTGTTATTACAGTAATTGTTTAATTGTGGCTTGTTAAACTTTCCTTGTTTGTGTTTAACACATTGTATGTATGCTCAATTATTATTATTGAATAATTTTCAGTTTGCTAATTTAATAGCTCTCTATAGTTTCTTCATTATTAAAATGAATTATTCTAAAATTATTAAAATTTTGTTGGTGCGAAATGAGAGCAGAGGTATTTCACATATTAACTTTTGTTATCATTTTCTTTATTTGACATTTATGATACTATAATACTCATTCAACTACAATTAATTACTATTCCCTTAAGAAGCTGAGTGAACCTTTTGTAACCACAGACAAATTTCTTATGGTCGGCGTTGCTGTGGTTAGTAGTCAGGTTTGCTAATAAACTCTATGCTATGAAAACAGCTTTAAGATCCTTACTAAAGAAATGTTATTATAAAAATGGAAACCAGCATATATGGTGTAGTGGTCAATGTAACCTCTTTATGATTAGGGCTAAAATCTCCAGATGGACAGCGAAATTTATTTCAACTAAATGGAAGTGGATGGCTCCCATTAGATATACTTTTTTTCTGCCCAGAACTAGAGACTCCAAAAAAAGGCCAAATGAGGAAATCATAGTGCTCATAGCAGATTTACAAACAAAACTACATTTAGTGCTAGAATAGTATTGCAAGGTCTAGAAGACAAAATAGCACAACTTCACTGAGGAGAGAAACATTTTAAAGGTTCTAGAACTCAAGACGATGTTTACACTTATTGTAAGTAATTACCAGGGTTCGGATTTGAATGATTTTTTTCTTTTTTTTCCTTTGGTGTGTAATGGAAATCAGAGTTCTCAACAGATCCTTGCCGATCTTGAATACTAGGATTAAAATACATTATATTTTACATTTTTACAATATATTTTTTGCAACTTAGCACTAAAATAGATCTATTCCGGGGTCTTCTTTCAGAATTTTATTTAATTGTTTAAATTAACGATTTATTATTTATACTATTTAAGCTAAACTAAATGTGTAATTAAACCCATTTAATTCAAACTCTTAAAAACATGAGTAAAACCCTTGTGATATCGGATATTTGTCTGATGTTAATATATTAATTAGTAATTTCCAACTAACAAAAACTCCTGAGAGTCAACAATTACTTTGATTTGTAGAAAGAATAATCCAACAATGGGACCATGCCCCCACCTCTGCATTTTCTCCCTCTGCCAGTCAGGTTTTGTCTATAGGACTTTTTCTATAGAACAGTGCTAATTGCTGATATTCTGGGCAAAAAATGCCAAAACTGAGCTCCTCACAATAATCATTGTTAAAGATGTGGATCGGTGAAAAAGTAAAGATAGTCGCTATACATCTAGACAATAATATTTATTGTTATGTTTGTGGTTGTTGTGGCCACCTCTTAATCACAAATAATTATAAGTCACCCTCTTCTCGTATCAGACCTTGTATCTATATCATCAAATAATATCAGAAAATATCTATCTATTTTTCATTATGTTAATAAAGATTATGACGTCAGTGAGAGTAGGGGGAAGAGTCAGTAGAGTGGTGGGCCCATCCCCACTTCCTCTCTAGCTGCCTGGTGGGGGCCCATCCCCACCACGACTAGCCGGCTATATAAACTTCGCGTCCCCAGACAGAACACACTTTCATAACTGATGTGATCATAGACGCAGCCAACACTGCGATCCCGAAGTTCACTCCCATGCCACAGTCTCTATGACCACCTCCAGACCACATTCTTAAAATTATTGCCTTGCGCCATAATTGGAAGAATAGATGGTACAGGACGAGAGATCAGCAAACCAAGGTCGTTGGGATTTCTCTCACAACGCAGATCCGGGGCTTGATGAAACTCAGATCAGAGAAAGTTTTGGAAGCTGTTGAAGACTACAAAAGGCAAGACAGCGACTGTCCGTCTTCACGAAGGTGACAATGTTCTGACTGCTGAGCAACAGGCAACAAAACTTGCCGATCATTACGCTAGGGACATTACGGCTAGGACGGGAAACTACCACATGCGTCCTCCGGTAGATGCTGAACAGAACCACATGTTTGTAGCAGCTCAAGGTGATTCTTCGCCGGTGTCACGGAAACCAAGCACCAGGGCACGACGGGATACAAACAGTGCTGCTCAAACAAATGCCGAGGAGAGGGATAGTACAACTAGCAAACTTATACAACTCTTGTATAAGATTGCGGTACTTTCCTGACACATGGAAACAAGCCATCTTGTTCCCATTACTAAAGCCAGCCAAGAGCGGAGATCACCCAGCCCACTACCGCTCGATCAGCCTGTTACCTCAGATGGAAAACATTTTTGAGAAGATTCTTTTGAATTATCTCAAAGATTACTGCTCAGAAAACGACATCATTCCGCCAGAGCAGACTGGATTCCAATCCAGTATGAGCGCAGAGCACCCCCTTCTGAAAGTACAGTCAGAAGCTAGCCATAATATGAATAGGAACATAGCCACGGCTATGATTTCCATTGATTGCACTCAAGCGTTTGACTCGGTGTCTCACGGGACACTGTTAAATGCTCTGCGACCAGGAATGCCCGGAACAACTGTATTCAATTCTTGCTAGCTTCCTGAAAAACAGATCGTTGTGGGTGCGGGTGGGTTATAGCTTCTCCGAAGCTGTGCCACTGACCTGTGTAGTACCCCAAGGAGCCGTTTTATCCCCTGTACTATTCAACGTATACACGTCTGAGATTGTCGGAGCCCGTTACAAAAATACCACAGTTACTGCTTTCGCAGTACTAGTACTAGCGGTGTACAGTAGCAGCATGAGTGCCAAGGTAGCTCTAAGACAGGCTGAAGTAGCCTGTAACCATATCAGTGAGAGATTGGGGAGACTCAATATCTCTGTAAACGCGGGTAAGACTGACTGCGTAATTTTCTCTTTCCGAAAGGGAAAAAGCCCACTACCTACTAGTTACATAGTAGGAATGGAGGAAAATTCACCAGCCAACAACCTAGTATATCTGGGAATTAAAATGGACAGACACCTCCATTTTAGTAACCATTTTACGAAGAAGTTGAAGCAAACACGCACGAAGTCTAACCGACTTACGCACTTATTGAATTCCCCCAATCCATCACTGCGTCTGAAGCTACTGATCTACAAGAGTATACTCAGGCCTACACTGCTGTATGGTGCACAGCTTTTTCGCTATCTGACGTATACGACAGCTCGGCCACTCCAACAATTCCAAAACGGTATACTAATGAAAGTGGTCAAGGTACTTCATTCGAGCAGCGGAGCAACAGTGAGCTTCTGGAGATCTTTAAGCTGCCTACGGTGGATGAATTCATTTAACGTAGACATATCAAATTTTTCGACTCCCTACAATACTTGACAAACCCGGTGTTTAACACGATAGCCCCCGCTCCATTCCCCCATCGATGGCAGGACGCTGTAGCGGATGGAACGCTTTAGTCTTATGTTCTAATTTAGGTTTTAGTATTTTTCACGGTCGCAAGCTGAAGGTGAGCCTCATCACCTAGTGAGTGTATGTGTATTGGACTTATTAACAACAATCTGAAAGTATTATATTTTATGCACTCCTTAATATGCATCTGCGAATGCAGCACGAGGAGACAGCTGTAATTCCAAATTTATTTATTTATTTTTGTCATTGTATATATATTATCAATAAAGAGGTTTTGAAAAAAACAAAAACAGAACACAGACAGAAACCAACCGGCACCTTGAACATTTCTCTCTCTCTCTCTCTGCACTGGCGCCTGCTGCTCTACTCAAAACCATGGACTTCTCATTCAACTACCTCTGCATCTCTCTCTCTCCTAACCTCGCTATGTTTTAGTCCGGCGTTGTCAGACCCCCACACCTTCCTAGTGGGAATCTCTGCCTTCGTCTCGCTAAAACTAGCACCTCCTTGAGAGAGACCTCTCCCTCGCGGACGACGGTTGCCATGGCCCTGCAAATTTCCCTAGCAGTGTCTCCCATGGCAATCCAGTCTGCCTCTCTCCGGTTCACACTCGCCTTTGGGATCCGCACGGTTTTCGCCTACCCTTATACACCGAGTGTGAATTCGTGGTCTTTACAAGACCACATAAAATACCTATAAACCTACCCTGTACCTCTTCTCCTGAACATAGTGCCTTGTCGGGGCACACGCACTTTTTAAAAATCTTATGGAGTCAGATCAAAGCGAATTAAAGCTGCCCACCGACTAGGTTGACAGCCAGGCTGAAAGAACATAGGTCCACCCGCTCTATTTCTTTCTGGGTGCTCGCCGGACGGTGGCTAAGAGGTTGTAGTGACCCTAGCCCGCGGTGGGCGTCTCCTCCCCACTTTGGGGATACTCAGGTAAAATCGGAGCCCGACAGTGGTAAAATATTAAGATTAATTTTATTGTTTATTAAATTTTAGATTATTTTCTATTCTTGCAGCCCTCTAAATTCAAATACCTAGAAGTGAGTCAATGACTTTTGACACAACTGAACACCGTTTCACTGTTAAAATTACAAAATCATATAGTTGTTGCGCGACATTTTTTAAAACAGTTTTATTCCTAAAAGTTTTTAAAAATTTGGGTATAAGGGGTTGTTTTACAGTATTTTCAAAATGTAAAGCATTGCAGCTGACGAGAATACATATGGCCAATTCTCTTTGTTTACATTCTGAAATAAAATAAAAACGCTCCTTCCCATTACTAAATATCTGACAATGCAGTGTAGGATGGTTTACTCTTTGGTGCTAATTTTATCAAAAAATGAATAAGATCTTAATTATTGTCCATTTAATTTTTCATCCCATCACATTTTCATTGAAATTGAAATACTAATGGGCCAGACAAAACTCTTGGCAACTCATAAAAAATCCACTTCTCCTGCTCTTAAAATGAATTCATTGATTGAAGTACAACTCCCCTACATGCTTATGATCCTAAGAATTCCTATACCGGTAAACCAAACAAATGAAGGTTTTGTTTGCATTTCAGATTCCATTTACAAACAGTTTATTTTGAAAAAAACAAAAGAAAAAACCCAATGTAGCGTAGGCAGTCGACTCGATTAATTATTCATGTTGTTGAGGGCGAGCGTGGAAGAGGACAAAGCTCCACCGAATACACACTCATACATATTACGGGTCGTTATTTTCATGGCCCGGCTACATATCATTAGTACGAGAAAACTGTTTTGCTCATGATTAAGTCAGCTGAAAGGTTGTTAGGCACTTATTATCTTAAATTAGCACAATATTTTAACCTCACAACTAGCAGGCTACAACCGGGCATAGTTATCAGAATGATAAATGTCTAGTTTTTATCCCAGCACTCTGCTTATTTCAAAAGTTCAGCTTTTGCTTTAAGTGAAACGTCTGTCAAATCAGGACAGCGCTGAGGGGCACGCACTAAATATCATACGTTACGAAAATGAGTAACGATTAACGAGAAGTAGTAGATTTGTCTTATAATAAAAATTGTCTTCACTTCATTGGTAGATTCTACCAGATTTCTTTCTTGGTGCCGCAATACAAAGTAACTTTACAGTGCCCGCTGGGCTTTGATCCAGTATCACTGCCAATATTGTTGAACAAGAACCGTGTAAATGTCATCACTGATGAGATAAAAATCTACCCAACTATTATTATTGGACAGCTGTTGTTGTGAACCACGGAAATTTAGTGAAAAGATAGTTTAAACTTGGTGGAAAGTTAAACATTTAATTATTTCGCAAAGAATCATTTGTTTAAGTGGATTGCAAATTAAGTGAGGCCTGCAAAAACGATCTCATTTGAAAGCTGACGCACAACAACGTTGAAATTATTAACATACAACTAAAACAACTACGTCTAAAGATGAGAATTAATTAACATCCAATCAAATTTAAATATTTCCTTAAATTCAATATTCAGTCATTTAACAATTAATCTGACCGGATAGAAAAATTAGGTACTATCAAAAAAGTACATAGTTTACAAGAATTTAAGGTTGTTAGATGTATATATATCTAGAAGATGTGGGATCATAGATAGCCGGAATGGGACCCACAATAGAAACACTGTTTTGAATAACTGAGATAACTATTAAATGAACTATACACATTAGGGCAAGATAGTAAGAAGGCGGGTTCCCGCGAGAACAGTCTGTGAACCATCAGTGCCCACCACAGAATGAATCCAATGGACCTTCCAACAGGCGATCTAAACCCTGGGCTGCTCCGCAAGATGATGCACTTGTCGCGTATTCTTGCATATTCGTCTTTGCTGATTGGTCAAGTCTGGCAGGAATGGTACATATATATTTTATACATATACATACTCTTTCTGTGCACTATTATGAGAACTTCCTCCCCAACCGATTTTCTAGGCATGCATTAGTATAAAATACAAACGGCTAACAACAATGAGAGATGCGAGTTTCAACCACGACATTTTCGCTAGCCTCCCTTTTCTATGGATGTCATATATAACTATCCTACATTAAGAGAAATATAACCTAATGTACGCCAGTCAGGCATTCCACGCAACTTGTCTCCTCTTTAATCTAATTTTAAATATCAAAGATTGAGAGTCTGTTTACAAACACTTTCTCTCAACCCATTTGATTCACAGTTTGTTAAAATCAGTGTCAAACATTAGAGGATGCTAATGTTAGATGAAAAAAAAGTGTTTCTGAGGCATTATAAATACATATGGAATATATAATAGTTTGCGAGTTAAAAACCGTTCGCAACATTTGATACATGAAACAAATAAAATATCGTCAGAATGCGATTGAAGTTCATAAGTTACGTAACATTCGTGAGAAAAGTTATTGTATTTTGTAAACTAAATAATGTACTTTCATTTTTCTAATTTTTCCTATGCATTATTAGATGTTTTCTCCTAGGTCAACAGAAATTTTTCAATAATAATTACCAGTACCACATCTTCAAGAAGTCTATATTTTTTGAATTCATTACTTGACTTATTCTAGAAAATTAATCATTGATGATGATTCCTATTAACATTGTTTTACATTCCTTTTACTATCACTAAAACATCCTGAAACGTCGGCAAATCAAACAATGAAAACGTTTAAATGCACCAATATAGTATATATTCGATACATTTTGTATCGAAAATATTTAATAACCGTGGCTTTAAGAAGTTTCAGCTTTCAGACAATCGTTATAATTTTTCTTGGATCATTTTAACTAGCATATATTCATATAATTATTATTTAAAGATAAAAAAAAATGGCACAGCTGGGCCTCGGGATGAGATGACTTCGATTGTAATGATGATGAAACTAAGCTGATTATAAAATTGTTATATCGGAATCAGCTTTGAAATAAAATGTCGCAATTAAAATATTGATTAGAGAATTGAAGAAATTAAAATTAATATGATGCTTGATGGGCATCTGAACGGAAATCAAAGGCGCATTGTTCCAAATTCCAGCTGTTCCATTAGTTTTTCGGTTTAACCAATAATTACATAGTTTTAACATTTTGCAAACATTTTGATATTTATTATATTATTTTTTATCTGTCAAAGAAATCCAATAAAAAGAGAATGAAAAATAGAGATGGAATCGAGGATTTAATTCTTACTGTCAACATTATATACGTTTTTATTAATATACGTAATTTATGTTATTTATTTAGGATTCTTTCAAAATAAACACGATTTTTTAATGAAAGTAATTATTTTTTCTACCCAATATATGTTTCATCTAAAATAGGGCTAAGACAAAAAATTTTTAATTAATATCCTAAAAATATTCCTTGGTAGTTGGGCTATCAGTAATAGTGGCACACTAGTTGGTTACAACCCCAAAGACCCACTTCACGTTAGACTCGCCGTTTTTAATCTGTACCTTAAGATTACCTTCTCCCATATTTTGAATGAAAATGTATAAAATTACTTTATTGTTAGACCTTGCTATCATCACAGCAGCTGAAGGTCTTGTTAGCCGTTTATTTTGGTTTATTACCTTTAAGCATTCAAACAGGAAATTCGTGTGAGCAACTTGAGCGGGGATGCTGACTTTTGTGAAATAATATCTTCTCCCTAGGTGAGAATATAACTCAGCTAGCCTCGGTTCAAATGCTCCGTCATGATGGACACATACTAAACTAACAAAACACTTCAGTGTTGCTGATCACAGTATCTGATAGCGCCTCAAAGGACTAACAACCATTACAGTCCAATATGAAACCTATTCCATACAAGGGACTATTAGTTTAAATAAAAGGAGATATAAAGAATTTTAGGGGATGCCATAGTGATTATCGTGGACAAAACTGGAAATTAATTTGTTTGAACTCCTGAGATTGGAAAGTGTATTGTTTCCGACAGTACAGCACATCATTTTCGCAGTAAATTACATTAGGGCCTAAAACATATATTTTATTTATATAATATTGTATTAATGAGACTTTCTAAGTGACATTGTAAATATGATATGAATGAGATCATTTTCTATTCGGGCAGATTGTAATCTTGTTAGTTAAAGATTTTTTAAACTTAAAATACAAATATTTTGATGTGCGATTTAAATTAACTTATCTGCTTTACACAAGGTTTTTAAAAAATAATTAACATACTGGTATTGACGTATTTTTATTAAAAAAACGTTGGTATCCTTGTGATTTTATATTTTAATATTTAATATTTTCCAAACTACCATTTACTGTACAAGCAATCTATAATAACATAGCCTCTACCTTACCTCTACAATTTAGCAATCATTTGTGGAATAAGAAATTTAGTAGAAGTTATTAGTTAGCGAAAGTAAAATTCAAGTCAATGATGCATCGCACAATAATGGCTGAGAAAACAATTTTAGTTATCAACTTCCTTCCATTGTAGTCTAGATGCTTAAACTTGACACTCTTCTGAAAATGGTTATTTATTGACACACATTTTATAGAAGGAGGTAGTAGATTACTAATCCATTAATTAGATATTTCATTATTCTGGCTTTTATTTTCACCATATTCATTACATCCACAAAGGCAAGTTTTTAAAAACGACACTAAAACCGTAAAAAAAGTCTAGGTTTTTTTTTACTCATTGAGAGCCATAAAAGAGGTGCTGTGAAAATATTGGACATATGAAGGAAGGTGCTGAACATTTTATAGAAGTAAAAGGACACAGATGGTAAAATAAAATGGTAAACTGGTAAACCCAGAATTAAACAGAAGATTTTATAATATTTGTTGTTTTGAAGGCTCTTTATGTTTATTGAATATCACAAATTGTGCACAATTGCCGTCTGAATAGATTTTTATAATAAACTCATACAATAAGTGAGAAGTTTCGGACTCATTCAGTCCATCATCAAGCAATCCATGTGGTCTCTCTGAAATTAAGTAATAACAATTTTAAATGATCAATAAATAAAAAAATAAAATATTTTTTAGTAATGGCTGTATCTATATGATTGATAGAGCTGACAGATGGAGACAAACATTACTAATAAATATTTTATTTTGTTATTTATTGATAATTATTTACTGATCGTATTAAATTTTGATTATTTTTTAACTTCTTTGAAAAACACGAAATGGATTGCTTGATGAGTCCTAAACGTCGCATTTAATGCAAGAGTTTATAATAAAAAATCTATTCAGAAGGATGTTGTGCACAAGTTGTGATGTTCAATAAACAGGAGAACGTTAATGCAAATATTTTTTTTACTGATTATAAGTACAAATATAAACTGAAACGGGTTTTTTTAATGAAAGAGGCACCGATAAAATTCTTAGAAATTTTCAAATTTGATATCGATTTTCCTCAATTAGTTTAAATGACGCTTAGGCTGGCATCGCATTTCTCGTTCCATATAATAACCGTACCATACAAACTATTCTTGTGCCCACTAGGTTGAACTGCAGGTTATTTTAGGAAATGATTTCGAGGATACACATCTTGAATATAATATTACTGTGTATCGCGTAGCTTCTGAATACTATGTTATTCCTGCACGTATCTATAGCGTCGTATGAATTATCAATGTCTACTCTTCCTGCTTACCAACTAAATACATTTTTAAAAAATCATAAAAACTTGAATCACCCCCTGTCTTTTGTCAAGATCGCAGGAAGGTGAATTTATCGATCTTAAATTTGAATCGTGCTTAGTTCTCGTAATATTGGCTTTTTTTTCTCGGCGAACTGGAGAGTAGTGGCTCTTGTTTGGTTCCAATGAAGAAGGTAGACTCGACTTAGTTCCTGTTATATCCAGTGGGACCAAGTCCTTTTTCGAAACTTCACCGATGTTACATATCTCTCACCAGCACCTTCAGCGTCGTTTTAAAGTGTTGCTACAATACTCTTCAGGACTCAATTTCGCTTTTTTTTTTTTCTGGAAATGCAATCTGTTTATACAAATTTCAACTAGCACTTGTGATACCATTTCTGAGCTGACGTACGATCAATTATTGAGTATAAACTACTAGTCGGACCGATACTAAAACTTATAAAAGCAATACTAATAGATGTAAAAGTCACCCGCATTAAAGCCAAATTAGGTAAATATAAATTATAAGAAATTTGATTTCTTCGTCACATTGATTGCATTGATACCTGCGGCAGGAAAATTGTAACTATGCAAAGTGATTACCTTTCCAACAGGTTTAGTACTTCGAGTTAAGTTGAGGAAATACATGGAGGAATCATTTCCTCCAACAAGCGTTAAACTCCAACAATAGATTTCTGTTCATAAATACCAGGCTACGACTAATCAAGGTATTATTACACCCTATATTAAAATATGGATCAGAAGACTCAACTCTGGACTAGAGCCGTTGGGCGGAACCTCTTAATCTTTGAGAGGACGATACTTTGGCATATATATGCTCCCCTGCTCATGATAGAGGAGAATGGAGAAGAAGGCATACCCACGAGTTTTATTTCTGTCCAACAGTCTTGTAAAGTGGAGTAGCAGGCTTCTATCTGCTGGAAATTCGGTCAGAGAAAAAGACTCAAGAACACCATGAAACTTTTTTCTGATCTCATATTTGAGGTCTCATAGTTGGAATGAGATGGGAATATTGGATTTTCGGGCGTTGGTTTCAACAAGAGGAAGGCTGTGGTACAAGATCGCAATAACTGGTGGAAGCTACTTGAGAAGGACACGACTAATTGGTCCTGATGCAGTGTTTCATGTCGTTGAACTATTTATGGGTTGCAGTGTCATTGAGAATAATGATAACAAGAATGCTAACTTTACTTACATTCGATAGTTCACTTTTGAACGTACAATAAATTTTACTGCAAGGGTTCAAGGAAGGGAAGACAAGGAGGGGGCAAGGAATAATCGTAACATGAAGAGTCCAGCGCATGCGTAGACGGTGTTTGTATTTGAGCCAAGCGACAGTTATATAATATTCATTTTTAGCTGAAACATGTACTTCAGTTGAGACATATGGTGTCCCCTCCCTTTGTCTTTTAACCCAATCCTAACCCTTTGCTACCTGCTAGGGCCTTCGACACAACATTTGTGCTTTAGCCTTAGCCAAAGAATGTCGTAGTGCTGTAATTCATTCATATTTGTATATATACCAGTGTTTTGATTGTTATTCATAATAAAGTTTTTTAAAATACTATCCTCAAACAAGATTATTTAACTGACGGTTTAGCGTGGTGTTTGTAGATGGTCTGGGCTACATGTCATCTGCTTTGGGGGGTTTCAGTTTTTGTTGGGCGCGTTCCGTAGATTAAAATTGAAATGTCGACAGGCCAGAAAGAATGTAAAAGAAAAGTGTTAGGAGAATCATTAATTATTCGATTATCAAATAATAATTGTATTTTATTTACTTTGCAATGTTCCCCAAATTACACACACATGTAAAAATAAAAAAAATGCAATACCTTCCCATAAATCAGTAATTTATTACACGCATTAGCGCTTTCGACAGCTTATGCTGTCATTATCAAGAGCTCCAACTTCAAAAAACGATCATATATAAAGATAAAAATTAAAATATTTTACCAATCTTTAAAAAAAGGTTAGTAGATATGCATAATTTAATATTAAAAGGAAATATTAATAAATGATAAATAATCAACATGATAAAAACATGTTTAACAGTTCCCATAATGGGTAATAGTTATTTTGTAAAAGCCTTGTTTAAAAAGGCGATATTCATTTGAGGATATTGCCAATTAGGTCTAATACGGAACTAATACGAGTACGTAGCGTTTCAAGTTTTATTTCTATGCTCTCTAGGTTCCTGACATGCCGCTTGTTTCTATTGTTATGGAGAAGTTCCAACATATGTGGGGGTTGCTAGTTGGTAATGGCTAAATATTTGTTATCTATTTATTTCTATTCATTCATTATTCTTTAATTTATTTTTTGAATCTGTTTATATCCTATTTATTAATTACTTGATACTATAACTAAAAAATATTTTACCTACATACTAAAAACCAAAACAATGTATCAATATTCGTGTACAATCTACATTTAGTAGATGGAATACTTATGAAAATAAATAGCTTTGTAAAATGAAAATATAAAATAATGGAATTAGTAGACAATATATGTAAAAACAATTTAGATGGTAAATATCTGTTGTAGTTTCCTTTTGAGACTTTTTGGTGTGTGGTGTTTTCTTGTTTTGTGTACCATTGGCTACTTGAACATTTATAGTGAACAATAGTTCCAGACCACAGGTCCGGATAGATTTTAGTAAGTTGCCAGTTAAAGTTGTGTTATTGATACCAGTATTTTTGTTTTTTGCTGACAAGTTTTAGTAAGCATTTGTATGCTGCCATACTGTTTTTTAATGTAAGCCATGAGACAGAATGGTGAAAGACGTTTGTCCTCATCCTCTAGAAAAATAAGAGCCCCTTCCTTAAGGTTCGGCAGTAAGTGTGTTATCGCGGCCTTCTTCCTTTGGGCACTGTATCTTCAATATTTTGAACAATGAAAGTACATGAAATTACAGTGGCATATAAAGCCCCTATCGTACATACTAATCCTCGAGTGATCACACGCTCCTGTATAACCTGGCTTACCTTCACGAGTAATTCATCATTTTCAACAACTGAAGGGTCACTTGACCGAGGTGCGTTTTGAAGACAGGTATTCCCTGCGTCGAAGCGTTTCAAACAAACCGAGAAAATTTTTTCGGCTGCTACATTCCCATTTAATATTCTTATCTAGTAGTGTCTTGAAAGTCCGCTAATTACAATTTTTTTCTGGGCTCCTAAATAACATTCAATGAGACCTAAAGACAGTTGGGGCACATAATTAAATAAATAATAAGTCAATTCAAGCATTGCTCAAATAAATATATAAATAAATCATATCAGCAGAAAATAAAATTGGGGTTTATTATGTTATTTTAAAGTCAACAATGTTTTCGTTCTCATGGACTTTTGTAACAACCAAGTGATATACACATTACTGTAAAGTTTAAATCTGTTAGGTGCTCACGTTAACTTTCTTTTAGAAAATCTGCTGCTCCATCTAGAGGTCTTTGCAGCGTCAGGTAGTTTGAGCTAATAACGATATGCATATGCAAATGTGGGTGGGTCAGGGAGATAAGACACGGGGCTCAGATAAAATCATGGCTTATATCTAGCTTGTTTCAATATTAGGCTTTCGCGACAGTTAAAAATTTCGGTGGCCCTATACCAACTTCAAAGGCCGGCACTTTTGAAAATGAATTTTGTTGTGAATTCTTCTATATCTATTGCCTTTCCTTGATGAAGAAGTTATCATAGCAATAAAAGTTATGTTTGGCTTCTGCCTGTCATAACTATACTGGTAGTACATAACAGCGAAACCCACATTAAAATAAGTGGTAGATGCAAGAATCAGTGGGAAGCACCATTTCGTAAAAAAAAAATATATCCTTTTAAAATTTGCTTACATCAATTATAAACCATAAATTGTATTTTTTTTGGAAATGTAGATTATAGAAGGTCTAGGTGAAGGATCTTTATGAAAAAAAATTCAACTCAACCAAAAATATTTAGCTTGTTTACTTGTTAATATTAAAATACTTTATTACTAATATATGTACGCCCCAGAAACCATTTAATAAGTTGTATTTAGCTAAAACATTGATGAAACTGAATTTGAAAATAAAAGCTATTAAACTGTAACTTTCGGGTGGCCATGTACCTTGTGGTTGACATGCCCTTAATGTTAATTAAGTGCGCGATTTCTAGCGTTGGGACTAAAAACCTTATTTTTTGACAATATCCTACAGTTTGTAACGTGGACTTAGGTTTAGGGAAAGTTATAACTTCTCAGTTGTGACTTGAAAAATCTGAATTTGAATAAAAGACAGAGTGAAATGGGAAAAGCCCTGATTGGTGGTGTTGAAAAAATCTTTGAAATTTGTGATCGATTGGAGGATCCCTTTTGCGAACGATGACTACTGATCAATTCTTGTTTGAATGTAAAGCTTCTCCTTTTTGGCTCAGCAAAAATTAAATATTAAGAAAATTATGCCTCTTTAGTATATAGTATATATGATGAGGCAATATGTAAACATCGGAATTGAAATATTATTCTGTTATATGTGTTTGACCCCACCATCTGAATTTATGTAAAAACAAAAATAAAATTTTGAAGGAGATCGTGTTTATATTTAACAAAGTAAGAAAGTTAGTAAAAGGCTCTGGGGAGCAACGGTCCATTAAAAGTGAGGGTTGCTTTGGATAGTGTTTTGGGTCACGTTCCAACTTGTTTGCAACTTGGTGTTAAAGTAATAAATATTCTCTTAAAACAATACGAACAATGTCCGAATGGAAGGCAGCTCTCCCTAAATGGAGAGTACTGTGCCCTAGGAGTAGGACACATAAGTGGCAGAAAGATGCCATGGAGAGCGCTATGCAACGGGCTTGACACGTTCAGGTCTTGATTTGGACTTCTCATAAGTAGAAGGCACCGTTGTATTTTAGTCAGAAATAATTTTAGTAGTAAGCCAATACAACCTATGTATTTCCTTTATCTTTATCAATAATGATACATTTTAATTCTATCTTATCATTTTACTTAAACATTTTAATATTCTTCACGCCTAACAGCTTCGAAGCATTAAGAAACAGCCAACCTGATGACATGGAAGTCATCAAAACACCAACACAGCCCAAGCCGCCTGCTATATTCGTAAGGAATATTAGCATTTCAAATTATTATGCTCACAAATGAGCAAAATTGTAGGTACCGGAAAATACACGTGCCTCAATCGCTCTCGGGATACGAAAATTTCCCCAGACACTCCCGATACTTATCGAGCGATCATCAAGTATTTGGAAGAAACCAACGCCGACTTCCATACATAACAGTTGAAACAAGAACAATCGCTTCGAGTAGTGATCAGAAATCTTCACCCGACCACACCAGCTGATGAAATTGAAGACGAACTATCAGCTCTGGGATTCAAAGTTCGCCAAATAACCAACGTTTTACGTGAGGACAGACAACAAAACGAATCCACCAAAACGGCATTACCGTTATTCTTTGTAGATCTCGAGCGGACATCTGGTGTGGAGAAAATATACGATTTAACACACTTGTATTACACAAGAATACAGGTCAAAAAACCTTACCGCAAACGAGACATCTTCCAATGCCATAATTGCCAGGCATATGGACACACAAAATCGTACTGCCACCACCCTCCCAGGTGTGTAGAGTGTAGTGGGCAGCACAAAAGCGAATTGTGCAAGAAGCCTCTGAAATCGCCTGATGTATGCGTGCTCTGCCAGCATGACCATCCGGCCAACTACAAGGGCTGCGAGGCATTCTGAAGTCTAGGAGCGAGCAACGTCGCCGGCCTGAAGAAGAGAAGCCAGCTACAGGTAGCCCAAGAAGCGCCCCCACCAGAAATTTGAGGCCTTCTGTCTCTTTTGATGATGCCGTTCGGAACAGAGAGCAGTCACAGGCACTGCCCACTACTCGTCCGCAAGTTTCTCTTCCCCAGCATTCCGCTCATCCCGTCAACCAGCAAACCCAATCCCATCCTTAACCACAGATCTCGAATATTCCTCCACCTTCAAGCTCTTCAGATCTCACTAGCATCATTCCTTACAGAATTCAGAACTCTAATTACCCCTCTCATTTCCCTTCTTACAAATCTTGTCTCCTACCCTATCCCCGTTAAACAAAACCCATAAGTGGATCCTTCTGACTCCTTTGGAATGTGAATGGCGTTCGCACCCACACTAAGAAACTTACAGCACTACTTCACGACAAAAACATCGACGTAGCTCTTATTACTGAAACAAGACTTACGAGTAAACGACCATTTACCGTTTGACAGTACCAGACTTATCGAACTGATCACCCTGATGGAAGAGCTCATGCAGGTACCACTGTCATTGTCCATAACTCCATATCCCACCACATAGCTCCTTTGGTAGCACATGATTTCCTTCAATCCACTGCAGTGTCAATCACCACCTTCACTTTTCCCCTTACTCTAGCATCAGTGTACTACCCTCCCAATAAATCTATTTCCGACTCCCAATTCACCTCCTTTCTAGACTCCATCGGACATCGTTTCCTTGTGGGTGGGGGCTTTAATGCGAAGCACCAACACTGGGGGTCAAGATCCACAAATATACGAGGACGTGCTTTGCTGTCTGCACTCACACGGAAACATTGCTCCACTATCACTCCTGATACAGCCACCTATTGGCCATCAGATCCCAACCGAAATCCTGATCTCCTTGATCTTCTTTTTTTACAATAGTTTAGGAACACTTAACTATTCACTCACGCGCCTCGATGACCTCTCCTCTGATCATAGTCCTGTATTATTAACCATTTCCCTAAGACCAATTCACAAACTGCCTCCTACTTCATTTATTAGGAGCCCAGTTGACTGGGACCACTTTCGCCAGCTTCTTACAGAGTCCGTAGACCTCAAATTGTCCCTGAAAACATCCCAAGACCTAGGCGATGCAGTGAATTCCTTCACTACTCTGGTCCAGAGGTCGGCTTGGGAGGCATCGTCACCCAATCGTCACCCAAAAATCCACAATCATAATCGTTTACCTCAGCATCTCAAAGATCTAATCCAATCCAAACGCCGCTCCAGAACAGTGTAGCAAAGATCCCAGCATCCTGCTGATCGCCGCACGTACAATCAGTACTGCCAATAGGTAAAGCGGTGATTGGCATCCTTCCGTTCCGATTCTTTCAATTCCTACCTCTCCTCTCAGTCTACCAGGGATAACTCCTTGTGGAATGTAACCAAAAAAATCCTAAAGTATCAACCTGTTTCACATCCACTCCGTCGTGATGATGGGTCCTGGGTGGCTTCGGATGGGGATAGGTCGGAGGAATTTGCTGTGCATCTTACCCATACTTTCACACCTCACCTTTCACATCAAAACCATACTCACAGCACAACTGTGGAAGATTTCCTCACTTCACCTATTCCTCTCTCTCTTCCACCAAAAGCCGTTAATCCCTCGGAGGTCAAATACCTTCTGAAAAACTTACCTTACCAAAAATCCCCTGGATATGATCTTCTTACTCCTCAAATTCTCAAACAACTTCCTCCTAAAGCCACAATCTTCCTAACTTACATAATATGTAAGTTATATATTATATAATTGCATTATCCGCACGACACACTTCCCTCTCCTCTGGAAACACTCCATTATTGTCCTATTCGCCAAACCCGGTAAACCAGCCAATGACGCCTCATATTACCGTCCAATTAGCCTACTCCCTTTCCTCTCAAAAATATTTGAGAAACTCCTACTAAAATGTCTACTTCCAATTGTTGAATCCAAAAACCTTTTTCCCACACACCAGTTTGGTTTTCGCCAACGACATTCCACTGCTCAACAAGGCCTTCGCGTTGTTGATCACATCTCCTCAGCCCTTGAAACCAAACAGTATTGCACTGCTGCCTTTCTGGATATAGCTCAAGCTTTTGACAGGGTTTGGCACGCAGGTTAGCTCTACAAGCTCAAAATATATTTACCACAGACCCTTTTCCTAATCCTACAGTCCTACCTTTCAAACCGTTTCTTCCAAGTCCGCTGTGGTTTAGAATATTCTAACTACTATCCCATAAATGCAGGAGTTCCACAGGGCAGTGTCCTGGGCCCCATCCTCTATAACCTATACACCGCTGATGTCCCCTCTACTTCCAATACCTTCTTGGCCACATTTGCAGATGACACTGCAGTCTTGTCATTCCACCCAGACCCCGACATAGCATCCCATAACCTTCAAAAACACCTTGACGAGATCGAGTATTGGTGCAACCAATGGCGGATCAAAGTTAATGAAACAAAATGTTCCCACATTACCTTCACCCTTTGTCGCACGTCTTGTCCACTAGTTTATTTTAATTCTATTCATCTCCCTGTATCCCTGTGAAGGACATCCCATCTCTCAATAGAAAATAAACTACTAATCCACAAAGTTACACTTAAACGAATCTGGACATACGGAATAGAGCTATGGGGACAGCGTCAAGCGTATCCAATCCTTTCAATCAAAAGTCCTGAACAATAGTAAATGCCCCTTATTACGCCAGTAACAAAACCCTTCATAACGGCCTTAATATACCCTACATTCTAGAACTCATCCCTTCCAAGTTTATGAAATCCCATAGTAGCCTTTCCAACCACCCTAATCCTGTAGCACAGTCATTGCACTGCGCCACTCATCCCTATAATCCTCCTTGGAGACTGAAACGGCAGTGGCCTCGTGACCTGCTATAATCGCGTGACAGTGGGAGTCCTGGCAATGGCCAGTTTCTCCAATCATGTCCTGAGCGTCTGTGGCTCGCTCGCTCTTGGTCAGTCTCCACTTGCTAGCATCCGGTTACGTGGCTGACGGAGGAGCGTAGGAGACTTCCAAAGACTCCGCTTTCTCTTCGCATGTGGACTTGGGAGGCCTCTGGGCTGTCTGTAAATATTGTATGAATGAGCGAGTGAATGATGAATTGTAAATATGGTATGAATGATAGTATATCTTAATTACTTATCGCCTAGCAAGGCAGATTGTAATTTTAGCACAAAAAAGGAACTGCATCTAGAATAAAAAACATTTTAATAAAATATATTGTAAATAAACTTGTATTTTATGTAATTAAATTCCAATCCGTTTGACCACCACGTTAATTTATAGAAGTAAATTCCTTAGGGTTTAGATTCAATTGGGACAAATAGTAAATTAGTTGAATATATTGAGCAAAGTGTAATTTTGTGTAACTTCATGCTAATGCATACGCTCAGAATTTGATAAAGGAATCAAATCTATCAGTAGTTGAATAATTAAATGGCATTCCTTTTTAAATCAAATATTGTAATTATTCAACTCAAGCGTAACAGCGAGGTGTTTAGGGTAAGTCTGGGAAAAGATAAACCCCTTATATAGTTTGTATTATAGCTGCAACTGCTTTGAAGGACATCCTATCTCTCAATAGAAAAAAATTGCTAATTTACAAAGTTATAACTAAGCCAATCTGGACATACGGAATAGAGCTATGGGGGAAAGTCGAACATCAAGCGTATCCAATCCTTTCAATCAAAAGTCCTGAGAACAATTGTAAAGGTCCATTATTGCGTCAGCAACAAAGTTTTCATAACGATAACACTTAAACTCGTTCCTTCCAAGTTCATTAAATTCCAACGAAACCTATCCAACTACCCTCATCTCCTAGCACAGTCACTTCACTGCTCGACACATCCCTACAATTCTCCTCAGGTACTAAAGCGGCAGTGTCCTCGTGACCTGCTATAAATACGTGACAGTAGGAGTCCTGGCAATGACCAGTTTCTCCAATCATGTCCTCAGCATCTGTGTCTCTCGCGCTCTTGGTCAGCCTCCAAGATTCCACTTCCTCTTTAGCATGGGAGGGCGGTGACAACGATCTGTATTTGGGAGGTCTCTGGGCTGTTTGTAAATACTTTACAAATGAGCGAGTGAAAAAGAATATGGTATTTATGAGAACATTGATTACAGTTACTTATTGCCCAATAAAAAGCAGATTTTAATTTTATCGCAATAAAGATTTATAATAAAAATAAAAGTTAATTTGTTTGCTTGAATAAAAAAAAAACCAACAAAAACTCTTTAATGGAGTCGAGCAATGCACTTATTAATCTTATTTGCTGCGTTATTAAAATGGTCACCAGTGGAATATTATCTTAGATATGTAGATAGTATTATAACGGGTTTTTGTTCAAAAATATATTTTTGAAAAGTTTTCTTTCTTTTTTTTACGTGTTTCGGAATCAAACATTTACCCTTGCGAGTCTGATAGATGCGGTAGCTAACGGAACTAAATTAAAGGTCATTTCGATTACTATCAATACATTTAAACATATCACAACTATAGCACTTCAGTATATCAATGTATATGACTGGCGGTAGTTAAAATGTATGATTACAATTTATCGATTACTCATGAAAGAGCGTGTACAAGCCTAAGGCAGGTATGTAGGCGGTAGGAGTGGGGGCTCTGGGGCCCCAGTCGTGCTATGGCGCCGGCCGGGAGATGCTGGGAGCCCTGCTGGTTCTAGCCGTTGTCGGGCTGTCGGCGTCCACTGTCTGCCGCTTCGAGGAGGCACACTGCGGCTGGAAGTACAACGTCAGCAGGGTCGTCACAGGGCAGGAAGTCAACAACAGCTGGGTCCCTGGGGACTCCGCCCTCCAGGGGCCCTTCGCCGACGCGGACAACAACACCAACGGTAAGGCCGGTATACAGCTTACCTCCTAAGTCCTAGCCTGCCAGCTACATTAATCTAGATAAACAACGACTCAACCCTTCTACCCTCCTTAAAGAAAAAAAAAAAAATGTTATACACATAAAATATATCCAATATCGTCCAAGAAATAAACCCCATTCCCGCTACTACTGATACGAAACAAGAAAAGGAAAAGAACAGACAAAAAAAACAAAAAAAAAAACAAAGTCAGCAGGGAAGTAGCGAAAAAGCATGAATGCATGAGTAGCCCCCTGTAACAAGTGGCCCCCAGGCTCAGAGGGGGGCTTCGCCCCACACCTCCAACGGGCAGTAACCACCACTCGTCCACTGTTTGTGCTACAGTCGCCTGTAGTGATTTCTCTCGTGTGCCGGACAGATCGATATCCCCACCCTCCCAGGCTCCTGGACCAGTCTCTCATATTATATATCCCTTTTCGGTAGGGATTTTACTGTCCCGATAATTATATACAACTGCTACAATATCGATTATTTTTTACACCAATAAGTCAACTTCAGTTCAGTGTGGAAAAAAAATATATATATATAAAATATATTAGGCATACGCTCCCTATTGACAGTTTTAACCATTCAATTGCCTTGGTTGAATATACATAGGATGAATATTTAGATATTTGAAAATGGTTCAGTTATAGGATGGCCGCCTGCCATGGGACTCCACCCTTATTCTACAAACCAAGGATATCTTCCAAACATAATGATATCCCTCTACTGCTTAGCCAACCTTATCTTACCGCTCTAAATTGAAGTCGTAACTAAAACAACCAGTTGATCAGATGATCAGATGATCAGTTATTTTTTCCATATTCCAATTGTTTACTAAATTTTATTATTTTCAATATACATAAAGCGAATAAAGGACGTAGAAAGTGAATGTGAACGATGTCGAGAAATTAGTAGTTTTTTACTAAAACTAATTCATTATATTTGTTAAAAATAAATTTTAAAAAATATTAATAAAAAACCACCCTGGAACCAGTGATTGGGACAGTCTATTATTGGCTCTCATAACAGTACTTATTGTAATATTTAATTAATTATTTTTGCATTATTTCATTCAATGTTTCCAATACATATTTTAAATCTAAGGCCCTGAGCTGAAATGGGAGAAATCTTCAAAGTTAGGGAGGCAGACCTGTCTTTTTCCCCCAATTTTCACAACTGTATTTTAACCAAAATCTATATACCTTTCTCGAGTAATATACGTTTCAGGTTTCGGTTCAATAAAATCATATATTCATCCAGAATGTAGAACATTCAAGCAATAAGATTGTACCATACCTGTTCGAAAGACAAGCCTCTCCGGGCATCTTTGGATATCTTCGGATGTGATAGTGAAAATTTTTGGAGTGTTTAATGATGTTTGGTTGTAAAGAATTAAGAAATCATTACAATTAGTCAACAGGAAAACATTAACTGACTTTGAACGAGTTGTGATCACATTTTTAATATTATATTGATTTCCGTCAGCAACAATGTGTATTAAAAACACTTTTTTTATATAAAAACAATAAAATTAAATGCTATTGATTTTCGGATCTACTTGTCATACATATGTTATTTTGACTCGTGACTTAGAATTGTGTTGGACTGTGGGATTGGCAAGTGATTTTGACAGTGTATTTAGGATTTGATTACTCGCTGAAACAAGTCTTATTAGCATAGACTGGTAATTGCATATCCAATAATCCTCTAATTATGTTCACATATTTCGTACATTTGCGATATTTGACTACAGTATGCTATGTACAGTATATTACTTCTGCGCCCGACCATTAGGAATTCAATAGGAAACCACCCAATCGTATATGCAGAACTTAATGCTCATTGATTACCACAGGATTTGAACCTAGAAAACATCTTAATTAACAGACTACTAATCTTTAATTGACTTTTCTGTCAAAAAAGTAGTGCATTATGGTTGACTATTATGAGAGTGGGGCTGAGGTACCAACTAACGTAGCTAAACTTAAATTGTATGTCAAAGGTGAAGTAATTTACCCATTTGGGTTCAAGCGAGATGATTAGCCATTGGTAAAATCTCAAACACTAAAAATATAAAATAATCTGGAGGCGTATTATGTTTTCCAGGTTTCTCTTCTACCCTGAGGTTATTTTATCCATTACGTCTTCCTTTTTTCCTGTTTGTCCACGTTGCCTTTGTTAGTTCTTTGCAGCTATATTTAGTGAACTAGTAATTATTCATAAGTAATATTTTAGGATAGTTTATTTTACTGTTTTTTTTTTTGAACGTTCTAGTAACTACTTTGTAGTATGGTCACCTTTTTTTGTACATGGACTCAACATAATAAACATGTTTATTGTTAAGTTAATTGCAAGAATAATTTTGCTAAAGTATGTGAGTAGATAATTTTTCGGTATAATTTTATCAGTTTCGAAGGGCTGAGGCAATAGATTCAGCTGGAAATGTTTTTGAAGCTAATGCAGATTGTGTGTGTGTCTGCTTCGCTCAATTATTATAAAAATTAAGATATGTCGAACGAGTCTGACGTTAGTCTTTTGTCAAGGTGGAACCCAAGATATATTACTGTATTGGATTTAAAAAGAGGTACGTAGCAGAAGGGGTTTGGTGCAAAGAATGTACAACCTTCTTGAATTCTTCTCTCAATGTGGGTTAAAGCTTCCAAATACGTGCCCTGGTGACCTTTCTACACAGACCATAGAGCACCCTTTTCTCTATTTCGCCAACTCGAAAGCACTCTTCTTCATTTATCAGGGTTTTTATTTACTGTGGAGCACTCCGCCAATATTAAGTGCGAATCCATTGAGAGCTCAAACACTTCGTCAAAAAGAGCTGGAGTCCAGGTGATGCTCCCCTCTAGCCCCAGCATTGCGCCTGGCAGACTTCCATCCCATATCATCATTCAAAAGTCAATACCAACATTTCCTTGAGACTTTTACATAGATCTTCAAATCAATCTGATCTTTTCTATGCCTTTTCTTCCTTCCAAACTACTAACGACAATGGGCTTTGTCTGGAATTAAATCTAAGCAAATAGTATCAAATCATCTCTAAAACCTTTTAAATCATGCCTTCAATAACAGGCGGAAAAAAATTGTGGTGAATTTGCAAGTCACATTTTCCATTAAAATTCCATCGCTTGTCCGTTCAATGGGGGATTAAAGCGAATTGAGAATTGAAGGTGATTTGTGAATAGATTATACGATAATAAAAATTATGATGTGCCATGTTTGTTGACCTTTTAGCCCGAATTAATTCTTTACTGGCTGTTCGTGACCTAGAGGGTTACTCGGGAGTAGATGGTAATCTCTATAAGATTGAAATTGTGAGCCCATTATTTGCCTTTCGAGATTGGAATAGCTCTATTCTTCTCATTGTGCCTCAATCGTTCACCAAAACAGTTATTTGTATGTCAAGTATAATTAACTTATATAAGTAGATGTAATTTATCTAGGATGAAGAGATTAAGATAAAATAAGTACAAAATGTAAAAGTTTGCTCGCAGAGTTCACGCATAAACTAAAGATAAAGTTTTGTTTTAATTCAAGCTATTTTGAAAGAGAGTTTTGGAAACTGTGTACGTCTCTTTCTAGTTTTATTGGAAAGGATATACTATTCTGGAAGTATACTATGTGAAGGCAGTAAACAGTGACTGCCTTAAATTGCGTATCTATCTAGCAGCACATGTACTCAAACTACTAGCAAATGTACAAACTAGCTGTTGACCACTTGCAATAAAATGGAAATAACGTTATTGTTTTTTGGTGCGAAACCATTGAAGGAAAACAGAGTAGCCAAGGGAAGTATTTGCAAAACAAAATTACCGGTCGGAAAGTCTTTGCTAGAAAGCAATATTATAAAAAATTTACGGTGATGGAATGAAAGTGGATCACTTAACTAATTTAACAGGGCAAACAATTTTTAAAAATCCTTGAAGGTATAGTTGAGAGTGCGAGAAATCCCCTAAAGTAAATCCCGAGCAGAAAAAAGAGATGTTTTAGGCTCAGGATTGGAGAGGATAAGAATTTCGTCATATGTTTCAAAGGATGTAGCCAATGTCGTGGAGAGACATAAAAACAAAATAGTGTCATTCAGCTTTACAGTTAAATACAGTTAATCTTAGTGGAGGAAAGTCTTTTTAAAAAAAGCTTTATTATGAAAAACAATCAAAACACTGGAGTATACAAATATTAATAAATCAAAGTAACATACTGGTTTGAATGACTATGGACAAGTGACAAGCGTGTATATACATATATATGTATGTATACAAGGATATGATTAAGATTGTGCGAAACGAAATTTCAGCACGGATATCTGGGAAAGGAAGTGGATGTTTATATAATTAAAATAGAGAACTATTAGTGATTTTTATAAAATCACAAGCTAAGAGATATAGTTTTACTGGACCGATTGTTATTTTTTTACAGTTTGATTATTCTTCTTACATAACTTACGATAAACATACAGGCTAGCCACATCGATCAGTATTAGATAAGTTGTGACACACAACGTCAACTACGTAGGCCATTCCATATCTATTCGTTTGACGATCATAGTTTATATATTATCATATTATAGAAATTATTGAAATATATTATTTCATACAATACGAAATTTAATTTGAATTTCACGCTTGAATGTTAGCTGTGTGTATATAATTAATTTAGCTACGATTGGTCGAATTCTCATCCGAAAATAGAAGCTATCGGTATTCGTGTTCTGTGGAGCAAATAAAAACCCTCATTACATCTCAGTGACAAGACCTACCTGGTTTTTTTATGTATATACCCTTTGGTATGCCATAAATGGTACAAAAACCTGTACAAAATAATATGCTTTGAAGAAAAAAAGAAAAGGATTTTATACTTTTTGAAGTCAATTTTACAACATTTTTTATCCTGTATTTTTAAAAGAACTTATTTTCAATAGTGCATGAAGCAATCTTTTTCCTGCACTTAGTCTTTTGTGACAGTCGTTTGTCTCATTGAAATACCTCCCTGTCTTCTCGAATGGTTTATATTCATGCATTTATCTTTCCATCGCTCTTCCGCACCGTCCGGTCCACCATGGCCTTGCTTCTTCTTATATGTAACAGTGAACTAACCATTGAAGACTCTTAGCTAGCGGACAATATAGGAATGGAAAGGTACTTCAAGCATTTCCTGTGCATTCCTTCCATTCTGAAACTCCCTTCAGCCTTCTTCACTGGACAAAGAATCCACCGTATAATTTTTCCTCTTGACCAATCTATCTTGTGTTTGATTCATGAATTGTTAAATGTCCGGCATGGATAGATTATGACAAGCCTAATTAGACCCAACGAACAGAACCATGTAATAGTTATGAAGACAATTCTAATTCACAAATAAAATTATTTACTCTTGGCACAAAGGTAGCCTCCCTAGAACGACATGAACGAAAGAAGATTCTAACCACATGCCACTCATAAAGTTTGATTATTTTACTTGAAGTTTTCACTTGAGGAGAATGAAAGTGAAAAAAAAATCGTTTTCCGGCACTTTTCTTCAAGAGTGACATAAAGGTGCAGAAGATATTTGTTTTTTTTATTTCAAAACCTCAAAACAAAAATAATACAATGTACAAAAATAATAAAATAATTGGATTACAAATTTCTCCTCTTCCTGAATTCACATGCATTTGGAGGAGTGCATAAATATAATAAAATTTTTGTTGTGGTTAAAAGTTCATCGTTCTTATACAACACTAGGTGATGAGGGTCACCTTCGCCTTGTCACCGACACCAAACACTAAACACTAAGTCACTAAAACTAAACAAAACAAAACAAACTAAAACCTGTACCTAGAACCTAATACTAAAGCGTTCCATCCGCGACAGCGTCCTGTCATCGATGGGGGAACGGAGCAGTGGTTAAACACCGGGTTTGTCAAATATTGTAATGAGTCGAAAAAATTGATATGTTTACGCTAGATGAATTCATCCACCGTAGGCAGCTCAAATATCTCATGCAGCTCACTGTTTCTTCGCTGCTCGAATGAAGTACCTCTGACCACTTCATCAGTATACCGTTTTGGAATTGTTGGAGTTTCTTAGCTGTCGTATACGTCAGATAACGAAATAGTGGTGCACCATACAGCAGAGTAGGCCTTAGTATGCTCTTGTATATCAATAGATTGAGACGCAGTGATAGATTAGGGGAAGTTAATAAGTGCGCAAGCCGGTAAGACTTCGTGCGTGTTAGCTTCAACTTCTTCGCAAAATGGTTACTAAAATGGAGATGGGTGTCAATTTTAATTCCCAGATCTACTAGGTTGTTGGCTGGTGAATTTTCCTCAGTTCCTACTATGTAACTAGTAGGGAGCGGGCTTTTTCCCTTTTGGAAAGAGAAAATTACACAGTCAGTCTTACCCGCGTTTACAGGCATATTGAGTCTCCCCAATCTCTCACTGATCTGGTTACAGGCTACTTCAGCCTGTCTTAGAGCTACCTTGGCACTCATGCTGCTACTGTACACCGCTATGTCATCTGCGTAAGCAGTAACTGTGGAATTTTTGTACCGGGCTCCGACAATCTCAGACGTGTATACGTTGAATAGTACAGGGGATAAGACGGCTCCTTGGGGTACTCCACAGGTCCAGTGGCACAGCTTCGGAGAAGCTATCACCCACCCGCACCCGCAACGATCTGGTTTTCAGGAAGCTAGCCAGAATTGAATAGAGTTGCTCCGGGCATTCCCGGTCGCAGAGCATTTGACACAGTGTCCCGAGAGACACCGAGTCGAATGCTTGGATGCAACCTAGGGATATCATAGCCGTGGCTATGTTTCTATTCATATTATGGCTAGCCTCTGACTGTACCTTCATAAGGGGGTGCTCTGAGCTCATACTGGATTGGAATCCAGTCTACTCTGGCGGAATGATGTCGTTTTCCGAGCAGTAATCTTCAAAAGAATTTTCTCAAAGTTTTTCCCCATCTGTGGTAGCAGACTGATCGGGTGGTAGTGGGCTGGGTGATCTCCGCTCTTGGCTGGCTTTAGTAATGGGAACAAGATGGCTTGTTTCCATGTGTCAGGAAAGTACAGCAATCTCATTAGTTGTATAAGTTTGCTAATTGTACTATCCCTCTCCTCGGCATTTGTTTGAGCAGCACTGTTTGTATCCCGTCGTGCCCTGGTGATTGGTTTTCCTGACACCAGCGAAGAATCACCTTGAGCTGCTTCGGTGATACAAACATGTGGTTCTGTTCAGCATCTACCGGAGGAGGCATGTGGTAGTATCCCGTCCTAGCCGTAATATCCCTAGTGTAATGGTCGGCCTGTTTTGTTGCCTGTCTATCTGAAATGACATAAGACACAAAATCATTGCTTGTAACTAGCCAATAATGGAGTTTTGCTCGTGTGTAATGAATTGAAAAGAACGAATGGCATGCTAATGGACCAACATGAATATATGTTGAAAAACATTCATTAACAATAGTAACAAGAGAGTATATAATTAATTTATGAATTATAATTGGTTAAAAAAGCCAACGGGAAGCTTTCATGGATTCAATGATGAGCCAACGACTTAAAAAATGCTTACTTAATGTCATCTAAAGTCATGATGTGTAAGGTACTAACTAAATAAAAGATCTTAAGTGAGAAATTTTGAATGTAGTATTGATTTCATTCTTATTTTTAGTTATTAATAATTAACAGCCAATGAAAAAAATAATGACAAACATGGAGCTCGAACAGGTCAGCTCAGTTAGTAGAACTTGCGACTAGTTATTAGGGAGGTCCCGGATCTGAGTACAGATCTTGCCGGTCATTTTTCGTTTGGTTATTAATCAAAAATAAAGATCTCAAGTTTTAATAATTTGTAACATTTGTAGATGGCGTCATGTTTGTTTCGTTATTCCTTTGTCAATGCTAGAATGTTTTTCTTTTGAGATTTTTGTAGTCGATACCTTTCGGTTGGTACAGAAACAAATCCGTGTAATTTTATTTACAACTGTCAGTTTACGGCCAGTCTTAGCATAGAGTGCAAAAATAAGCATTTTCGACACATTTTACTTTTTTATTGTCATAAAAGCAAGAAAGCAGCTGAGCCTCACAAAGAGATATGTGAAGTGTATGGTGTTGATTGCTTAACAGAACGCACGTGTCAGAATTGGTTTAAAATTTCGTTCTGGAGATTTTTCACGACCTTCTGATAATGACAAAATGAAAACCATAATTGAATAGAATCGTCATATAACTGCGCGAGAGACTGCACAACAGTTAAATGTCATACAATCACTTACAACTATTGAAAATTATATAATACGTCTTGGACTTGTTAAGAAGCTCGATATTAGGGTTCCGCACAAATTAAAAGAAATTCCCCTAACAACTAACAACTATAACAACTAAAGAATCAATATTTAAAACGTAATGAAATCGACCCTTTTTTGAAACGAATTGGCGATGAAAAATGGATCGTCTACAATAACTTTAATCTAAAAAGATCATGGTCCAAGCCTGATGAACTAGCACAAACCATATCGAAGGCTGAATCGCATCAGAAAAATATCATGTTGTCAATTTGGTGGGATTACTAAGGCGTTGTGTATTTTGAGGTGCTTCCAAACTACCGAACGATCAACTCAGATGTTTATTGCTCACAACCAGAATTGGAAAATCGCAAAGGAATCGTGTTCCACCACGAGGCCTCATACATTTTAACCAACTCATACAGAACTGTTGGAGCTTGGTTGAGAAGTGATGTCGCATCCCCCATACAACCCCGACCTTGCACCATCGGATTATTATTTATTTCGAAGTTTACAAAACTTCTTAAATGGTAAAAATTTCAATAATAACGATGACCTCAAATCGCACTTGGTTGAGTTTTTTGCAGATAAGGACCAGAAGTTACCAGAAATATGGCAAAAGGTCATCGAACAGAATGGAAGATATTTGACTGAATAAAGTTTATTTTTTGTACAGAAAAAATTGAGTTTTATTTCACACTAAAAAAACCGAAATTACCTTCTTGGCAACATCAATAGTTGCTTTAGTGCTAGATAATAAAAATTTTCCTGTAGGTTTCCCATCCTTGTTGGGTCAAGAAACATCAAATTTTATATGGAGATTCCATTTGATGAACGAAATACATAATAATACTTCCAACACACTAAAAAATAATTGCCATCATATTTATTCATTCATTCGGCAATTCAAAGGAACTCCCCTTTCAAGCTTTAACCTTTAGGGCCACAATGTCAAGATGTGATAATTGTTGGGACTTATTATTTTTCTAATTAACAGCCTAGTAGGTTTCCTAGATTTGTTAGATTTCAGCAGACTATCATAACAAAAAGTCTCTGTCCTATTATACTAATTTTATGATTGCTTGCAATGTTATGAACTAAATTGTAACAGACGATATATAAAACTTCATCAAAGTGTTTTTTTACTATCATTTCATAGTTCTTATAGTAACGCCAACGAAACTCTTAATTAGGTGATGTATATAACTACTAAACAAAAATCATCAATTAAATAAAACCCAAATCTTTCTTGGTTCGAATCCCTTAGACAGTGAATGTTTATTCACTTTGAGTTTTTTAGTTTGGAAGTGCGGGTTCCGGATAAAATATATCTCACACTTCCTTATTTGGAATGATTAAGGGTGTGAAATCTCAATTGGAATGAAGTGCAGCTGAGATAAATTGAGTATTTGGCGTATACCTGCCATCTAAAGTTGAAGAACCCCTCACGGCTTCGGTAATATCAGCTACGGGGCCCAGAATTCAGACTTAAATCGATCCACCTAGCAAGCTGACAAGTTGATATCACGGATTGAAGCATCTCACAGCCTCTTTTCACACTACCACCGTGAAGGGTAGGTATCATCCACGATTTAAGCTTAAAATACGATCTGTCAAATCTACACCCGACATTTTTTAAAAATGTTTAAGAACCTAGGCTAGAAAGATACCTCTGAGCATTTGGTTGCACACAGCACCGAAAATTAAATAAATAACGTATTATTGAGATTTAAATTTTCATTTGTAGTACTATTAAAAAACATTCCAAGCAGTGGTTAACTGAGAGCAATATGTTTAGACCACAAAATAATCTAATTTATCACCTGTAATTCAATTATGATTTGCTCAATTATTACATAGAACTTATTTGGCGAACAAGCATTGGACAAAAGCCTAATCACTTTGTAAGGAAAATTGTCCACCCTCCCTAAAGGAAACAATAATTGTGCCACCTTGGCAAATAAAGATAATGTGAGCCTTTATTTTGAAAGTGACTGTCGGGCACAGATATGTGAGTCCCCAAGGTGGGGAGGAGACGCCAGCCGCGGGGTAGGATCGCTACAACCTCTAGCCGCCTAGAAAGAGATAAAACGGGTGGACCTGTGGTCCATGGTGGTGGAAGATAGTAACTGATGATTTCAAAGAAAATCGAAAAAGAAAGAGAATTAAAGAACAATATTCGTCTTCAGGGGATGAACATACAAATAACAATGGAGAAAAGATTGATGTAACATACATCCAAAAAGTGCGAAAGATTAAACGGAATTTAGGAAAAAGATATTGTACTCAAACCGGAAATATTGTCCCTTCAAAGGTTTTCCAAATCAAAGATTGCCGTTGTCGAAAAGCTTGCATAAAAAAATTACGAAGAAGAAGAAAGAAAGAATATTTTTGAGAAGTTTTGGTATTTGGGAGATTTTAATAAACAAAACGTATTGCTTTACGAAGCTATCGCCAAGACCCCGACATAGCATCCCATAACCTTCAAAATCACCTTGACGAGATCGAGTATTGGTGCAACCAATGGCGGATCAAAGTTAATGAAGCAAAATGCTCCCACATTACCTTCACCCTTTATCGCAAGACTTGTCCACTAGTTTATTTTAATTATATTCCTCTCCCTGTAACCGAGACAGTACGGTACTTAGGCTTCCATCTCGACAAACGACTGACCTGGAACCCACATACGAGACTAAAAAGACAAGAACTAAACAGACGCTTTGGACAACTGTACAGACTACTTCAAAGGACATCCCATCTCTCAATAGAAAATAAACTACTAATCTACAAAGTTACACTTAAACGAATCTGGACATACGGAATAGAGCTATGGGGACAGCGTCAAGCGTATCCAATCCTTTCAATCAAAAGTCCTGAGAACAATAGTAAATGCCCCTTATTAGGTCAGCAACAAAACCCTTCATAACGACCTTAATATACCCTACATTCTAGAACTCATCCCTTCCAAGTTTATGAAATTCCACAGTAGCCTTTCCAACCACCCTAATCCTGTAGCACAGTCATTGCACCGCGCCACTCATCCCTATAATCCTCCTCGGAGACTGAAACGGCAGTGGCCTCGTGACCTGCTATAATCGTGTGACAGTGGGAGTCCTGGCAATGGCCAGTTTCTCCAATCATTTCCTATTGTATGAATGAGCGAGTGAATGATGAACTGTAAATATGGTATGAATGAGATCATTTATCTGTATTATTATTGCCTTATAAAAGGCAGATTGTAATTATTGCACAGTAAAAATTTGAATATACGAAGCTATCGAACGCGAACTGTGAAACGAATACGTCAAAAAAACGGAAAAGGTTCGTCAAGAAATTGGAGTTTTAGGTATTTGTTAATTTCTAAAAACGGAAAAGTTCCCTTCCCGTCTTTAAACAATTGTTTTTGGATACCTTCAAAGTGAAGGACGCTTAAAACGTGTATTAAACTCTGCAAATGTGGGAAATGATTTACGTGGGCGTATGTATGGTTGGATCATCAAGAAAATTTTCTGAGGAAGAGAAAAAGCACGTTCAAAACCATATTAAAAGTTTTCTAAATTTGAATCCTATTATACCAGATCTCATCCTGATAGAAGATATCTACATCCTGATCTAACTCTTAGGAAAATGTTCAATTTATACGAACTTCATTGCAAGGAAAATAAAATAAAAACAGTTAATGAGTGGACTTTTAATTTACATTGCCACTAACCGCGCAAAGATACATGTAAAAAATGCGACTTATTAAACATCAAAATTAAAGCATCGAATGATGATGAAGATAAGAATAAGCTTACAGAAGAACACGATGTCCATTTAAGACTAGCAGAATCAGCTAGAAAGCCACTAAAACATGATCAGCAACAAGTATCACGTAATTCAGACTACTATTTCGCTTTTTTTCAGATTACTATTTTCGTTCGACTTGCAAAAAGCCTTATCCAAAGTTGACTACTTTAGTAGCATATTATAAACGCAATATGTACGTTCTAAATTGGATATTCACAATTTTCAGAACGATTATGCTCACATGTACGATTGGGATGAAATTATTGCATCAAGAGGTGCTCAAGAAATAGCTTCATGCATTCTAAACATGTTAAAAGTTTAAGAGGTGAAAGACACATTGTAGCTTATAGTGACACGTGTGCAGGGCAAAATAGAAACATTAAAATAGCTTTAACGTGGCTAAAAATTGTCCAAACTGTTGAAAATAATGTGGAAATCATAGATCACAAATTTTTAATATCAGGACATTCGTTTTTACAAAATGATAGAGATTTTGGCGTGGTAGAAATGTCATTAAAAAAAAAATTTACTGTTGGTCCCCAAAGATTATTACAATATTATCAAAAAGTGTCGGAAAGGTAATAACTTTATTGTAAATAAAATGAGACAAGAAGATTTTGTACCAACAAAAAAAATTATTAGAAGACGCAATTTTTAAAAGGGTAAAGAATGTTAGCGTAATTTTCTGTAAGACATCAATGAATGAGAATGAAAATTTATTAAAGTCCTGAATTTATTACCACGTCCGGGTGGACCAAGAAACTTCGAAAATATTGTATGACGCCACTGAATAAAAATATCAGACAAATTGCAACAGCAAAATTCAAGGACATAATTGACCTATTACGATATATACCACCGGAATATCATGATTTCTTCAAATCCCTTTCACACACACAAAACGTAGATGAGTAGTAAATTGTTTTGTAATTGTTTACGTTATGTTGTTAAACTTACAAACTGGGAAACCTACTATACACAGCTTGAGGAGGAGGTCAAATGCTGTCCTAGAGTGGTGAGTAGCAACTGGCATTTGGAACATTTAAACTCAACATTGACTGAGGCAATGATTAAGTCATACACTGATAATAACACTGTATGTAATGTTAGATCCAACAGGAACTGTCCCTGGTGGAACAATGAACTTGGCAAGTTAAGAGCTCTTACACGTAAACTCTTTAACGCGGCCAAAAGATCAGGCAGATGGGACACTTATAAACGTGCACTCACTGATTATAACAAAGAAGTCAGAAAGGCTAAAAGAAGGGCGTGGAAGAAATTTTGTAGCGAAATAAACGATACAACTTCCATGTTTAGAGTAAATAGGATCTTATCCAAGCAGTCTGACAGGGGAGTATTGGGCTCCGTCAGGGTGGGAGGGGGCTATACAGATTCTGAGGAGGGAACCCTCGGTGCCCTGGCGCGCGCGCATTTTCCTGGCTGCGGACTGATGGATACGATTAATAATGACCCTACCAACTGTGAGCACACTAGTTGCAAGGGTAACTGGGCAGAAGCAAATAAAATTGTCAATTCTGCAAGAGTGGAGTGGGCAATTAATTCTTTTGCTCCCTTCAAATCACCTGGTACTGATGGGATATTCCCAGCCTTGCTACAAAAAGGCCTACCGGTAATTAGGCCCCTTATACTTACCTTGTTAAGGGGAAGCTTGGCAATGAGCTATATTCCAGTAAGCTGGAGGATGGCAAAAGTGTGTTACATACCAAAACCTGGGAAAGAGTCCTATGACGAACCCAAGTCTTACAGACCAATATGTCTGACTTCATTTTTAATGAAGACCTTGGAAAAGGTCATAGACAGACATATTAGGGACGGAATACTGGTAGAACGACCGCTCCATAGTGCTCAATTCGCATACCAGGCAGGAAAATCCTGTGAAATTGCTCTCCACCACCTGGTTTCCAGGATTGAGAGATCCCTAGTTCATAAAGAAATAATGGCAGGCATCTTTGTTGATATAGAAGGTGCCTTTGATCGCACACCCTATAACACTATGGCATCAGCCTTAGAAAGAAAGGGGATTAGTTCCTTAGCCTCTAGCTGGATAAATACCATGCTAGAGAATAGGATTTTACAATCACAATTGGGACAAACCAAACTGTGGATGAAGCCAGTGGGAGGATGTCCACAGGGAGGGGTGTTATCTCCATTACTGTGGTGTTTGGTCGTTGACTCATTGTTAACAAACCTAAACTCTGCAGGGTTCTACGCACAGGGATATACTGATGACATTGCTGTGCTCATAGGGGGCAAGTTCTCAGAAACCATTTCTGAGTTGCTTTCCGCATCGATGGATCTTTTGAGGGATTGGTGTGAAAAGAATGGTTTAGGAATCAATCCCCAGAAGATAAATCTCTGTATCTTCACTAACAAAAGAAATGCTATAGTTAGACCACCCTATATAGGGAGGACACAGGTAAGCATTTGTAGTGAGGTAAAGCATCTAGGGGTTACTCTGGATAGTAAATTGGACTGGTCTAAACACATCAGGAATACTACTATGAAGGCGCTTCGATGCCTCTATGCATGTAAAAGGGCTGTGGGTAGGACCTGGGGACTACAACCCAGAATGTTATTCTGGGTATATACCGCAGCAGTGAGACCAATGGTGCTCTATGCCTCTATGGTGTGGTGGCACAGAGGTAGTATTAGTAAAAATAGAACTTTGCTTGGCAAATTACAGAGGCTTTCATGTCTCATTATTACTGGTGCCATGAGTACAACTCCTACTGCTGCAATGGAAGTCTCATTGAACTTGAATCCTCTGCACATAGAAGTAGAAGCGCAAGCTTTGAACGTGGCTTACAGACTTGCGAAATCAGGAACAAGATCCAAAGTCATGACTCACATGGGACATGGGAACTTGTTCAGAAGAATTGATGTGGACGAGGTGCTGTCAATGCACTCTGACCTACAAGTTAAGAAACACACAGACGTTTTATACTGTGCGGAAAACACAAAGACCAAACCACATAAACTGTGTAATGGGATTAATTGCTATACAGACGGCTCGCTAACAGAAAACGGATCAGGGGCCGGCATATGGAGGAAAGATAAACCAGAATCTGGGATTTCTATTCCTTTAGGTAGACACACCTCGGTCTTTCAGGCCGAAGTGATGGCGATCAATGTCTGTACCCAAACCTTAATTGGGGAGGGTGTAAGAAACATACTGATCACAATTTTCACGGATAGCCAGGCAGCCATTGGCGCCCTGAGAAGCTATACGACCAGATCTTATTTGGTTGAGGAGTGTAAAAACAACCTAAACACACTCTCGCTAGCTAATAAGGTGAGAATCGACTGGGTGCCAGGACATACAGGCATCACAGGCAATGAGAAGGCAGATGGCCTTGCAAGGGTGGGCTCAGAACAGACACCTCTTGCACCTGAACCCATATGTGGTAGCAGCCTCAGCTACGCTAAAAGGCGTATAAAATTAGCTATAGAGGACAAGGCAAGACTCTCTTGGAGAGAAACTAAGAAACAGGAACACTCGAAACTGTTTCTTAATGGACCCTGTAAGAGAAGAAGCTCAGCACTTCTATCAATGGACAGGTGGACACTCAAAAGTGTGACAGGACTCTATACAGGTCACTGTCGGTTAAATAAACACCTCTTTAATTTGGGGATAGTGGGATCACCAATCTGCAGATTCTGTAAGAAAGAGGGAGAAACGGCACGTCATATAATATGTGACTGTGATAACTTAGCTAGAAGGCGATACTTTCACTTTGGTAGTGATCGCATTGTAGACCCCAAACTATGTGAACTGATCGATCCATTCAGTATCCTCAGATTTGCAAAGGCCGTGGGCCTGTCACATATTTAGGACAGAGACATGGACGGCGCACAATAGGTCTCAGTGAGGCCGCGGTGCACAAATGCCGGAACAAATAATAAAAAAAAAAAAAATTATGTAGTTAAAAAATGTTTTGAATCGCATAAATTATGTTTTTGAAGTTTTGTAAAGATATGTAAAATAAATTGAGTATTTTTTTTTTTCAATTTGAAACAGCTTAAATTATGTTGAATGGACTTGGGCTCCTTCAAATTTTATAACGAATCTGGTTGTTAATTTTGAAAGTGGCTGAATCCTTTCTTGGTAAGAAAACGCATGTTATTCACTTAATAATTTCCATTATTTTAAAAGGAACTATAAATTTAACACCTTGAGACACACTTAAGCAGTATGACTCCTTAGTATCGTGTACGTATATTTTTAATTGCATTGAAACACAAACCCTTAAATATCTCAATTTAGGCCAATAGACTTAGGCCAATTTCAAAATAAACGGCTTATGTGACAAATTACTAATATAAAACATATACCAACCATAAACTTTAATGTACTAGTTCACAAACAAAATACTAATCAAACAGATACTAACGGTCTATTTAATGCGTGAGTCTCGAAATTCTTTGAACTTACTTTGGTTTTTTAAACTCTTTTTGCAATGTAATAGTTCCATTGTACTAGTTAGTTGTAGTAATTATTTTTGATTTTAGTAAATAATTAAAACACAATAACTGCACTGCGATTGACATTACAAATGAAAAACTAAAAGCAAAAAAGTAATCAAGTGTCAACTTTATAGTTGCAGTCTATGAATATCCATTCCACTACAACGGGTTGACAGTTGTTGACGTTAACTTATCTAGGCTAATTCTATTGCAAATCACACTCTAAGGTTTACGGGGTATTATTGATAAGGCCAGGTCGGCTGTGAAGCAAGCTTTACAAATGCGATGAAGGAATACTCAAACAGCAAAAGGTGACTACATAGGAATACTACAAAATTTAATATCAGATGAGAATTTAAGCAATTGAGTGATGTATAGATGGACATGATTTGATAAAAGATGTTACAAAAAAAAAGAAAGGTGGACTGCCTGGGACACTTCGAACAGAATCAAATGATTTGAGTAGAGCCTCTTAGCAAAGCTCTATGCAACATGGGCCATGCGAACATCACTTAAGATGTTCCCTTTTGCGACACCTGTACTATTTCTACACTTGGAGTAAAATACATCACGAACCAAAACACTAAATACTGTACAGCCAAAACAATAATAACAAGAGCAATTCAACACAACGAAACCTACATCCTCAAAATACAATTAACTTTATAACAGATAAATAGACCATTGATGCCTATACCTTATAACTAACCTTATAACTTGTTATAAATTACTTTCTTAAGATTTGTTCTTGATAAATTGTTCTTTATTACTTTATAAAAAAAGATACGTAGATAACTAATTAGAACTGTTTCTTGCCCGTTATTATCTGATATATTCTCGTAATGTAGTTTATCATCGCATTAAACAATTATGACTGGTTGAACTGTTTCGACTGACAAAGTGTACGGTCTACTTGTGAGACGTACATTAGTGCTGAGAATGCAACAGGAAAACTTCCGTGGCTTCAAATATACCTTCTCAGACATAGAACATTTATAAATAGTATACTTTATATTTAAATAGAGATTTAAACCTTGAAGTGTACGATATCGGGTCCTAATCAGACCGAAAGTCACTCACCGGATTGGCCTGTTAGCTATTTCTTTTTCGGGGGAACGATTTAACCAACTGTGTATATTTAGAGCTGTCTTAGTGACCACTTACAGCGGGGACTCACTGTAAATCCAGACCCTGCGTCAGACTCAGTCCTCAGGATCTGCTCCGCTGATAAACTTATCTCCTCTCTTCTAAAAGTTTATTATGAATGGGCACAACTGCAAATAATATGTTTTTACACATTTATGTATGATAGTTAGTCAGCCACAACAAAATCTTTTTGTTTCTTGTTGAATCTAGGTCACATATTTTCAATAGCATCGGATGAGAAGACGTGGGAGAAACGATCGGATAAATATCTGCCGACTCTTTATAACAATCGAAAAACGTCTTAACTTGTAGCATTTTCTTCATCTGATACATCTATCTTAGTCAATAACTTGGTTGTAATGTCTAGTCACGAATTTATATGCTTTGGAGTAAGGCACAAGAAGAGGCATGAAGAAAAAAATATGTAAGCAATTAATGAGCAATTACAATCTGCAGTACATTGCAGTGCTTGATTTTCTAAGGAAAAAAAAAACATTCAGTGTTCCTTTGCACAGCATTATGGTTCAGAAAACTGGGTAATGAAAACAGGACTATTTGCTATAGAAATAAATTTCCGGATAATAATCCACAATGCTGAAGTATTTATTCAAAAAGAATGATGTCGGGAGTTGTCAGGATCAGATGTGAGGATCCCCAAGGTGGAGAGAGGACGCCAGCCGCGGGGTAGGGTCGCTACAAGCTCTAGCCGCCGTCCGGCGAGCGCCTAGAAAGAGATAAAATGGGTGGACCTGGGTCTTTCACCCTTCCTAGCGGCCTAGTCAGCAGCTTAATTCGTTTTGATCTGACTCCATAAGATCTTAGAAGGTGTGCCCCGACAAAGTACATGTTCAGGAGAAGAGAAACAGGGTAGGTTTATAGGTAGTTTCTGTGGTCTTGGAATGACCACGAATTCACACTCGGTATCTAAGGGTAGGCGAAAACCGTCCGGTACCCAAAGCCGAGTGTGAACCGGAGAGAGGCAGACTGGATTGCCGTAGGAGACGCTACTAGGTAAAGCTTGTAGGGCCACGGCAACCGTCGTCCGCGAGGGAGAGGTCTCTCCCAAGGAGGTGCTAGTATTAGCGAGACGAAGGCAGAGATTCCCACTAGGAAGGTGTGGGGTCTGACAACGCCGGACTAAAACATAGCGAGGCTAGAAGAGAGATATGCACAAAAAATGATAAAAAAAAAAAAGAGTTACGGAACGCTCTGAAAGTTGTCCACATAATGGGGATTAGTTGGCTAAAGGAAAGAACGTCAAAAGAAGACTGAGCATTGAAGAGTTCCAGGAAGGAATGACAGTAAACAGAAGCCGTTTAAGGGTCCCGAAGCTCGGGACACATTCAATTGTAGGTCACATATAGATTCGTGACCTTAGAAAAGGTTACTGGCTACTGATACTCAACGTGGGAGGTTTTAGTCACAGTATGGGTACATTTATTCAGTGAAACAATTCTTTAGGGATCGATAGATTTTAGTTTACGAGTTTCCGAGAACGCAAATTAGTTCAAAGAATAGTACTTGAATCTGAGTAGGTACCTTAAAGTCAAGCCCAAAATGAAATAGAAAAATTATATTTGATATTATGCAAAAATAAGATTAGGACAAGATATGGTAATATTAATTTTTTGAAAGAACATTTTGATGGTTTCCATGTTCCATATTTCAGGAAACAGTTATCTATCAAAACAAAAATGTACAACTGCAGAAAAATTAATATTCTAGGAAACATACAGGTAATGTTTCTTTAAAAAAGGATGTATGGTATTATATACGTATAAACATTGAAAAATTGTCTTTCTTACGTAACTGGCACAAGGTTTTATAGCAATGTGTACCGAACTTAACAAGTTTGGGAAACCATAAGTACTTAGGGTTCACAAAAAAAACTCTCGTAAGGCATCAGTTGTTCATAGTAGTACAGTTTTATGAGTCATTGAAGTGATTTAAAGGGTAATATTTGAAACTTTTCCGGGTTCATTGCCGGAATTGTTCAAGAGTTGTTTGTTTTCAAACACAGTAATTTTTAAACTATTTTTTAGGAAATGCCATAACTTTAGTCGTATACAAACCAAAGTGGAGTTTGCACTCAACAGGTGGCCGATGGTCCTACCCAATCAGTCTGCAGAGAACAATTAGGTCTGCCTATTGGCTGGATTGGAGCTTCGGGGTCGTTGAGGTCTTCCACCATTTCCGCTCGAATCCACCCTCTACTATTCCGTCATTTCCTAGTTTACCAACCACTGCTAAGCAGTTTTGGTATAATTTGGAAATTCGCCTCTAGCTTGAATTTTTATTTTTAATACTAAAGAACGAATAACATCTGCTTAGCTTAGGAAAAGAATCATTTTCCCTTCCCCGACATTCCTCCCAATATTCGTGTCCCCCCCCCCTTCGTTTAATCAAATTTCAAACGAATAAAAAATTCAGGTGTAACTCATTACACAATCGTGGGTTTTTTTATGGTTGCAAACAATATTTATTTGACAATTTTAATAACACTTTGTAATAGTAATCTACATAACATTCAACAAATAATAAATATTATTGTGAGACTCAAGACCTTCGATTTTATACGTTACTTAATATGATTGGAAATTATTTATTTTGTAATTACAAGACATTAATTAATCATTGACTAGTTTTATAAGGTTTATTTTATTTTAAGCGTTTATGTGGCATCATAAAGAACTTTTATGCAAAATTTTATCCCTCATTATAGACACATTACATAATTATAGTTCACTTAAGCCCCAACACAGATTAATTATTATTGATAAGGACGCCAAGATCTTTGATTTAACACCTTAATCGGTACAGGAAAGGTACAAGGAAATTTTTTTTTTACTTAGCTATTAATTAGTTTACTTATGAAGTACTAATTTTCTAATAGTACCCTACCAAGTACTATCAAACCTAATTACCGTGAAAAATAATACTGAATGATTTAAAGACAGTTATACACTTCGTCAGTATAGTCGTAACTATAGTTTCAAGAACCAAACCAAAATTACTTACTGGTAATCCATCGAGTTGCGATCATTAATTTAATACCATATCTAACATTATAGAAAACTATTTCTTTTTAAATACCAAATAATTAATGGCACTTATTCATATTTCAAAGAGATGGCTTTATTTTTATGTCTTCCCTATATAGAATTTACCAAAATCAAACTTTTGCGTAAGATTGTATGTCTCCAGACTGAACAGGGGAAAATACGTTAAAACATAAAAGTTTCTGGTTTTTAAAACAACAACGAAACAACGTAAAATTATTGATTATGTGGTTCCCGTGTGGAGTTTGTATATTAGGAAGTAGTACAGCTCCAGTCTCTTTATTAATTTTCTACAGCAACTTATATTTTAACAGGCAATGTTTGAAAATCAACCTCTCAAGATCCAGTTCCTTTAGCTGACCGATCCTGCGAATAAAGAGTATAACGTGGGCCAGACATTAAGGAAGCTAAAAACAGATGCCCGGAAGGAAAGCCCATTTTACAATTATTTAGATACTGAAGGACATCAGAACGCTCAAGACACCATCTGTCTATTAGATAGTGATATTCGTAGTGAAGTTAATCAAAATAAATTAAATGCACTCAAAAATATGAACAATAAATTTGATTCAGAAAATAACAATAAAAAAAAACTTAATAAACAAACTTCCAAGTTTATGGAAATCTATCGAAACCTATCTCTGCCACCCTAATCCCCTAACACAGTCATTACACTGCACCACACATCCCTATAATCCTCCTCAGAAAATAAAAGGGCAGTGGCCTCGTGACCTACTATAAATACGTGACAGTGGGAGTCCTGGAAATGACAGTTTCTCCAATCATGTCCTAAGCGTCTGTGGCTCTCCCGCTCTTGGTCAGCCTCCAAAGGCTCGAATCCTGTGACGGGGTTGATGCAGCAGCGTGGGGGAGTTCCCAAGACCCTTTCTTATGTGAGGAAGGTGACAAAACCATGTGCATTTGGTAGGTCTCTGTGCTGTTTGTAAATACTGTATGAATGAGCGAGCGAATAAAGAATTGTAAATATAGTATGAATGAGAACAATAAGGCAGATTATAATTTTATCACAGTAAAGTGAAAACCAAAAAAGAAGAAGCCTTAAAAACAGAAGCAGTCCCACACAGTATCAGGCAATTCTCTTCAAATCCTTTCACCAGCCGACCTCCTCATCTGATCACCACGCTCTTCAGGTAAAGACAGGCATGTACATGCTGTCGGTATGATCACGTAGTGATCTGCTGTTCGTTCTATAAACGAAAGCTCTTCATAATATGCAACCTACATATACCTGTATGTAATAACATATACATTTTGTGAATAGATTTATTTGTAGAATCTATATTGAATAAGAATATATTAAGTAATAATTTTGTAACAAGGGTATATGAAAAAATTAGTCTCAGCAGGTTATAGTTTAAGGAAATAAACATAAAATAATTATTTAAAAAAATACTAGTTGACCCGAGAATCAGCTGCCTCGCCATTTTCAGTTTCATTATTTCAACGATTAATTTTTGCCTAACAAAAAAAATCAGGCACTGAAGGAACTATTTCAATTGGTTTCTTAAAAATATATTAAATAATTGCAAAAAAAAAACTGCTTGCCATCCAGTGGCCTACCGGAACATCTCATGGATATTAGATATTGCTTTAAATAAACACTAAACTAAAAAACGACTAGATAACTAATCCAAGCATTTTTTTTTTTGTCAAGAATGCCCTGCCGTTGTTACCGCGTTTAGTAGAACGGAGCGTCTGAAGATGACAGACAAAAAAACTCTAAAAAAAATTTAAAGACACTTGAGTAAGTTTTAATAAATAAACTACCTGTTCAATTTAATTAAATGTAATTAAAAAATCAGTTTTTATAAATAAATTTTTGAACTTAAGCAAAAGTTAGACCTTGTCGCGTTATTAGTGGAAATATATGACAATATGTGCATCCTATAACACAACATACTTAATCTGATCCACAATCTGCCATATGTTCTGTTTGTTCTTCGATGTCTGTTGGTTAAGGGGCTCCCTTTGTTGAATGGAATATTCCACGTCACCAAAGGTCATCAAGGATATTTTAGTTTTTTGTGCTTGCTCTAGAGTATTTTAAGAGTTCAAGAAAGGGACTCTGAAAATACGGCTACAGATTGAAAAACCACTAAAAATTATGGACCACTTCAAATATATCTTATAGACTGCAATTAAATAGAACTATATTCTATTAAAGGTGTGTGAGAACTTTATGATAATTTGTGTGTAAACAACCATTTCATCCACCCATAAACAAAACCCACGACCGGCACACAACAGAAAAATAAAATTTAGTTAAATATTGATGTGAGAATATGATCCTTAATCGAACAGAAAAATTATTTATGTGACGAGAAATCTTGATAATGTCCCTGGTAATATGTTAACAGTACGGGAGTTAATATATACTGAAAAATCTAAACTTCTTAGAGCTTTGTTAATTAAGTGATTGTTTCAATAATCAAGTAGAAGCATTTAATGACGCGGGCGGTTCTCCAGTAACAGTAACACTTTTAAGGGTTCATTTAGAGGCGAGAAGCGTATAAAAAGGGTACTCTACGACCTACAAAAGCTGAATAGCGATATCTCTGAAACTGTATATGCCTCGATCCACTCGTGAATGCTGCTTTATTTAGGTTATTAGACTGACAAGAAGTAACCGCTCTCCAATAAAAAATATATGTAAACAACCAATGTCCAAATAATATCTAACAAACCATTTTATTAACGGAAACCCACCTGGGCGCAACTGTTCCCGCAATAATAGCATTAGAGAATACATAAATTAATCACCGGAGTGGGGTGTTATACTTACTAAATATAAGCGTTTGTACACACGGTTGGGGAAAAGGGGTCCCGATTCATTTGGAGCCAAATCCGTCAACCATGGCCACACCGTTGGATCTTGTCCAACATCGGAGACCAACGTCCCATCAACCTTTGCAACTTATTAGTATTATTGAGTACGTTTTTTTTTGTTGTTTTTATCCCCCTACGGTGTGTTTTCAAACGAACACCTGGTCCAATATTGATAAATAACATCTGATACAAATGCTTTGCTCCTATGGGCTCTTCTATGGAGGTGTGACCCATTTACGATTTGGTACCCATTGAAATCATACAAATGTGATGGGTTCCATTTCCTGTAGGCAGAAATGTCCCAAGCCATGCAGGAGAGTGTCTAAGCAGCCGTTTACTTGGAAGCATAAGGTTGGACTAAAAGTGGTAAGCTTGCTTTAAACATCGTAACTATTAGTCATATATAGCAATATATCTGGTTATGTAATCTTCAGAAAATTTGCTTCTAAAAATGTTTTGCCCACAGGTTCACGCCCGACTGTAGCGAGAAATAGCTTTTCAAGTATTTTGAGAAATTGTATAAATAAATCCTGTGATTTACACCCACCTATGCCAGATAATTCACAAATTTCTCTCTAAAAATATTACATTAAACACAGAGACTTAGTTCAATAGTAGTTTTTAACTAGTTGCCTCGATGATCAGTAGTCTCACAATTTTTTCCCAGACATTTATAGAACGCAGATATATTCTATAGCAACTAAACATTTTTTAATTCAACAAACATTTTGTATTTCTATTTTACCGGCACTTTCTCCAGCTATACGGCCATTCTCAAGTGCTCAGAATGGCTGTACCGGCATTTTCAAGTGCTCAGAATGTCAGTTTAGCTGCTAAAGCATTTGTAGAATATAAATACAAACTTTTGGGAAGACAAAGGCAAATTAAACCACGAAATTTGTTTACATCGACAGTTAAATAATCTTTGTAGAGGAGAGTCGTTTAAAAGAAAAGCTTTATTATGAAGTACAAGCAAAACACTGGTATATACAAATATTAAGGGTTATGTTACTACGTACTGAGTGGGATGTTTAGGGACGAGTGTCTGGGAACAAGTGGGGTCTGGGACTAATGCTGAGGGTAGTTCTCGGAAGTGGGAGGGAGGTCTTAAAGGGATGCGATCCCTCACTTAAAAAATAACAGGAAACACCAATCACGAGGCAGGTATACACTAGAAGGGGCTTGGTTCTACTTTTAGCATTATATATAATATTAGCATTATATAACCTCTCCCGTTTTTAATTCCTTAACTCCTGGGCAGGATGGTGATATTAAGAAATAACATGTTTTATAGACAATACATTAGTTTCTAAATAGATTTTTCTCAATTTGGTTATAAATGATTCCCTTAGTATCTAACTTCATCATAGAGGAGAAGGGTAAGTGTATAGGTAAGGTACTACTATTGCTTACAATTAATACATATGATAAATTAAAAGTTAAATATACATCTATAAAATCGTAATACTGAATAAAAGGAGTAGGAGTTACAATATGTGTGGTGATACATTTATCTAAGTATTTATGCAATGCGTTAGATATGCAATCATTGCTAATATTCTTAATGTTAATAAAAAATGAGTTGGATTATATATAGTTACATGTTCCAACAAAAGTTTCTTATATTGTACATAGTTAAATTGTTTGGTACTATAATAGTTATTACATTATTGTCATTTCGTACAGGCGCAGGTAAAAGGTTTTTCTGGTGTAGGTGTTTCCATAAATTTAGCTTTAATTGATTCCATTTCATACTTAGTTTTTCTACATATCATGCATTTGTCTCCATTGTTCCTTTGTATGAGGTCTTTCCTGTGTGATAATTAGAAATAATCTCGTTTTGTTCGTCCTTGTCGGTTACATTTAGTACATGATTTTTGTATCTTTTTATCTTAACAGTAGGATATTTTTTCTGTATAATTCTTGATGAAGTATTGAATTGTTCGTCATACCAAGTAGTCATTACATTCAGTTTCGATTCACAATAAATTCCATAAATATGTTTTGGGTGTATAATTTGGCTCATTTCTTCCTCATTATTGAAAGACATGTCATATCTTCTTTTATTAAACAGTTTGGTAAATTGTACGTTTTTATGTCCTCTGGTCATTATAATTTGGTGTTTTTCAACATTTATCGCTTTGTCGTCAGGGGCTATACAAATTTGTTCGTTTGTAGAGTCTTGGTCTTGGGAGTCTTGCTGTGTAGCTATTACACTAATTTCGTATTTCATGACTTCTGGGTTAGGCTCTCAAAGATTTATGTTTTTAAATATCATTGCAATTATTTTTGCGCTATCGTTTTATTGTCTCGTTAACCCTGAGAAAATATCGGAACTTAAAATCTTAAAAAGTGACTTGAGAAAAGTTAGCCAAAAATTTCAATATTGTCACAATTCTTTTTTTTTAATTCTTATTATTGCATTTTGACCAAATCTAATCGGCATATTTTAAGGTGTGAATCTTTCAGATTTCTGACCAATTGAATTATTATATAATGTATTAGTCCGTTACGCTTTTGTTTAAGTGTGGAGCATTATTGTTGTTTCATAAAATTAATGATTGATTTAGGAACTGGTTAAATCCTATCCCAGCTAGGCCCCACTCTCTCAGATGCTCATCTTATGTCCCGGATTTTCTGTAAATATTTTGTTAAAAAGTTATTTTGTTAGGCATAACGTACAAACTGAGAACCAATTAATAACCAATCTCCTGTAGTTAGTTTAACAAGTATGTGGAAAAAAAAACAAGGTTTGTTATTTGCGCTTTTGCAATAGATGCTAGACTATTCCTAATTTTAAAACATATTCCTTGATAAAAATATAACTTGGATCCAAAACTGAATCTAACTAAACATAATAATATTATTTTAGTTAGGAATAAAATATGGTTTATTTGATTCAGTATGGATTATCAGCTGGTGCCTACATCATATAGAAAATCGTATTTTAATGCACTTACTAACGGTGCTTCGTTTACATTTGAAATTGCACACCGTGATGGTAGGCCAAACAAATTTTCTAAGGCACATATTACCCCAATGTATTAACCTGAAAGATTAGGAAAATTAATTTGAGAAGCAACGTAGTATAATTAAGGAGAGTGGCATACATGGTCCAGTTTTCACCCCCCTCTTTTTTTTTTTAAAAGAATTTTCTCTTTTTATTAATTAAGTAAAAGAGTGGATAAGTAGAGCAGACTTTTATAGGAATTTTTACGGCCATGCTCTTATCTTATATATTGGGTATGTATGCTATCGCGACAGGCAGTGTGCAAGTGAGCTGGATATCACTCATTAATTGCACTCCAATTTAATAGTCCCAGTCTCTTATCGTTGTGGTCGGACATTGCAGTCACGTGACTTAACATCATCATCATAACATCATTGAACTACACAACAATGAAAATTAGATAGAGGTTTATAATTTGTAAAGACAAAGTGTACTGATTGTTACGCTGGTTTTTTAAGAATGTCCCTAAGCTGAAAACAATGAGAATAATGGAAATCCTAAAAAGTTTTAATTTATTGGTTCATTGTTAAATTATGTGCAATTTCTTTTTTTTTTGTTTTTCTATGCATGCATAAAAGCAAAAAAGAATAAAAGAAGCAAATCAATATTTTTAAAAATGGATGCATTATCCAGTAAACTATTCCATGACATTACAATAAATAGATCCACTCACAAATCATTAAAGCTTATTATGAAATATAACATTGTTTAGGGAATCAAAAATCCGTGGAATTTTCAGGAGTGGTTATCGATTTACATATGTTCGCTGTCTTGATGATAGTTTTCCGAATGATTGTCACTCTCATAAACCAATTGTCGGGGTGCCACTAGGGGAGTGCCTAATCACTCTAGCCCTGGTGACAAGTGCGGATTGTTGTAGTTTATAACATGGACCATGTTCCATGTCGGCGTTAATATCTGACTCCATTTTATTGATAGGGATGTGTCCCGACAATACACTGTGTTCAGGAGAAGAGGTTCAGAGGTTTCATAAAGAATAAGACCAGTTTTCAGAGTTAGGGTGGGAGATCGGCAGCGTAACAGGTCAAAGCGCCAGAGGGTCTGCAAGGTGGCTAAGAAATAGGGTGACAGGCTCAGCGGCGCTGAAGAGAGAGTAGGCTGACGAGGAGTCTAAGTGTCTGCCTTCCTAAGCGACCGAGTAGTGCGGCTGAGGAGATGAAGAGACTGGGAAAGAGTGGCTCTACAGGGCGAAACCCGCTGATTTAAATATTATTTCCCCTTCCTAGTGGAAGGTGGAGTCGGCTGAAAGGGGTATGTTTTATGATGCCCAGGTGGCCAATCCCCTTTAAGTTTATGACTGTTGGTCTAAAAGGGTGTGTTTTATAGCTACTAGGGACTCACCTACTTAGGTTTTATGACCGCCGAAAGGTGACCAAAGGTCTGCCCGGGTCTATTTATGACAGTCAGGTGGCTTATCCTCTCAGGTTTATTGCTGGACCCTCGACCCTCTGTTACTTGTTTTACGACTACCGGGCTCTCCATGATTTATTACTAGAAAACCATGTTTTACATCTAATTACAATACATTATATATGCACCAGAGTATAGGGTGATTTAACGCTTATGTAGTTAGGGTCACTACACCCATTAACATTGTTAAACATTTATTTATAAGAGAATACCAGTGAGGTTAAAGATACCTCTCATATCTACTTACGTGCCTTACAGTTTACAAACATCCATGACAAACAACCTTTGTGACGCCAGAGATGTTTTGTCTACCGAGAGGAAAAAATGTGACGAGGAATTCGTTTAATACAGAAGAGCCTTCATTCGCTTCTGTTAAAAATGTCTACCGGTTTAGTAGATGCTATTTATTACGTACAGAATTGCCCGGAGTTCTGATTAGATGATTCTAATTTTTTTATATTGCGGCTTCTTAACGAGTAAATTTACTGTTTTAGTTGTTATAACATTATAAACACGATTAAACTCCGAGTAATTCTATTAGGTGAAGTACACTTCTAACGGATCCGGTAGCAAAGATATTTTAATGAGAGGTTCTGTAGAGATGACTTACAACTTCATATGAATATATTTCATGAACAAAATCCGTTGGTATATCAGTGTAAATTAAAGAAATATTGGAGGTTACATACCCTTTAAAACGCTGTGTACGCAAGGGAAAATTGTAGCTCATTCCGTTAAAAAATTAGCATGGAAAGAACGAAACTAACTAAAGTAGAAAAATCATGGAATTTCCTCATCTGAGCATAAATAAACTGGAATATTTAAAAACTTGTACTATTGTGTCGAATTTCGTCCCACTTTTTCAAACGGTAAGGAGACTGTATAGATTCTGACAAAAAATACTTTATTTTATTTTATAAGAACCGTTCACGAAACCCATAGTTTCTTTTCATTAAAAGAAATTTTTAAAAATCTTTGAAATTTTTAATGCGTTAACATCTACAATGAGTCCCTAATCATGGGGAAAATTATGAATTTAAATCTAAAATAATTCCTCAGCAGTGACTAAATAAATAATAGAGTATTATCGTGAGGTCCGATTCTTCTTGTCGTTCGAACCACCGGGAATGCCCAATCCAGTACTTGAAAGACCTCGCATGACCCGAGTCATCTCCACCTGGTTCGTCATTTGTATCATCATCCTCTGTGAGGTCATGAGGTGTAATAATTAGTGAATAATTTCATCCTCCGCAAGCAACTGATAGTCTGAATCGTCACTGTTCACACGTAGTTACTCATTCGTGTTATTTTCATCATGCGTCCAACGTTTCAGCTAAAACTTCATTGTCATGCTCGCAGATTTTGGTTTCATCTTTAGCTGGTGTCGGTCTTTATTCCACGTATTATGAATGGTGCGGTTTTTTACTCCGTTCCATGCTTCGACCAACATGGAACAGCAGTCTTTTAAATTAAGTGTTTTGTACGTTAAAAAAATTGTTTCTTCATCATTTTTATCATCTAAAAGCAGACGACGCATGAACTGTTTTCGGTACAACATTTTTTAATGTTCCGATGACGCTCTGATTCATAGGTTGAACTAGAGAAGTTACATTAGAGTGGAAAAACTTCACCTCAAACATGGCCTTATTCAAAGTTTCAGGCGATGGATGTGACAGAGCATTGCCCAAAAGGAGTAGCACCTTACATTCTTTTCCACTATGCTTCTGAAACTTTTGCACTTCAGGGATGAAATTGTTTCTCAAACCATTTTATGAACTAATCGCTCGTGTATATTAACGGAACTTTCACATTTAAAAATATTGTGGGTTTTTGGATTTAGCTATTATTAGCAACGGAACTATATGTGTCCCAGTTGCATTGGCGCACTCCATGACTGCAACACGATCCCGTTATCGTTGATTTACCAACACCGAACTCGGTAGCTATTGACCGACTCGGTTCAACTTTAGTAAAAGGACTCCCCTTAGTGAAAGGCACCCATCAATCCAAAATAATTTTCCTTTTATTTTTCCCACATCCTATTTTTTATAAGATTGAGAGCTATGGGAAAAAAAAAAAAAAAAAAAAAAAAAAAAAAAAAACTCGGTTCAACTTTTGTCAACCATAATAATTTCCATTAAATCTGCTAATGGACGAGCTAATCTTTTTGTTCTTTTTTTACATGTAATTTTTGAAAATGTTATTACCGATGCGATATACACACAACGAAAAATTTAAAACTTTTTTTTTTTTTCATAGCTCTCAAACATAAAAATAGGATGTGGGAAAATTATTTTGGATTGATGGGTGGCTATCACTAAGGGGAGTCCCTATGAGAAGGATATGGGGTGTGGGATGCCTAAAAGAGGCGGGTGAATTCGGGAAGGGAAGGTGGATAGGGGAGAGAATTAAAACTTCATTAAAACTGTTTTTTTTTTTTACTTAGCTCTCGACTGGAAATATTGGATGTAGGAAAAATAAAGGAAATTATTTGGGATGATGGGTGCCTTTCACTAAGGGGAGTCCCATTCGAAGGTAGTATGAGAAGGATATGGGGTGTGGGATGCCTAAAAGAGGCGGGCGGATTCGGGAAGGTAGTGAGAGTCTACCTATGGTGGAGCCTAGGGGTTTTTAAATTATTAAAACTGTCTATGATTGTCCAAGACCAACCATATTATGGAAATTTCATTCACTGGGATTCAGCGAAACAAATGCAATGAAATAATTGGTCTAGTTTTTAGTAGAAAAAATACTTATTGAGCGTCGAAGTTCATCAAAACACATACACATCTAACAAGAGGAGTTTCTAACAAATAATTAGGGTGCCTCCCTCTTTCAGGGAAAAAGGAAAAAAATAATTTGATTTTTGGCTTAACTTCATTTAAAATAACACTAATTCTCACAACATAAATAAGTAATTAGATTATAATTTTGCTTTAAAATTACGTTAAAGAGATAGAATAAAATAAAAAAGCCAGTTTCGATAATTGAACGTTCGGATAACCGACGCTCTACTGTAATAGTGAACAATGTAAGCCACCATACCATTGTATGATTATTGGTGAATATATATTGTGTTCATATCGTAAAAACAAAATAGCAAAACTTTGTTAATATAATAAAATTTGGTTGCCTATCTTAGTACCCGATGTCGTAATGTTCTATAATAGCGGATAATTCTTCTTTAGCTAGGAGTTCCATCGATTAGAATTTCCCAATTATGGGAGGGTTATGAAAGACAGATTTCTTCAGTAGGCTGAAATACATAAGGTCGTCAAAGGATAACAAATCTGTTGCCAGAATACATTAACACGGATGAAGATGTGGCCAGTAACTGCAAAGAGGACATCTACGATGGTGAACCTTTTACCTGGTGACGTATGACGGGAAGTAGAAGATATGGCAGGATGCCAAAGCTGACAAGAGTGAACTAAATTTGGTTTGATTGCCCATCAACGAATAAAGGTTTGGTGCTAGTGGACGCTGATGGATGTGTAAAAATAAGTTAACAAAAATAATAATAATGGGATGATACATAAACAAGGTGTTGTGGTGAGTTTGCTCCGTTTTCCAAAAAAATTGACAGATAGCTTAGTTGTCTTCTCCATTCGAAAGAGATGGACTGACTTAAATTTGTTGTAATAAGTAAATTAATTTTGTGGGTTCAAGAGTCCCCTTTGTTCAATAATGTTTAAAAAAAATATTCCTGTACATATGGGCATACATCCCAAGAGGCCTGTTCCCATCCGGTACTTAGGGATTTTTAACGACCGTTCCTGCCCTGAAAGGACTACCCGGTCGCCCCAGTGCAAGCACGATAGCAAGATAGTTTTACAAGAAAGGTTTCCCTGCATGACAGACGTCTTGCAGAGGTGCCCGCTGGGCACTCCTCGCTTGACCCATTGAAGGGCAGTTGCCTACGGGCAACCAGACGCGTGGATATTTCGACCTGAAAATTATCCAATACCAGTTTTTATAGAGAAAGGCACTCTACATAGCTTGGTTGGCCCTACCCTCTAGCAGGGGCACTTCTGATATTTATCAGCATTAGGCGAGTTTTTTATAGTGGAGCCCTTCCACTCGGCTCACTAGTCAGGATGACCTTCTAGCTGCCTGTTTTTAAACCACGACGACTACGAATCCTACCTCAATTGCAAGGTTGGCTTAGAGCCTTGCTCCCGTAGTTCAGTATTTCGGTTCCCCTTTCGGAGAACCATGTGACTGATTGCACACCGACATTCGGGTCGCCCCGGCTGTCTACTGATTTGGACCCGCTGCCTGATGGGTCCTGGATTCAGTATCCTATGTACATATGGACAGTGTCGAATAAGCACTCAAGAATCCTTCAAACATATGTGTCGGGCTCAGATAGCTGAGTATCCCCAAAGTGGGGAGGAAACGCCCGCCGCGGGCTAGGGTCTCTACAACCTCTTAGCAGCCGTCCGGCGAGTGCCAAGAAAGAGATAAGGCGGGCAGACCTGTGGTCTTTCGCCCTGGCTGCCGGCCTAGTCGGTGGGCAGCTTTAATTCGCTTTGATCTGACGCCTTAAAATTTTTAGAAGGTGTGTGCCCCAACAAAGCACTATGTTCAGGAGAAGAGGATCAGGATAGGTTTATAGGTAGTTTATGTGGTCTTGGAATGACCACGAATTCACACTCGGTGTCTAGGGGTAGGCGAAAACCGTCCGGATCCCAAAGGCGATTGTGAACCGGAGAGAAGCAGACTGGATTGCCGTGGGAGACGATACTGGTAAGTTTGTAGGGCCACGGCAACCGTCGTCCGCGAGGGAGAGTTCTCTCCCAAGGAGGTGCTAGTTTTAGCGAGACGAAGGCAGAGATTCCCACTAGGAAGGTGTGGGGTCTGACAACGCCGGACTAAAACATAGCGAGGTTAGGAGAGAGAGATGCAGAGGTAGTTGAATGAGAAGACCATGGTTTTGAGTAGAGCAGCAAGTGCCAGTGCAGAGAGAGAGGAGAGAGTAGTGTTCCAAGTGACGGTCCGGTTCGTTAGTCAATCCGTTTTTGTTTTTTTTTCTTTCAAAACCTCTTTATTGATTATATATATACAATGACAAAAATAAATAAATAAATTTGGAATTACAGCTGTCTCCTCATGCTGCATTCGCAGATGCATTCGAAGGAGTGCATAAAATATAATACTTTCAGATTGTTGTCCAATACACATACACTCACTAGGTGATGAGGCTCACCTTCAGCTTGCAACACTAAAACCTAAACCTAGAACCTAAGACTAAAGTGTTCCAGCCATGACAGCGTCCTGCCATCGATTGGGGAACGGAGTGGGGGTTATTTTGTTAAACACCGGGTTTTTCAAGTATTGCAGGGAGTCAAAAAATTTGATATGTCTACGTTGGATGACTTCATCCACCGTAGGCAGCTCAAAGATCTCGTGAAGCTCACTGTTGCTCCGCTGCTCGAATGAAGTACCTCTGACCATTTTCATTAGTATACCGTTTTGGAATTGTTGGAGTCGCCGAGCTGTCGTATACGTCAGATAGCGAAAAAGCGGTGCACCATACAGCAGTGTAGGCCTGAGTATACTCTTGTAGATCAGTAGCTTGAGACGCAGTGATAGATTGGGGGAAGTCAATAAGTGCGTAAGCCGGTAAGACTTCGTGCATGTTTTCTTCAACTTCTTCGTAAAAGGTTACTAAAATGGAGGTGTCTGTCCATTTTAATTCCCAGATATACTACTCGTTCCTCTTCCTGTTCAGGGTAAATTATGACCGTCCTGATGTATGTTGACTGCACGCCAATCCTTAAGAATCTAGGTAGAAGGTATAGAATATTCCCTAGAACAGCCATGTAGTTAAAGATGCATGTCCTCTTGGCAGATAAAGAAGTACCGCACTTCTAGAGCAGGGTTTGATCTGGGATCAGACTTAGGTAAGTCGTTGGTCCATAAAATTTCTGCAAATCCTCGACATCAAACAGTAGAGTTGTAACAGTATAAGTAATAGTAGTAGAAAATGATACGGCATAACGTTTCTTCCGTGACGACAAAGTTAAAATCAAATAATTCAGTTACTACGGTTGTAAAGATTGAGGGGGGGGGATTTGTTTTTAAATGCAATTTAAATTAGACAGAGTATATGGCTAAAAATTAATGAGTTATATCTATGTCTACGGATGGTTGTTGGTATATAGTAATTTGGTGGAGAGGGCATTGAATTTTGGATAGATTGACTTGAATTTATCTTAATAATAAGAATGAGCTCTATGACTATAAAGATCTCCATGGATTGTTCCTTTAGTCATTGATTCCCAGAAGCGCCTTCGATGATGTATCTCGTGAATAGTTGAATATTAGATCAACTTACTATGCCACAATAATTTAATATAAATAAAATCAAGAGATTAAATAAAAATCAACAGTAAATTAATTAAATAAATTTATGAAATAACCCCAGTAAATTATTGTTCAAGTCATACCGACTTTTAAAGATCCAGCTAAGATATTAAAAATCGGAGATACCCACAGTGGCTGTTAATAGTGAACGAGGGGTTCTATAACCTGATTTCCGCTAGGTCTTGACAAACCTCATTCGATTCTCTTTCCCCTTTCAAACAGATCGGTGATACTTCTAACAGGGGTAAGTGATACTTCCTCAGTCATGCCACCCGATCTGAGGCAGACGAAAGAGTCTTTTAATAATGATAATAACAAAAAAATAATTATTTCAATGATGACTGAAAATATTCAATCTCTTATGCAGACATTTTTAGTAAATAAATAATAAGCTTTGTCAGTGTCAGGGGCGAAGAAATTTATCACAATTTTATTTTCCTATATAAAAGCATGGTGAATGAGTTCAAAGGATAAATCAAAAACCTATCAAAACCAATGAATGACCAAATTAAACAGTTGGTCATAAGAAAAAAAAAGATTATTAATGTTGCTCTAAAAATAACCCTGAACTGTATACAGTTTGTGTTCAAACGTTTGACAAATTGATTGTGTCAAGACGGTATGAAATGTTAATATTAAACCAAAACCAACACTGTTGTGAATCCCAATGTGAATATTTTGTCATGTTAAAAATTGAGTCAACAGGTGAATTTTTTAAAAATATTCTAGTGATCTTAACATATTTTTGTTTTAGCGAAACGAATATAAATTGTCTTCTATGAATCGGTCATAAATTAATAACCTTAACGTATGGGAAAGTACATAAAACGTGTCATTCGTCCACAAATTGTGTCAACGAACACCAGGTATATTATTTGATCTGTTTTTCTTCTATTATTATTAATGATACTTTACAGTAGCGTGCTATAACACTTGTGAGTTTCGTACAAACGTTTTGGTGATGGTTTAATTGATATTAAAAAGGACCACTGTTATAGAGTTTTATATAATAGTTTAAAAGGGTTAATTTTTACGTGAGTCCAAGGAGCTTGGGGAAGTTGAGAGCTCAAAATGATATCTCCCCAGTTCACCCAATTTTCAAATAGTCAACACGACCAAATCGCCACTTTTCGCTGTTATTTTGAACTTTCAATGGTGTTCGATGTCCTCGACGAACCAGAAAAAAAAAAATTGAGTTATCCCTTTTTTTCAATTAACTCGACACAATAATATTGACAATATTGACATTTGAGTGGATAAATTAGTTTTGAAATTCCTTGAGCCACCCCCAAAAAATACATTTTCAGGGAAATGCCTGCGTGTTGGTCGCGTGGGTTAGTGCGTGGGAGATTGAGGGAGGGGGTGTTCAGGGTGTGGGAGCTAGTGAAGATGGTTCCGTTCCATTTGGCCCATCCCTTGATTTGATTTAATTACTTTTGTAAATGGAAGAAACGACTTGTAATAAATTCAGGATTACTTTTGGTCCGTTTAATGCTTTATCAATATTTTTGAAAAAAAATTTTCTTTTCATTACATTAGCCATGTTAACTTCTTGTTTGTTACATGACTGTTGCAGGGAATTGAGGAATATTTATATATACTTTATCTATCAATGGGAGCCATAAATATGTCTCTCTTCGTGTTCTATATCACATTCTAGATGTCGGGTGGGGGTGGCCACCATCTGATAAGGACACGAGAAGCCTTATGGTAGATTTTCAATTTCCGCTCATTCCCTTCGACCTCATTGGACTCTATTCACATAGTTTAAAATTATATATTACGTTTAAAATCTGACTAATGTTAGATAAAATATTTGCCTCGTTATGTACTCCCATTTAGGGTTAAAAGGTGACCTATCCTATTGGAAGCAATCCAATTCTACTTAATGAAATTAAAAAAGAAACATTGTTTATCACCTAGGCATTTGAACCCAAAACATTCAAATAGTCATAATATATTCAATATTCACCCTAACAAAACCTATTTAAAAAGTGATCTCTGTTGTTGTTGTTTTACCTTTTGGTGATTCGTTCCTTTAAAGTGCTGTTAGCAACGGGGAAGAAACCACATTTTTAAGTCTAAAAATTAGATTCGTGTTGAAAAAGCTTAAAAATAAGTGTTTAATAGAATGTTAATAGCAACAGGACTTATTTCACGGTTAATAAATTTCACAAATTGCCATTTACTACACCATAACTAAAACATATAAAGGGCAAATATAACCTTTAAATTTCAGATCAGTTGTATAGTTTTAACATCCACTGTTAAAAACTCACAGCCAGAAAAACGATTGGCTGATGTCTCTTTGAAAGTTAAGCTTCATACATTAAAAATTAACAGTTGTTGAGGAATTTAAATCGGAGGGATTTTTGTATAGTAGCATAAACGACCCTATTGGTGGCATACATTTCTTCTAAATTTAAATAGGTGCCTTTAGATAGGCTATTTTCCAATACCTTTGATAAATACAGTACAGTACTCCTCTTTCATAAGGGAGGAAAAAGAAAATCAATCCTGATAGATAAACAAACAATCACTACTAAACGTCTTTTTCAAAATGCTTAAAAAAATCATCCATAACTACTAAAAATCAGACTAACTACTTAACTTTTACTTATTCCCTCCCAAATCACCGAGTCGACTTCTGCAAAATCAAATTGCAGGTCCAGATCCTAAGGAACACTGTAGGGTTCGTTTAGGAGTAACCAGCACAGCTTCCTCCTTCTATCAAATAAAGCAATAAATATGGGTCATCAGTCCACGACACATCGACCGATGCCCAGACATTTGCTCACCACCTTGTTGTGTGTGACCTGCAACGTTGCACGTGATAGGGTCTGCTCCATCAACGTTGAAAAATGTTCATTAACAAAACAATTGTTTACAAAAAGTTATAGCAAGTATTTAATTGTAACTGCTACACGTAAGAGTAAGGGCTTGGAGTTTGGGAGATCCTTTCTATCTTTTTTTAATAGAAACCATTAGTTCATATGATTTTTTTTTAATAATAATTTCTAAATAATAAGTCCGAAGTATCAAACAGATATCAAGCAATCGAATTTCGTCGGTCGTAAAAATAATTAAATTTCAGAGTTATACTAAAAAAAAAACCTCGAACTATGCTGAGTAGGTAGTGAACGAAAAATTGTAAAAAAAAAATTAAACAAACATAATTAGAAGCTATAGTTCTGCTTTTTCTATAGTTCACATAATAAATATTAATTAAGTCATAATTTAAAAAACAGTCCAAAAAGTAAAGATTTGGAAGCCAAAAATATGTAGTTTATTTAATAAGTTCGTTCCGTCTGTTTATATTAAGGGGTGGAATGGGGTAGGTTTTTGTGAACTGCACAGTAATGTTTGTAATGGGACCTATTAGTTTATGTCAATGAACAAATACTTGAATCTGTTATTCGCCGTCCAAGCTATTATTTACCATCAGACCTGACTCAGAATACAAACAATTGCGCACAAGATGACGGCCGTGGCTGACTCGGACTGGCCACTGCGGCTCGCAATTGGCACATCCTCTAGCCATTGTCGTCTAGCCTGGTCAGTAAAACTGCCTCTGGCCATGGATCTATGTCACGTGAGAAAATGAGTATCAAAATACCAGTGTTGGGGGGAGAAGCTTTACTTCCTAGATAGGAACAAAAGTATTTCATATAATCGTCCGTATGCAATACAATGACCGTCCCAAAGCTGATCATGTCATTCTGAAAGTCATTATAACATAATTTTATGTTTTAGGGTGGATTATAGACATAATCAAATAATGCCAAAGATATTCTTAAAAATAAAGATTTGAAAGCCAACAAAGAAACCAAAAATAAAACTGCGTGTTATAATTTATGGAGCCACATTTCAGCCTAAAAAAAAAATCACAGGATCAACTACAAAACACCCCCCACTGTTGGGTTGGGGTGTTAGCCAATGTTACACAAACAAGTGCGGGGTCCAGACTGAAAAAAACTGGTTTATTCAGGACAATTTATCCCTCTTGTGTCTAAAATTATAAATACAGTGTAGTCAAATGATGAGCATAGATATTTTACAATGCCCTTGCTGTCTAATGTGTTTACAATAGTTATATTCATTGTATTTAGGCACATAGCAAGTTTCAAGATATTTACTACGTTTGGCCACAACGTGGTTTAATTCGTCATCTTTGACATAGAGAGTGCTTGGAGCCGTCGGGAGGTAGTGCCAGGTTATAACGGTTCCGACTCCAACAATTCCAAAACAGTATATTGATGAAAGTGGTCAGAAATACTTCATTCGAGCAGCGGAGCAACAGTGAGCTTCATGAGCTCTTTGAGCTGCCTACGGTGGATGAATTCATCCAACGTAGACATGTAAATATGTAATGTAAATAGAAAAAATTATTTGTTCATTGTAATACTTATATAAATATAAATGTTTTGAAAAAAAAAAAAAAGGGCGCCTGAATAACACATTTTTGTGGCTCTACAAATCTATTGATTCATGTATCCAAACATAATGTGTTATATAATTGTCGGGTCGTCACTAGGGGGTGCCTGATCACCCTAGCCCCGGTGACAAGTGCGAATTGTTCGAGTTAATAACCTGGACAACCGTTCCATGACGGCGTTACTATCTGACTCCATTTATGATAGGTATGTGCCCCGACAATGCACTATGTTAAAGAGAAGAGGTACAGAGGTTTCATAAAGAATTAGTCAAGTTTTCAGAGTTCGAGCGGAAACCAAGCATAACCGAGTAAAGGTCCCGAGAGAATCGCGAGGAGACTAACGAAGAGACTGATTTACAGGGCCAGGAGCCCTGGCTTAAGTATCCTCTCTACTTCCTGCCGGGAGGCTGCAAGGTTGCCTAGGCTGGTGGTTGGTTTCACACCTGTCGGAGGAACGTGACCGACGCCTAATTACCTACCCCTGGAGGTAGAGAGGCCCAAGGTTGTTATGTTTATGTTTACTTGCTTGGTCCCCGTCTTTTATTGCTTAACACATTTATAATGATTTATATTTGTATAAATACATTTAGTTCATTTTATATTACTTTTGCTTACAATATATATGCAATAGAGTATAGGGTGATTTATCTTATGTAGTTAGCGGTCGCTACAATAATATTAATAGGTAAATAAAGAAAATCATTTTCACAGTTTGTTGCTGAGTTGGAAGGAAAAACTGGCATTTCATATGCTGGTAAATAAGAAGAAGTATATGTCATATTACATTTATCAGCTGCCAGACACCGATGTATGTTGAGAAAATAAAAATAGGTAATTTTCTATGGTATATTTTCCAATCGCTCCACCATCTACAAGTTATCATTAATTCTTCCAATAAAGGTCTCGCTTTAAAGGAAATTTAATATATATACTTAACAATTATGTAAGTTTTCAATATTTGTTGATGATATAGATAAAAATGTTCCCGAAACGAAAATATTTTTTAGCACTTTGTAGTCTCAATGATTAGTGCTCCTATTAAACTATCCAGTTCTCAGAATATGATTTCCAGCCTCCTAAAACTTTTTATTTTTTCTTTACCTTCCCACAACCTAGTGTTCGGGATGTTGACTCCATACTGCGGAGTCTGTGGATTAGTTCCCCGACTTGCCCAAGGATTTTTTTCTTTTTTAGTGGGTCTGGTCGGGGTTAACTCAGCTTCATAGAATAAATGAGGAGCTATTTGAATAAATAAGTGGTGAAACCGATCATTAAAATCAAATTTAACGTTGAGACGTTAACGAGCCTACTGCTAATCACACTAGGACCTCAGCGCCAGCCTCCAACCTTCGGTCGGCACTTCTTACCTCTGCTCGAGTTGTGACGCCGAGGAATTAGTTATTTTAATGATTTTTTCTGAGGAGAGATGTGTTTGATCAGGGTTCTGTCACCATCGTGAAGTAAAATTAGCTTCTACCTGAATAGAGAAGGTTTAAAAAATCGAAATAGAAGTTGTGGTGTAATGACACCTCCGAGCTCTGTTGGAGGTGCTCTGTTTAATATAGTCACCTAAAACTGTACACAAAGTTTGCATCTATCCTAGGCCAAGACGAATTGCAAAATTCCTCTTAAATATAAATCTATTGTGAAACTCATTCAATGGTACTTGATTAAAGTTATGACATTCTGATAAGGAATATACAACTTTTTGAGGCTTTAGGGCAGTTACGAAAATTCTATAAAACTAGTTGATCCAAGGAATAGTTGCCATGTAATTTTTCCCATATACCAAGGTTTTTTTTTTTACAGACTAAAATTTGTTTACATAAATTTTGCAATAAACTGTTATTTTTTTAAATGAAATATAACCTAAATTCAACACGTACTGAATAGTTGTCAATGATAGAACAATACCAATTGTTGCCTCAGTTCATGGTGACGTCTACACATCAGTTTCTTAAAAATGTCTACATTTTTGTGAAAATACTACTTGTCATTTCAGACAGAAAAGAATGGCTGCTGATTTGATTCTCTGGCTTGTTGATGACATTTTCGCAGCTTTTGTGCGCCCACTTTACTTAGAGTCATACAGTTTTGACTTGAAGACTCAAATCTTCTAAAAATAATCTATTCATTCATTAATTAATCAGTTGAGAATTTCGACGACTTACATCTAAAAAGTAAAATCTCAAATGATGATGTATCCCAATAAAACTGCATATTTTTTTTCTCTATTAAAAGTTGATAAAATGAATTAATGAAATAGTAAATACAAATACAAAAAAGATAAATTTCTTCATAACTTCACATCTGTAAGGTATAAATCAGCTTGGTGATGGTAATATCCGCCCTGAAGATTATATTTCCGATGGGAAATGGTGTTGCCCAACTTGGAAGTATCTGCTTCCTCATCGGCTATCGACTAGGGTCTATCGATTTATTGTGAATTTCCAAACCATCAGGGATTTTAAAATACTGCTTTGATATTTTTGAGGCATTTACAAATAATTTGCTTTCTTTTAAACAAGTACGGAGCACCCATATTCCTTCTGTGCGTATGTAAGTTCTACAACAGCGTCCACAATATTGAGATCATGTTATAAATGGCAAGACGTCTCTAATCGAGAGAGAGAGATGATGTTAAAGAATCGATTATACTTGAAAATTTTCGGTCCCGTATAATTGAGCGTACATTTAAGCTTTCTGAAATCACAGTTAAGCTGTTTAATATTCTATGTTATCACCTAGTAAAACGAATAAAATGAAGTATTTTATTTGAAAAATCAACAAAGATTTTATGAAAATGACGCTGAGGCAGAATCACCTATTGCCTTGTTTCATTTGATCCGTTTAAATACATTTTCACGCTAAAAATATAGTTCTTGTATGATGAAACAAATAAACAAACAAACAAGTCGGTAAAATAAATTAAAAACGATTTGGACTTGAATGGCGGGGTCACTGATTTTGAATCAAACTCCAGTATGATCTTCTTTTAATCTGTTTGAGAGTAATACTTGTCTGTGATACTAGGGGTCCGTAAGTCTCCGTTCAAATCAATGTGCTTCCTGTCGGTGTGAATAATTTGTCACCGATAAATTTTGAATTTTTATCCTTGTTTTTACTTGTTTGACATTCGTAAATACCTCTTTTTATGAGTAAAAATAACAGATCACTAATTTCGAGTTAGAGCCGGAATCTAAGCAACACATAAGATATAGCTCTCCTGGAATCGATTTCTTTGTTTATAATTACTTGCTTTTCATAATAAATGATTATTAAACAACCAATTTTTAAAAAAAAATCGAAGCAGATTTCTCTGTATAGTACAGTATGTATAAGACTGTTTCATTGCTTTGGGTATTTTGGAATTACCTAATATTTGAAGTGTAGAATTCAACTTTTCTTCAATAGTCTCCTTAAACTTGCTGGAGTACGTAAAATAGTGACCTTTTTCTCTAAAGGACCTTCCCATTAATCACATATATGATATCTGCTGATTGAATGTGATGGTACATATATCATTTTTAGGGTTTAATGTGCTTATGCATAAGTCTCCAAAGCATAATCCTAATGCGCACGCCTCAGTTAGTAAAGACCCCCTTGGTTTGGGGATATATACTCCCCTTATGACCGAAACGGGGGATAATGGAACTTACTCCAGTTCACCTTAAGTTAAAACCAGCTTACTATGTAAACTGACTATTGATTTTTGCTTTATTCAATAACTCCCGAAATATTCCAACCTTATTTTTTTTCTGTGAAATAACTATGAAGTGTCCTCCCAAGTTAACATTTTAGCGTAATTAAGTGCTTAAAGCATCCCATTAGATTATAAACGGCTCACGATAAACTAATAGAGTAAATAATTTAACCCCCTGATCCTGTTATAAGGAGCTGCTCCGCCTGTAATAATAAAGATCAATTAGTTGAGCCATCGTGGAGGTGATCCTTTGGCTTAGGCCCTAGACTGGAAGTGAGGTAAAAGGTCACAACCTTTAAGGGCATAATCAGGTATGCATCCTTGAATTTTTTTCTTATTACATGCACATACATCTAATCATCTGGAAATATATGTCCATGGGGCACAGTCAATGAATATACGTAAAAACAAAGAGGTCATTGGAAACGTTCACTGATTCAACAGCAAAATGACTTTTTATTACCTCCCTTCAACAATCAACTTTCTTGGCAAGTGTAGGAAAATAGGCAGACCCTTTCTATTCTTGTGAAGAAATCGATTTGGTTATTCGGCGGGCATATCGGCATAATGATACCTTGTTAAATCTAAAGAAGAATAAGCCTTTTAGTGACAAACATAAAATCGGTAGGCCAACCAATACTAACTACGACTACCAAAGATCAAAGTTTTATTTACTCAACACTCTGATTAACCAATAACTGAAACAATGGTTATTTTTTACACAAATTAACTCATTATTATCAGTCAGAAATACAGCCCAATATTCCAACCGTCGTCCGGTCAGGCAAGTTCAGTAATCTGGCGCTTTTCTGGAGATGTAAGGAACTCATAAGTGGGATACAAATACAAATTGAGGTATTCGGTTCATAGTAATGAGTCTTTTTACACCTACATGCTGCTTTCTTCGTTTGAACTATTGTTATTCCTAAATTTTTTAAAAATCTTTTTAGGGGTGCGTTGGTTTTCTTAAAATTAGAGACCATGAGAATCATGTTTTCTCAGAAGTATTGCTCTGTCATATTTTGTTAGTAAAACAATTTCAATTATTATATTCTGCCTACTTATTACTACTTTGTATGATACTAAATTTGGGCCTTGGAGAATATTCTGGGCACGTAACCATACCTAAAACACGTTCAATGATTTACACCTCGTTTGCTTACAATTATTGATATTCATCCAACCATCGATATTATTGTCATCAAATTAATGATACCAACGCTCTGATTAACAATGTTTTTTTTATTCTGTAATAACCAAAGCCATGTAAATTTACATACTGATGTAGAGTTCATTAAAACTGTGTTTGACATTGTGTTCGCACACAAAAAATGTTTTTTTATTATATAATTTAGTTCAATTTGCTGATGGTTCGAGAAACAAAACCAACCACTATGAAAAATTAGAAGTGTCAATAATAAATTAATTATTAATAAAATATATATTTTGTCATATTACATAGGGTATGAAAATAAAGATTTTGACATCGTGATTAATAATTTATAACATATGCTGGTACTATGTAAGTGTTTAATATTAAAGTTTAATAATTACATAAATTTCATTATAATTGTCATCAAAAGTGTACTCTCAATTTTTCACAGCCCCATTTTTGTTAAGAGGGATGATATTTTTATGAAAGTTTTCCATGTCGTCCCTATGAATAAAAGCTGCCTTTTGAAAACTCATGAAGGGTCCTTTATTAATCAACTTATTAAAAATAAATAAATACTACCTATCAAATAGGGTATAAAATGAAGTCTTCTTCCTGGTTAGCATTAAACCAATCAATAAAACAATTTTCGGAATAGTAACAATACATTTAATTGTGTGATTCAACCGAATAGTTAAATAAAATTTGATCCAATGGCCTTTCCTGAAAAAACCTTACCGAATTCAAAGCAACGTGAAAGAAAACAATTAAACATGAACAGTTTTAGCATAACTTAAGTGAGGCGGTAGTTACAACCACACCTGACCACAACCTTTTGTACAAGGCCTAGTAAGGGAGTTACCCAACATAAACCGTAGGAGGAAATGAAATTAAAATACGATTAGCTCATCAATGTTGACTTACCATTAACTTATATGAACATATTGAATCATCATAACATTGGACGATTGAGAATTTACTTTAGAGTTAATAATTCATTACTAATTCAACCAAGGATCAGCAATCTTGCCTTTATATTAATAATTTCTTTATTCTATGTTAAACAGGCAGACGAATGAGGATCAATTTGTTCATCTTGGAGTTCAAGGTCTTTTGGCTTGGCACGGGCAGAGCCGAGATTAATAGGCTGTTTATTTGTTAATTAAACAGAAACCATCAGTTAGATACCATCCCCCAGAGAGTTTGGCCATCATATAAACAAATCTGTTTCGGATTTGGACAGCCACTACGAGTAAACATCTTTGTATACTCCCGCTGTGGTGGCGGCCTCCCGTTTTTGAAACAAAGCCAAACCAACCCTGAAGTCTTATTTCCAGAATTAATGTTCGTTGGATTGTTTACTACACCAAGTCACGCTTGCAGGCTGGACTTGACTGCTTCATTTCCTGCAAGTTAATAGCTTTCCAAGCGCTTTTCAGGAGATTTAAAAGGGTAGTTGTCGAAAAGAGCGCGCTTCCAGCTAATTCTCTTGGACAATATTAGTTAGAACGATAGAATCTGTTAATGAGGAAATTTGTTTTCATAATTTCATGTAGAAGGTAGACTTTGCTAGGAGTGCTCAAACGTATAAATTTGTAACATTTTACGCTAGTGCTACTAGGAATTAATTTATCACCATATGATTTTGGGTACACGTCTCTATTTACTAGCCTTTCAACTGTTGCTTCTGTGCTAAACAATTTACAATTGCAATTTTTATTTTATTTCCCAAATTTTATGTGGAAAAATGTATATTTTTAACTAAAATTTTGAGATACAATCGTTAGTAGTCAGAATCGAGTTCAATTTTCAATTAACGGAATTTAAGAATAAATTCCATAGTACGAAAATATGACATTTAGTAGCTTTTTCTATGATCGTATTATTTAAATCTGAGAAAGTAACGTAGGATAGCGTATTTAGAATACCATATTCTACTTTCTTCTTCAGTAAAACTTTTGGAATCATCGCCTGTGAATTAATCCATTAGTTAGTTTTCGACACATACTCAATTCAATTCAATGACGTTTTAGTAACGCTTCTTTTTTGTGTAGTTCACGCATGGGAACTTCTGATATCCCCACCTAACCACATCTTTCTAATAGGGACCTCATGAGACTAATTCTCCCGAGGTGACAGGGTCTTCTGGGAGGTCATTGGGCTGATCACTTATCTGTGTTACGACTTATCCATAGGGGATTAATCAGCTTTGACTCCATGAATAGCCACCCTCTATAGGCAATATCGACGTAGTAAATGAACATACAGAATTTACTCAAACATAAGAATTAAATTATGATCTGTCCTTTCTGTTTTTCAAGGTTTTTAAGAAAGTTATGAGACCACTTGCGGAGATGCTGACTAAGTATTGTGTTATACACTTAAGTAAATACTATGCGCATGAATAGGCAATGAAAAATAATTAAGATTCTTCACATTAATTATTCTATACGTTAATTAAAGATCAACGTGCTAAAAAAATGGTCAAAATGGCTTCGGCACTCTTTTGTGTTAGATGGGGAGGACTCGTCAGCCATAGCTATAAAACAAGGTTAGTGTGCCTCATCCATCCCAATAACAGCCTCAACTGTAAATTGGCCTCACATAAGTCCCTTAAAGAGACCGAATGTGAGAAGTCTATAAGGGGGAAAATACAACAGTCACGAGTTAAAGTTATAAATGATTTTGATGAAGTATAGAGCCAAACAAACCTACTAATGTCAGTGTTGCTGGTAATAATGACCACATGTGGTGACGGTTTGTTCAGTAAATTAGGTAGATAGATTACCACCGTAGGTGTTATGGTATTTAAGGAATATTATCAAATAATTTTTATCAAAATCATTTTCAACCGCACCATTCATACGTTGATAGTGCCTAGCTCGACGGAGCAGCCAAACATTCCCGGTCTAGAATATTTGTAAGCTGTTGAGGCACAAATGACACTTTGAATAGGAAAATGCTGCATCTCGTTAGGGCCCATCTATCATCCACTTGCCCAAGATCAGAGCTGATAAATACATACCGCTGAGTATATGAACTGAATGACAGTATTCGCATATTACAAGATAGGTAATGAAAATGTCTGTCGATAACTATGATTGATATTCAAGTAAATTTGTAATTCTTTACGTCAATACAAATAAAATAAGATTCTCAAAAAAATATTAATACAATGGGTCATTTCGGATGCAGAGTCAACTTAAATAAGCTCGATTTTGTTTGAACAACGTCCTCCAATCCAATAGTAACAAAAATTCATTAAAACTGTCATTAGCGTCATGTCCACAACTTTTAGACATCCGTTTTGGAGAACTTGCGTATGGTCGGAATCTAGCTCTGGAAGAGGCTATCGGAATAGAAGCGTTGAGATGTCCATCATTACTATAATGTACGATTTATCAGGATTGTAGTTTCTTTTAGGGGGGGGGGCTGTAACGCCACAGCACTTAGTTGGTAGTATCAACTAACTATCTGCCATTTTTATTAGTTTTATGCAGCCAAAGTCTGAGTTATTTTTGCTTTCTATGTCGTGGTCTAGGGCTGCTTTTGAATTCTCAAGCACCCTGTCAATATCAGCATGCAATAGAAATAAGTTGGGAGTTTATAAATCGACCAATATTCAATATTTTCTAATAGGCTATTGCGACTCCAACTCCTACAGCTTCTTGATTTTTTTGTCAGAACTTTCGAGCTTTGGGCACTTGATGGCACTTTAGTGTATTTTTAATCATTAAACTACGCATTCTGAAGATAACCCGATGTTCGGTCACTGCGATAAATGTTATATCATCTTCAGGCGTTATGTGTGTTTCTATAATACATACTCGTACGGTAGGTACAATTTTTGGTTTAAAAACTCTAACAGGCTTATTACATTTATTGTTTGGGCCACAGTATTTCAGTTCAATTCACATTATAATTTTTTCTACATTCTTTTATATCATGGTAATTTCAAGTTAAAATTTGCTGAGCAAATTATGGTACTAATAGATTGGGTAAGTGAGAGGCCATTTCGCCAATTTCATCATCATGCCTAACCTCATTTCATCATCAGCACTCCTTGCTGATGTTACTCTATGCAGAGGGGAGCTCCTAGCCCATGGGGATTCCTGTGTTGTTGCCAGTCCACTGACAGGGAATAAGTGTTCTTCCAGGGTGAAATACTGGTGATAAACGTTGTAGTCTCGGTAAAATGACGCAAGAACCTCATTTGCTGTAAGCCTGAGTTTCAGTGAGCTCTGGTCTACTTTGTGAATAATCTTCAGAATTTGCTTGTATGAGCAAACTCCAGACAATCGTCACATTGTTGGACGCCAGTGTGACTGCAGACTGTGGCCTGGGCAACTGCATTCATGTAACGGTTTCCCGCTTTCCCTACTTCGCTGTTGTCATTAACTACAGAACAGACTGATGTCATTTATTTTGCTTGGAAAATAATTGGATAATATTGCGGGAGGAAAATTGAGCACCTTTAGTTCTAGAAGAATTTTGTCATCAGTAAAAGAGTTCGGCCCACCTTCAATGAAAACAGATAAACCCTTGTCGTATAGGTTTATGTATAATATTTTATAGGCGATTCGCTATAATACTTCATCTTTTCTAAAGTCATCTACAGAGAAAAGCAAAGCTGTTTCAATGTACCTACCAAAGAAAAGCCTCACCCTTCACACTCTGCCCCTATTTAAAAAAGAAAAAAAATCATAACATATAACATATGAAGTGTTAGTTTCAAAGCTAATAAATGGGTGGTATGGATGAGTAAGGGCTTTGCAGGGCCTATAAGACAGTTTGTACCCTGATGGTAAGGGCCGTGATCCTTGGATCAAGCAGTATTACAAGTTGGTACGTATGCATATTAATGGATGGATGGTGATGGGAGGTCGGAGGAAGGGCGGCAGATGATGGGAGGCGGCAGATGAAGTAGGGAGGCTGCGATCGATCTGCGCGCGCTCTGCAGGCTACCGCCTCAACATGCCCCCGCACACCTAGCCCACTTACTGTCTCTTCTAATCTCAAATAGCCTTTCTCAAAATTAATTTTTCATCAAATACCAATAGCATTGGAGTGAAGAAGTTTCCACTGAGCTGATGTCCATGTATAACGTTTGTAACGACAAGCCATATATTGCAACTGGTTTAGATGCTCGTTCTCAAGAATTTATGTAACTGTGGTTGAAGATATACAAGTATCCTCAGAGTAGCTTCAGTCCTAAATCGTGGACAGTTAAAGACTAACCATAAAAAGACATGCGAGATTGGATCGATAGGCGAATTCTACAAAGCTAAGCGTTGAAACAGTTGTGGGAAAGTTAGTAAAATTTCGAATGTCTAAGGTTTGATAATGTACGCACTGTACTAAGACAACCCACCAAAAGCAAAGGAAAACCTTAGTTATATCAATAATTTTTCTCACGATGCTTTTTATAGAACTTTATCTAATAAATTATTCAATGTATAAAGATTATAGTTTCTTTTAGTGTGTAGTTTGTTAGTGATGTCAGCAAATTTTCTCCATTTTTCTTAGTTCTTCTGCAACCCAAGATTTTATTTTTGCTGATGATATCATGTGATATACATAATTTGGGGCGTTGATTAGTCGAAAAAAACATCCATCTTTCCTCAAACTCCTGGCGCTCCCAAATTTGTAGTCAGAACTGATGGTATAATAGTACTTCACTGTCATTTCAACCAGGATGGCAATTCTCCCTGAAGCGAACCTTTCTCTCACAACGCACACAAAAGAACTTCATCTAATAAAATAAATGCTGAGCTGGAAAGGAAAAAAAAAAAAAAATGTGGAAAAGGCTTCTTTCAAGATTTTAAGATTTCTCCAGCCCAACCGACGAGCTATTAAATATTTAATGTTCTAATTTTTCCCCAAACTAGAAGACACATTAAGTGTTAATGCAAAAAGAATTTCAAAAATATTCTTAATATTCAAGTTTTCACAATCAAAATAGAAATCAAGTATTCAATTTTTTTCTACTGTTTTAGTTTCTTTTTTTCAAAATGGCGATATTTAGTGACCAAGGTGGTTCAAGTTGAAGGTGGTTCAATATAATGAAATAGAGCTTTTTAACAATGTTCTTTGAGAGAATAACTCCAAGTTTCAGGAGTATATTTTCAAATCGTTCCTTTAATTTGAATGCCTTTTATTTCGTTCATATATGTATTGTAATTACAGTGTCTAATCAATATAAGCAAAAAATAGTCGGTAAAAAATAAACGAAAACCTTTTGATATATTTATTAAAAGATAGGCAGCTCTTGGGATTAACTAGTTTTTAGTTCTTCTTCGTCAACAACTCTTGAAGAGTCAGGACCAGCAGCAGCCTAAGCTGACAGTGTCATCTTTGCTCTCCATTGCCTCGTTCAGCAACCTCTCCCAGCTATCGCAGACGAGATCTGTCAATCATCCTGCTACCAAAAGTTTCTCATCCAAGAGACACCTTAAAACTGCATTAGCATTCTTATAATTAAAGCCCTTAACTATTCCTAAACCCCAACCATTGCTAATCCACGTTCTCTTATATATAGGCTCTCCTAGTGTTACTTAATCCTATTCCTCTTGCTCTTGCTAACAGTTCGTATTCTTATTTTTATTCTTTTGTTTTTTATAAAGTTATTTTGACTTGTCCATGTGTAGACAGTCTTGATATGAACCTTGTTTAGATCTCTGAAATGAACTGCTTTTTAAAAACTGATTAACTTCGAGAGATTATTTAATTGGCGCCCGACGAACAGGGGCCTGAGGGTAGTTTCCATTTTGAAGACATTCATCGAAGAATCTGCTCAAGATCAGAACGGTTTTAAACCACTTCAATTATTGATCATCGAAGATACATCAGAAAGAAGTATTGAACGCGCTCTGAGGGAATCTACTGGTATTTCAATACCTAACTCAGCCCACATTTTTCTATGATCTTTCGACCCCAGCAGAGCACCTCTTAAGAAGACGGAAAGACAAGGTTGGAAATTATTTTTCTCTATTTTTCTGTTTTTGTATTTTTTTGTGCATGTCTATAACAGACAGGATAAATACGAATATGAAAAATAACCGAAGGAATTACCGACCGAATTATAACGATAACAGACAAAATAACCGAAGGAATTACCAACCAGACTATAATCATAGACAAGACCACTATAATTATTTTAACCAACCTCGTCAAAACGATCAACCGAACCATAATTACCAAGGAAATAATTATAATCCTTATAATCGAAGGCAACAACCACCATATTACGATCAACCCCAACCTAACTACCAAAGACAAGACTTAGTACCAAGAAATAATCACCAACAACCATGGTTTCATCAAGCGCAATTCAATTATTTTAATAGACCGATATCGACACAACACGATAACCAGCGAACTCAAGCGTATCCGCAAACAGTATCAATGAGAACGGTTGGAAATGAGGCGCATCACATCGAGGATGATAAGGATCGTATTATAAGAGAATTAACAGAGAGATTAAATCAACTAGAGCAATGTTGTGAAACAGATTTCACAAGTGATTTTCCGCAGATTACAGATTTAGAAGATTATTTAGCAGAATATGACCGGGATCGCAATACAAGAGAATTAATAATGCTAGAGCAATATTATTAAATAGATTTTACAAGTAATTATCCGCAGATCACGGATGAAATAAATATTATAGAAAATCAGAAAAATGATTTTAAAGAAGAAATAAATCAATCGCAAAATATTATTTTAGAAAATGAACAAACAATGAAAATAAAATTGTTGAATATGAAAAAATAACCAGTAATATTAAAGAAGTAAGTCGTGATAAAAGTGATAACATAGAGAAGGAAGAGGAAGAATTAAGAAATGAAATATTGGAAAATAAATTTTCAGAATTAGAAGATACAGTGAATATTAAGAAAGGAAAAGTAATTTCATTGCAAAATCAAGTTGGAGATTATGAAGTTATGATTAAGAACAGCAAATTGGAAAATAAAATAAAGAAGGAAGAGGAAGAATCAAGAAATGAAATATTGGAAAATAAATTTTCAGAAATAGAAGATACAGTGAATATTAAGAAAGGAGAAGTAATTTCATTGCAAAATCAAGTTGGAGATTATGAAGCTACGATTAAGAACAGAAAATTGAAAAAAAAAAAAAAAAAAGAGAAGGAAGAGAAAGAATCAAGAAACGAAATATTGGAAAATAAATTTTCAGAATTAGAAGATACAGCGAATATTAAGAAAGGAAATGTAATTTCATTGCAAAATCAAGTTGGAGATTATGAAGCTACGATTAAGAACAGCAAATTGGAAAATAAAATAGAGAAGGAAGAGGAAGAATCAAGAAATGAAATATTGGAAAATAAATTTTCAGAATTAGAAGATACAGCGAATATTAAGAAAGGAGAAGTAATTTCATTGCAAAATCAAATTACAGACTATCAGCAAACACTTAGCAATAATGTGAGAAAATTAAATATAATTTTTAAAAAAATTTTGGATGTGAAGAAATTGGAATTTCAAATTCCAACTCATCTTGGTGAAATTTCTTTTTGCCTGTTTGATTTGAACAACATTAAAATTAATGAATGGAAGGAATTTAAAAATAACTTCAGGGATGTTTTTTGTGCATTGGAATATAACTATAAAAAGAAAAAGAAAATTATATTTTTCCTTTTATTATTTTCATTATTAAATGAAAATAACACTGATCGGATGAAATATAAACTATAGAAAGTTTATACAAAAAGACTATTATTAGAATTAGTAAACCTAGTACAGCCTATGGAATTATCGTCAAGATAATTCTAGCTAAATCCTGTCCAAGTGAAGCTTTCTGATTTCATTATCACTTAATCCATTTGCAGATCGTAAATATTCCTTGAATGCTTTAAATCCATTTAATTGATTAAGGCCGTATATTATTGTGTATTGGTATATGTGCTATTAATGATATTTGTTCATATATGTGTATGGGTTATATAAATTCATATTCTATGCCCATAAAGAAGTTTACAATAATAATTATAAAGCAAATTTTTTATTTAATTTTATCAGTCTTCAATATTAAGATTGTACTCGATATGTGTTCTTTTGATTTGAATATTATATCGGTATATTGGAGATTTACCATTCGAAAACTTTTATTATTATGAATAAAATATAGGACTACAAATCATGAAAGTAAGCATTAATCTTATATATTATTTTGTTTGAACAAAAGAATATGATGTATTGTTTCAAATCAACAATTCTTTATTTCACATTGCATGTATTTTGCTTCGATAAATTTGATTATGTCTACTGTTATTATTTGTATAGTTATTTTTAAAAAAAAATTATTTTTCAATAAATATTATTTTTACGTATACGATATGTTTTTCCTATCAGTTAAAGGAACTAATATCAGCTGTTTACTTTACGCTAGTATCAGCCTTGGTGTTAGTTGTTTTGATTTTAAGCTATTATGGTATTAAAAATAATAAAAATAATAGTGTTGATATCCAACATAAGAATGCTTTGTAAAGGCGATAATTAATTTTACGTGTTAGCGTATTACGTAAATGTACTAATTAATTAATTAGTAGTAATTTTTCTTTATGAAGGATTTGGTCTGAAAAAAATGAAAACATCTCCCAGTTACACAATATGGTGTCCTAACTAATTTTTGTTTGTACGCTCATACTTTTCTAAATTAAATTAGCCACCTTAATTGCATTATTATAAAAGTAAATTACTGTTTTTCCATGTGGTAAAAGTTTTTTTGCGCAATAATATTTCAAAAACGAGGAAACTTTAAGTTATATTAGGCATTGAAATGTCGAAATAAATTTAGTGATATTATTGTTTTATTAGTATTTGATTTTTTTTTTTATCAGTGAACTTAAGGTTATGAGAATAATGACCAATTATTATTTTACAAAGAAAAGATAATAAATTTTATATAAGTAGCAATTGACTTTGCCTAGTGATTGTCTGTGAAATGTATTTATTTCTGTAGAATTAAGTTTCTCTTTAGGGAATGATTAATTATTTAAAATGCTTACATATTGAAAAAGTGTTTATACTAAGAAACATTAAATGGTTATTATGCAGGTTATCTAATTGACCTAATTAAAACTTAATTACAAATAATTCTTAAATATGTTGGTAATCTTCAAAATAAAGGAAAAGTAATTTTTTTTCCCAATTAAAATAAGTTTCATATTTTTCGTGTTATAAACATAATATCGATGTCATGCACCATTGTATTATTTTTAAATAGTATTATTAAACGATTATATATAGGCATTTACATCTAATCAGCTTTTTGAAGTTAAATAGTTACTTTTAGTCTAAATTTCGTATCTGACTATCCATTATTTAAACTTCAGTTACATGCAAGGTACTTGCAGACTATGCAGACTGAAGTATTGTTATCTTGTACACTGAAGGATTGTTAGCTAAGTCAACAGCTGTTAAACAGGGAATTAATTGTCAATTGTTTATTATTCACATAATCTAACTATATTAAAAGAATAATTATCCATATCCCATTACAATGTAACCTATGAAATATTTCTAGAATACATTCTGAACGACGAGATAACTTGTAATTAATATTTTATTTATGTGTGAGAAGTTTGTAAATTTCTCCTATAGTTTTCAACCTGTTAACGAGATATAATTTAAGAAACTAATAATTTTAATTATTCTAGTTTGCAAGATTAGAGAGCACACATTGTTTATGGTTGAAGGATTAATAAAATTCTTTTCTAGTATTTAAGTTTACCCATGTTATAAAAATAAAGCATACTAATATTGATTTAATAAGAAAATGTTATTTTAATTTGTATGCATAATTTTGATTCACTAAAACTGCGGACTGATAATGATAATTTTCATTTCATACTGTATATCTTAATAATGCCATATCGAATACTGTACGAATACTCGTACTATGCCATTTACTATATTTTTTATACATTTTATATAAGATAATTTCTTTAATATTTTATCAAATCGAGGAACTAATAATTATACTGATGCTATGTTAAGTATAATTTTCCTCTTACATTTTTAAGTTATTTTTGATGAAATTTTATGTTTACTTTATGCACTTTTGTAAAATTATTATACCTCTGAAACTATACGTATATTGCAAACTCAAATTTACTTGTTATAATGAGTATTATTAATTGAGAATTAATAATACCAGAGCAATGGTACTTCCAGAATGGTATCCATTTAAAATTTAATATTATGTACTTATTATTAAAAGTGTCAACTGATGTTACTCTGTAAGAGCAACTATAAATGCTCAAATTGTGTCAGGAATCTTAGTAAGTAAGATTATGTTTTTTGTACATTGTTTAAAATCTCTACTCCTAAATTTTCCTAAACATCCAGGAGTAATGTTCAATTTTGGCAAGGGAGGAATTAAAGCCCTTAATTAATCCTAAACCCCAAACATTGCTAATCCACGTTCTTCTCTTATATATAGGCTCTCCTAGTGTTACTTAATCCTATTCCTCTATTCCTCTTGCTCTTGCTAACAGTTCGTATTCTTATTTTTATTCTTTTGTTTTTTATAAAGTTATTTTGACTTGTCCATGTGTAGACACAGTCTTGATATGAACCTTGTTTTGATCTCTGAAATAAAGTGCTTTTTAAAAACTGATTAACGTCGAGAGATTATTTAATTATATTGACAACACGGCATTCCCATCGAGGTCCATTTATCCACCATCTCAAAACTCAATTGGTTAAGACTGAGTCCATTACACTGAGAAGTTGTTTTAAGTCACTCAGAGCAAAATATACCAGATAACGGGGAGTGGGTCGAAAAAAAACTATGGTATTAGATTGAAGAACTAAATCTAATAATAAACTAAAGACATTCAGATTAGACAATTAAAGAAAAATACGTGATTCGTATATTTAAGAGTTTCGTTATGTTTCGAAAAAGATTCAAGCACGATATTAATGTCATTATTTATGACCTTTTTGTGATAGCACTTACTCTACCAATGTCGCAACCCATAACAAATATTATAAATAAATACTCAACACAATATCATAGGAAACACTTTTTTTTTAATTACCATTCAATATTTTTCGCAGAGTTGCTTTTATTTTGAGTTTCATGCCTTCAATTTAAACAAGGATTGAGTTGAGAACACGATTTTAACTATAGTTCTATTGCCTTTTTGCAATTATAGTTCTAAATAAAAATCAGAACTCACCTATTATTAATCAGAAAGTCAAGACAATTAGTTTGATACTCTGCTCAATATAATAAATAAGAATATTTAGCTGTTTTTATCATTAATTTATTCATGTTATCGAGTCATCAAATAAAACTTGCATCGAAAATTTTACGTTAAAACAGGGAACCTAAAATGACCAGAACAGAAACCGGAGAAACAAGAGTTTTTGTTTTGAAAAACCCAACAATACCATACAAATGATATAAAATAAAATAAACAAGCGGCTTAAGTAGGTTATATAAGCATAGATTATTTTTTAAATATTCTTCTATCATTATCACAATTCATTACAACAGTACACGGTATACATTACGGTGAGAATAAACCATAAGATTCTAGATAAGGACCATAAAAGTCCTGATTTCGAATCCTGTCAGTCTCTAATGACAGTCAGTTCTTTTATAATAATAATAAAACCATTAGGATCGCATAACCACAACCAGTAATTATTAATATAAATATAATGTATGTATATACATGAAAAATACAATATATATACACATATATATATATATATATACATTACTTTACATATATGTACGGATGCAAGGACCCCACCCAAAAGCGTCCCCTGCCTTGCTCGCGTACTCATGCTCAACAATTACAATCTACCCTAATAAAGCAATGAGTAAAAGCGATAAATGATCTAACTCATATAATATTACATTCATGAGGTATTTACATTATACACACATACAATAGAGTCATCAATAATAAGTACGGCAAAATCAGCTTACACATTACGTGACCCATCTACTTGAATACACCATATAATTATTATTGCAATACAGTGACTGTCACATAACACAAGAGGATTACAAACAAATGAACTGAAATATTCTCACCAAAATAATTAGCGAGCAAATAACAGAAAAAACTAACACAGAAGCACAACTAAACGTGGGCGTATACGGCCAAAGTAACAAAACAAGGTTAAAATAAGAATGAAATATGAATAAGACAAAACATGTATCAGGTCGAGTCATAAGTAACTTCCGGTGCAGCTAAGTAGAATCTATTGTTCGTATCTACTAGCTATGAGTGAGTTACCATGACAACAAGTTCTTGTTTTCACTATATAGACGAGGCTTCAGTTAGTCTTTTGTTCCCACACCCCTTAATCCTCTTCATCACACCACCTTCAAGCAGGTACTCCTAGTATAAGGATCCAATTAACCTAAATAGTCTATATTTTTCCCTCATCCTGAATTCTAACTAGAGAGCTTAGGGAAAAAAAAAAAAAAAGTCTTTTGTCAACTGTTTTGTGTGATACACGTTTCGTTAAACTGTTTTTGTTTAACCTCTGAAATGGAGAGTCAAAAAGTACATATTCTTCATGTAATGCTTTGGGAATTTAAACAAGGCACTAGTGCTAGGGCGACAGCTGAAAAAATATGCAGTGTGTATGGAGAAGGACCAATAACTGATCGGGCAGTTAGAAATAGGTTTATGAAACTCCGTTCTGGAGATACGACCTTAAAAGACGAACCGAGGGCGGGACGTCCTTCCGACTTTGACGAAAACCTTTTAAAATCAACATAGGAGCAAAATCTACGTCAATCAATAAGAGGTATAGCAGAAAGGTTGAATACATCACAATAAACTGTTAACCGCCACCTGGAGAAATTAGGGAAAGTCAGCATGTTAGGAGTGTGGGTACCTCACAATCTCAGTGAACGGAATAAAGAAGATCGCATGTCAATCGCCACAAATCTGCTCTCACGGGTAAAAAATGAGCTTTTTTTAAACAGGATTGTAACAGGCGATGGAAAATGGGTTACCTATGACAATTTAGTCCGCAAAAGACAGTGGCTTGATAAGGATCAACCACCCCTACCAGATCCGAAAGCAAACATCATGGCAAAAAGATTTCATAGTGTGTATGGCGGGATTGTCAAGGAATAATTCACCACGAGCTGTTGAAGTCAAATTTAACGATTACTGCGGATAGATACATTCAGCAGTTGCAAAGACTGCAAGAGAAACTACATAAAAAGCGTCCTGCACTCGTCAAAATTAATATAATTAATGAGAGCAAAATAAATGTCTGATAAAAAAACGGAAGTTACTTATGACTCGACCTAAATATCACATAGTTACCAAAACCATTTGCACCTCTGGTAGTGAGTGATGTTCAGGCTAAGCCTCTCTAACCCGCCTCTGGAATTGATGCACGGGTATTTACTAGGTAAATAAAAAACATAGAGAAAATAGAGACTCTCTGTAATAATGTACCAGCTACATACTTCAATATAGATGTCGGTTCGTCACTAGGGGGTGCCTGATCACCCTAGCCCTGGTGACAAGTGCGAATTGTTCGAGTTTATAACCTGGACAATCGTTCCATGACGGCGTTACTATCTGACTCCATTTATGATAGGTATGTGCCCCGACAATTCACTATGTTCAAAAGAAGAGGTACAGAGGTTTCATAAAGAATTAGTCAAGTTTTCAGAGTTCGAGTGGAAATCAAGCATCACCGAGTAAAGGTTCCGAGAGACTGGCGAGGAGACTGGTTTACAGGGCCAGGAGCCCTGGTTTAAGTACCCTCTCTACTTCCTGCTGGGAGGGTGCAAGGTTGCCTAGGCCGGCGGTTGGTTTTCACACCTGTGGCGAGGAACGTGACCGACGCCTAATTACCCGGCAGCCCTGTACCCTGGAGGTAGAGAGGCCCCGAAAGGGTTGTTAATGTTTATGACTTCCAGCTGCTGACCCTCCTCAGGTTACTTGCTTGGTCCCCGTCTTTTATTGCTTAACACATTTACAATGATTTATATTTGTTTATAATACATTTAGTTCATGTTATTTTACTTTTTCTTACAATATATATGCAATAGAGTATAGGGTGATTTATCTTATGTAGTTAGCGGTCGCTACAATAGATAAGCAAGATAAAATACAAAAATTACCACAGTAAATGCTGAACTATGGAGTTCATGATGCAACTTAGACGAACAGAACACACACAGCAATAGATTGCATAATATGAAATAAATTAAATATATAAATGGAAAATCTGGTGAGCTCGGTAAAGATAAAAGTTGGCTACATGAATAAAACAACTCTTAACTTCATAATTGAATTGCAGGCAATAACACTATATGTAACAAGCTAGGATAGGGTTATGAGGATATTTTGGTTTGTATTGGATTTGCTACTTAACATTTCTCCTATGTATGAATCTTTTTAAGAGAGAGTTTTTCATTTGCGTCACAATTGAGAACCAACAAAGCAGTTGGACAAATCGTCGTCGGGGCACCTTGACCACGATGTGTATAAACATCTAGTCACTCAATAGAAAGCAACATAACTCAGCCTATACCTAATGTCTCTCGATTGTATTTCTACGTTTGAGTCTTCTTCATTTCGAATTTTTAATTTTACAAATTTTATTTGGCTCTACCAATTGAGCAGCCGTCCATGAGTAGACGACTTTCGCAATGTGATTCATTCTAGGCCAAATTCTCACAGACGTCTTTGAAACCATTTTAATGAAAGTTAAAACAAAATAAATTGATTTTTTAGGGATGCTAGAGAGGAAAACGAATACTAAAATTTTAAATGGCAAACGAAAAATATAACAGTTTGTTTTAGGCATTACGCCTACTTTCAACATTGCAATAATACTTAGCAAATCAGGTGGCTCTTTAAAAACAAATGTCTTGAGCAGTTTTAAATTTTACCACCAGGAGACGAATGTTTATGTGGCCATCGTCAAATCCAAAGTTCCTGTTATATTTTTTCCACTGATTAAACGTAAAAATGTTGACGTCGAGTCGGGCCGCCTCGCAGTGCATCGAGTACATAAGGAGAAAGGACGATACAGCCAATATCACCTTCTATTAAGTATTTTTTATTTAATAAGATAAAAAAAGTGTATTTAATTCTAAAAATAATGAAATCCAATTAGTCTACTTTATTTTGTATTTTTTCACTGCAAACTAGTTTGCTTTTAATGACTGAACTGTGGACTCCGCAGGTATAGGCTCTACTTAATCCTGGTGCAGTAGCTCTTCCGTATGTTTGTATGTCAGTATGTTCTACGATAGTGTAAAATGTGAAATCAAACAATGTGAAATTTTAAAGATATATTCCACAACAGCATAAAGCCGTAAAACGAATTTCAAGAATACAACATAAAAAATAATGAGATATAATCGCATATTTAATAGGTTCCAGGTTATTTCAATAGCGGCTTTTATGTGAATCGTTTTGTTGTATTTGTCTTTTTATTAGTGGAAAAAGCAATTTTCAGTAACTATTGAACATATAAAAGGAAGTATTTTTAGGAAACAATACCGAGTAGTTTTTAGGGTTTAGTTTCAAATTAGAAACCCAGGTGTTTTCATCCGTGTGTCTGTCTTGAGTCTACTGTGACAGCTAGGGACAATAAATTCTGCTACCCCAATTTTCCGCCCTATCTTTGTCAAACAAAATGAAGAGTGGTTATACACCGTTACTGGACATAAATAAATGTATTTATTTCATTTGTTTAAACAGATTGTCCACTGATAAATTGCTAGCTTGTTTATATTGTTAGTTTTCTATATTTTTTATTAGAAAAGTTTGAAGTTAAATGTCAGTGACAATCCTAATTTCAAATGGCAAACGAAAAATATAACAGTTTGTTTTAGGTATTAGGCCTACTTTCAACATTGCAATAATACTTTGCAAATCATGTGGCCCTTTAAAAACAACTTTCTTTAACAGTTCTAAATTATACCACCAGGAGACGAATGTTTATGTGGCCATCGTCAAATCCAAATTAACGGCGTTCCTGCTTTTTTTTTCACTGATTAAACGTAAAAATGTTGACGTCGAGTCGGGCCGCCTCGCGGTGCATCGAGTATATAAGGAGAAAGGACGATACCCTCCCCCCCCCCACTTTCAACTTCCATTAAGTATTTTTTATTTAGCAAGATAAAAAAAAGTGTTGTATTTAACTCTAAAAATAATGAAATCCATAATTCATATGACAGAAATATCCAAATAAATATTTTTTTTTTAATATGAAGTTATTTAAAAATTGTGAATAGTATCAAATATTTGAACACATAAATATACAATATTAATAAAATAATAATAATAGTGCATGATGAAAAAAATATTCTAATAGGATTTCTCTGCTTCCGAAGTGATGTTAGATAATGGATGACACTGTTCTGAAGCTTGTGTGTTTTTTGTTATTGGTTAAAATTAAAACCATGTTATTAATTTAATTTGCTGAAATTAAATTATTTAAAAAAAAATAAATATATAAGTTTTAAAAAATAACTAATGTATTTTCAATTTTTACATGGATTTTATTTTGTGGAGTTTACTTCTTATAAAAGTATTTGAATTAGTTTAGTTATTACTGAAACATGTTGATATTCCTACAAAACCTTGATTAGTTTCCTAAAAAATATCCTATTTTGTAATTAACGGCTTGGTAATGACCTAAATTAAATTTGTTTATCAAATTAAAAAAGTATAACTTTCTACAAGTTTTGATCTTATCAAGACAAGATCATTATGATATTTATGACATGGCGCAAAACCTTGTAAAGGGGTAAGACTGATCAAGGTAGTGCCCATGGTTGGTGAGGGGAGGGGAAGAACAAGTGTTGTGTATATTGTTATGACTTTTTTTACTACAGATTATTATTTACTATTTATATTATGCCCTCCTCCGAATGCATCAGTGCATCGCAGTACGAGGAGCAACTTGTATCTCTATATAAATTTTTTGTTCATTGTAATATTTTGAGGTTTTGAAATAAAAAAAAAAAAAGTGTTGTTAGTGTTAGGAGATTACCTAAATTTACAGGGGATCCAAGAATCAATCTCACGTTTTCACTAAAATTCACAGTTAGAGGTCAGTATAGTAACCACTAGGCTGTGGGAACATCCAGACAAGAAACAAGAAGAGATATGTTCCCCTCTCCTTGATTTGAATGGGGTAGGAACATTTACGCTTACTGACAGTTGGATATTGTTAAACAGTACATAAAAAGAATACGTATGTATTTCTGGGAAAAACTCAACTTCCTTATTTCATTTCTTTTAAAAACGAATGGCAGTTTCATTAAATATCCTATAGTTTATACAATTGATTTGACTACCAACAGAATAAGGATGATAGTAGAGCTTGCATGGAACTAGAATTTGAATATTTTACCAATAATGAGACAATAATAAATTATACATTTTTTGTTACCTACTCAGGTTATTCATATTTGCCATATTGTTTAAGCCACCGAATAGAATAATACAAGTCACATTTGTACAGGCTATTGAAAAAAAACTGGTGTTGAAGGAAATGATAAAGCATATGAAGCTGTAATGTTTCATTGCTTTTTTTAATGCTAAATGTCTGGATGTAAAGATATAAATACCTATAAATAGTTGGAGTTGTTCATAAATCCGGCTATAAACATAACTTATAGGTTACATTAAACCTATCAAAGCTACATCAGGGAGAAATAAAGTAGAGAGAATATCCAATAGTCAAGTAATTGAGTCTCATTCAGAAATTTCTGATTAATTTAATGTATCATATATTGGGTAATGTACTTTTGGCTAAAACTAAATGGTATTACATCAGTTAGAAAATTTTTAATTGCATATATAGTAGTTTTAACTGCATAAACAGTAATAAATTGTTAATACATTAATTCATGAAGAGAGATACTAAGTCGCTAACTACTTTAACCAATAAAAAACAAGAATATTAATATCTAGAGAATAATTCACAATTTATTTATTTATTTTATATTTATGACATATTTTGAATTTGTGACATATTTTTCAAATCAGTGATTTTAATGGATGAGACAGTTGCTAATGATTATTTAAAACACTCAGCAATTTAATTCTTAATCAAAAAACTTTAAATTAATTGCGCTATCAACTTAAAAACAATGTTCATTTCTCGAAAGCAATAATATCGACATAACTTAAAAATGAATAGCATAAATGCTGGCTATCAATCGATTATACTAAACATTTTAAATGCAGAGAAGATTAACTAGCAGAAATATAATATAAATATTCTATTGAGCAAAAATCCTGTCATCTACAAATGGGAAGATTTATGTTTTCATTACTTATTATCAAAACAGGTTTTCAACTTTGGTCAAACTTTGCCCAACAGTTGATTTTTAAGGTTTTAGATTAATATTGTATCTTACAACCTATTCTGTATTAAAGTTATTACGTTTAAAGTAATCAGTAATATTTAAGGTTTCAATCAATTTTATTAAGATAAAATTACAATCTGCCTTTTATAAGCAATGAGTAATTGAGATAAATGTTATCATTCGTACCATATTTAAAATTCATCATTCACTCGCTCATTCATACAATATTTACCAACAGCCAAGAGGCCCCCAAGTCCACAAGGTTGTCACCTCCCTCGCATGCGAAGGAGGAAGCGGAGTCTTGGGAAGTCCCCACGCTCCTACATCAGCCGCGTCACTGAATAAGAGCCAGCTGAGGCTTACCAAGAGCGCGAGAGCCACAGAGGCTCAGGACATGATTGGGAGAAACTGGCCATTGCCAGAACTCCCACTATCACTTAGTTATAGCAGGTCACGAGGCCACTGCCGTTTTAATCTCCGAAGAGCATTATAGGGGTGAGTGGTGCAGTGCAATGACTGTGCTAGGGAATTAGGGTGGTTGGATAGGTTACTATGGAATTTTAAGAACTTGGAAGGGATGAGTTCCAGAATATAGGGTATATTCAGATCATTGTGAAGGGTATTGTTGCTGACGTAATAAGGGGCATTTACTATTGTTCTTAGGACTTTTGATTGAAAGGATTAGATGCGCTTGATGTTCGACTTTTTTGCTGTCCCCCATAGCTCTATTCTGTATGCCCAGATTGGCTTAAGTATAACCTTGTAAATAAGTAGTTTGTTTTCTATTGAGAGGTGGGATGTCCTTCAAAATAGTCTGTACAGTTGTCCAAAGCGTCTGTTTAGTTCTTGTCTTTTTAGCCTCGTGTGTGGGTTCCATGTCAGTCTTTTGTCGAGATGGAAGTCTAAATACCGTACTGTCTCAGACACAGGGAGAGGAATTGAATTTAAAAAGACTGGCGGACAGGACTTGTGGCAGAGGGTAAAGGTTATGTGGGAACATTTTCCTTCATTGGTTGCACCAATACTCGATCTCGTCAAGGTGTTTTTGAAGGTTTTGGAATGCTAATCAGGGTCTGGATTAGTTGACAGGACTGCAGTGTCGTCTGCAAATGTTGCCAAGAAGGTATTGGTGGTAGAGGGGACATCAGCGGTGTATAGATTATAGAGGATGGGACCCAGGACGCTGCCCTGAGGAACTTCTGCTTTAATGGGATAGTAGTTAGAATACTCTAAACCACAGCGGACTTGGAAGAAACGGTTTGAAAGGTAGGATTGTAGGATTAGGAATAGGGTTTGCGGTAAATATCCTTTGAGCTTGTAAAGCAAACCTGCGTGCCAGACCCTGTCAAAAGCTGGAGCTATGTTCAGAAAGGCAGCAGTGCAATACTGTTTGGTTTCAAGGGCTGAGGATATGTGATCAACAACGCGAAGGCCTTGTTGAGCTGTGAAATATCGTTGGCGGAAACCAAACCGGTGAGTAGGGTAAAGGTTTTTGGATTCAACAATTGGAAGTAGGCGTTTTAATAGGAGTTTTTCAAATATTTTTGAGAGGGTAGGGAAAAGGCTAATTGGACGTTAAGATAAGGCGTCATTGGGTGGTTTACCGGGTTTGGCGAATAGGACAATAATGGAATGTTTCCAGAGGAGAGGAAAGTGCGTCGTTCGGATAGTGCAATTATATATATATATAGGTTAGGAAGATTATGGCTTTAGGAGGAAGTTGTTTGAGAATTAGTTAGGAGATCATATCCTGGAGATTTTCGGTAAGGTAATTTTTTCAGAAGATATTTAACCTCAGAGGGGTTAACGGTTTTTGGTGGTAGTGAGAGAGGGATAGGTGAAGTGAGGAAATCTTCAACAGTTGGACGGTGATTATTGTTTTGAGGAGTAAGATGAGGAGTGAAAGTACGGGAAAGATGCAGTGCGAATTCCTCCGCCCTCTCACCATCCGAAGCCGCCCAGGACCCGTCATCACGACGGAGTGGGTGTGAAACAGGATGATATTTTAGGATTTTCATAATTACATTCCACAAGGAGTTATCCCTGGTAGACAGGGAGGAGAGATAGGAATTGAAATAATCGGAACGGAAGGATGCCAATTGCCGCTTTACCAGCCTGCAGTACTGATTGTATGAGCGACGATCAACAGGATGTCGGGATCTTTGCCACACTGTTCTTGAGTGGCGTTTGGATTTGATTAGGTCTTGGAGATACTGAGGTAAAGGATTTTGATTGTAAATATTTAGGTGACGGTGGGGTGACGATGCCTCCCAGGCCGACCTCTGGATCAGAGTAGTGAAGGAATGCACTGCATTATCTAGGTCTTGGGATGTTTTCAGAGGTACTTTGAGGTCTACAGAGTCTGTAAGAATCTGGCGGAAGTGGCCCAGTCAACTGGGCCCCTAATAAATGAAGGAGGAGACAGTTTGTGAATTGGATTTAGGGAAATGGTTAATAATAAGGGGCTATGGTTGGAGGAGAGGTCTCGAGGCGCTTGAGTGAATAGTTTAGTGTTCCTAAACTATTGTAGAAGAAAAAGTCAAGGAGATCTGGATTTCGGTTGGGATCTGATGGCCAATAGGTGGCTGTGTCAGGAGAGATAGTGGAGATATGTCTCCATGTGAGTGCAGACAGCAAAGCACGTCCTCGTGTATTTGTGGATCTTGAGCCCCAGTGCTGGTGCTTTGCGTTAAAGTCCCCACCCACAAGGAAACGATGCCCGATGGAGTCTAGAAAGGAGATGAATTGGGAATCGGAAATGGATTTATTGGGAAGGCAGTACACTGATGCTAGAGTAACGGGAAAAGTGAGGGTGGTGATTGACACTGCAGTGGATTGAAGGAAATCATGTGCTACCAAAGGTGATGGGATATGGAATTATGGACAATGACAGCGGTACCTGCATGAGCTCTTCCATCTGGGTGATCAGTTCGATAAGTCTGGTACTGTCGAACGGTAAATGGTCGTTTACTTGTAAGTCTTGTTTCAGTAATAAGAGCTACGTCGATGTTTTGGTCATGGAGTAATGCTGTCAGTTCGTTAGTGTGGGTGCGAACACCATTCGTATTCCAAAGGAGAATGGGGAAGGAGTCGGAAGGATCCACTTATGGATTTTGTTTAACGGGGATAAGGTAGGAGACAAGATTTGTAAGAAGGGAAATGAGAGGGGTAATTAGGGTTCTGAACTCTGTAAGGAATGAGGTTAAAAGGCTGGTGAGATCTGAAGAGCTTGAAGGTGGTGGGATATGCCAGATGTGTGGTTGAGGATGGGATTGAGTTTGCTGGTTGCTGGGATGAACGGAGAACACTCGAGCTGGGGAAGATGAACTTGCGGAGGAGGAGTGGGCAATGCCTGTGACTGCTCTATGTTCCGAACGACGTCAGCAAAAGATACTGAAGGCCTCAAACTTCTGGCGGGGGCGCTTCTTGGGCTACCTGTGGCTGGCGTTTCTTCTTCTGGACGACGACGTTGTTCGCTTCTGGACTTCAGAATTCTATAGGCCTCACAGCCTTTATAGTTTGCCGGGTGGCCTTGCTGACAGAGCCTTGCTGACGCATACAGCAGGTGATTTTAGGGGCTTCTTGCACAATTCGCTTTTGTGCTGCCCACTGCGCTTTAAACACCTGGGAGGGTGGTAGCAGTATGATTTTGTGTGCCCATAGCCTGACAAAGTAATATTTAAGGATTCATTTTTTGTATTGTACGTTAACTTTTAAGTTTTGACCATGTTGAACTACAGCCCACATTTATAAAAGCTATGTGACCTGTTATGTATTAATTCTTAAACTTTCTAATACATGCTTCCATTAGGGGATAGTCGGGTCGTCATTAGGGGGGTGCCTACTTACCCTAGCCCTAGTGACAAAGTGAGGTTTGATTAGGCTGTGACCTGGACAATCGCTTCATGACGGGTCTTACTACTGAACTATCTGATTCCATATTTGATAGGTATATGCACCGACAATGCACTATGTTCAGGCGAATATGGTCTTGGAATGACCACGAACTCACACTCAGTATCTGAGGGTAGGCGAAAACCTTCCGGATTCCAAAGGCGAGTGTGAACCGGAGAGAGGCAGACTGGATTGCCGTGGGAGACACTGCTATGTAAAGTTTGTAGGGCAACGGCAACCGTTGTCCATGAGGGAGAGGTCTCTCCTAAGGAGGTGCTAGTTTTAGCGAGACGAAGGCAGAGAATTCCACTAGGAGAGTGTGGGGTCTGTCGAGGCCGGACTAAAAAATAGCGAGGTTAGGAAGAGAGATCCAGAGGTTTTCATAAATGAGAAGGCCAAATCTTGAAACATCAGTGCAGTTGCAGGATACCAGTCAGAGCGGGAGCCGTGATTAGAATGAACACAAGGCCCTATTTATAGCTTGTTAGTAACCAATGATCTGAGGTGTTATTCTGACCAACCGCACCGCAGGTTGCGGTGACGCTTGCTTGTTATAGGCTGGGACCCACCCAAGCCTGGGTGGCTAACTGCCTCTCCCTTCAAGGGCCTCTGACTAGTTTCTTGCAGCTGCGTCTTTTATTGTTTACAATCTTTACACTGGTATGACTTATGGTTTGGTAATGTTATTTACATTTGTTTAAATTAATTTACAACATATTATAACCAATTTACAATATATATACAATAGAGTATAGGGTGATTTATACTATGTAGTTAGCGGTCGCTATATAGCTATTTGGTTTTTTATTTTGATTGTTTTTGCTAATTTAGTTTAGATTTACAGATTTAAACCATACCAACATATTATAGAGAAAAGTATTTTATATTTTATTCATTTCATGATTTATAGAAGAATGTTGTACATCAGAGTTTAGATTTCTATTTAATTCGTTTTGTAAGAGTGGAAATATATTATGTCTAGTTAAATAAGTTACAAAGTTCTTGTCTAGCAACATATGAAGCTATCTAAGTTCATATGGTTTCTAATTTAAGGACGAAAGACATGAATAGGTTTCTAAAGTATTATTAAAGCTAAAAGTACCTTTATCTTCATTTGATTTGGCTATTAACGACTGAAAATGTGGAAATATATATATATATATATTGGATTTGATGTGGGATAGGAGTTCGTCCACACAGAGAAGTGACGACACAACAGAACTAAACTGAACATCTTTTTCTCAATTCTTCGTGAAGTAGCTCTAAGGTTTCCACATCTTCGAGGGTCATCTCAAATTGCAATCAATTTATTTCCAATATTTACATGATAAAAACAATCTTATGTTAATTTTTAATGTACTTAGTTTAAGTTAAAAGACTACATCATCACTCTTGATTATAAATAAAGTTTGCATTGAAGTACAAGGAGCTGCTCTTTTCAACTGAAGGACCTCCCAACCGCTATTTTTTTTTTCTATTCAGCTCTTAGACACATAGTACAAGAGTATTTGTCCTGGCATCACCCAGGTATTTTCGAATTTAAATATATTTTTAATTTGATATTAGGATAGTTGATCTCATAGCTTTAGGTTGACTATAAGATTTTGTACATTACAAGACAATTCCACATAACTTTTCTATTAAAGAGGAGGACATGAATTAAAAACTATATGAACTCAAATTTCCCCCAAAATTTGTATATATTAAAACAGTGGCGTAGCCTTTAGAGAGATTAGATAGATCCACCAAAATTTTGAAAACAAAATTTAGAAATCATAGGAAAAGTAAAATTATAATCAATTATAAATCATTATTATCAATTATAATCAATAATAAATCATTTCTATATTATTAGGCAATAGTTTATTTCATATCCCAGTTGGCGATAAATATAATAAATGCATTATGAATATCATTCACTAATTATAAGTAAGTTCAATTACTATTACATACTTCAATTTCCTTCAGGAAAAAGTACTTTATAACCCCAAAAAACATTCTTAGATATGCCCCGGAATAAGCAAAAATTTTAAATCTATTAATATTCAATAAGTGTGTCAACAGTCAGATACAGCAGCGCAGTACATACTCAAAGTCAATTCTAATTTCCTTTTTAATAGGTGTAGTGACCACTAACTATATAAGATAAATCACCCTATACTCTATTGTATATATATTGTAAATAACATGAACTAAATATATTCTAGACAAATGTAAATAACATGAACAAAATATAAATCATTGTAAATGTGTTAAGCAATAAAAAATGCGGGGGCCAAGTAGTTACATGAGATGGGTCACCAGCTGTCAGTCGCAGGTACCCCACCAGATGAGGGAACCGACCGCATACCCTAAGCAACCCTTGCCATCCTCCCAGAGATTGACAAAGAAGTCGAATCCCGTTAGTTACACCAATCTCGACGGTTATTGGCAAAGGACAATAATTGCCGGGTACTTAAGGCGGCCTCCTAGCCCCGGTAAATCATTCTCTCCTGGCAACTCCTGGCACCTACTCACTGGCTCGTGGCTCCCGCTGGAACTCTGAAAACCTGACTGCTTCTTTATGAAAAACCTCTGCATCTCTCTATCCTAACCTCGCTATGTTTTAGTCCGGCGCTTGTCAGGCCTCACACCTTTCTAGTGGGAATCTCTGCCTTCGTCTCGCTAAAACTAGCAGCTCCTTGGGAGAGACCTCTCCTTCGCGGACAACGGTTGCCATTGCCCTACAAACTTTACATAGTAGTGTCTCCCACGGCAATCCAGTCTGCCTCTCTCCGGTTCACACTCGCCTTTGGAATCCGGACAGTTTTCGCCTACCCTCAGATACCGAGTGTGAATTCGTGGTCATTCCAAGGCCACATAAACTACCTATAACCTACCATGTACCTCTTCTCCTGAACATAGTGCACTGTCGGGGCACATACCTATCAAAAATGGAGTCAGATAGTAAAGCCATCATGAAACGATTGTCCAGGTTATAAACTCAAACAATCCTCACTTGTCACCAGGGCTAGGGTGACCAGGCACCCCCCTCGTGACGACCCGACAATAGGCTATATTTTAGTTCAATTAACTTTATTAGGAAGACATGAAACATACTATTGTTTTCATGTTGTCATTTATTTACTTTTGGCTTAGTTGTAAAAAGTTAAACTGCAATAAATTGTAACCTTCAACTCTAGTCTCAAATGAACTATATTGCACTGCAAACATAGTTGTACAGTTGAAAATAAGTCCATTTTTTATCATTCATTAGGCAGTGAACAAATTAGTTAGCGAGAAATAGCATATCAATAGCAATTCAAAATTACCGTGAGGGTTATTATTTTAATAAAATTGGCTTTTATCAATTGTGTAACAAATTATCCAAATACATTAATCAGTTTGAAATCTTCAGAGAGTTCATTTAAAAAAGCTACAGCTTTTGACAATTGTCAAAACGACATCTTCTACCCAAGTGATGAATATCAAGATAAAGGAGTAAGTAGCTTAGATTTTTTTCATACTTTTTATAGATATCCAAATAGCTTATTTATACACGTCTTAATATTATTAATTATTAACTTCGATTGTTATTTTACCATTATTATCAAAGTATTGAACCAAATATATGATTTAAACTACTAAATTTCTGTGAAAATGTGAAAAACACTTTTTACTAGGTTACATTTAACTGGTAGTCTTATATCTCCTTCTCGAAAAAAAATGTATTTAATAATACCACAATTTAAAAATCAACCAAAGTGTGGATGTTTCGATACGGCCGCAAAAACGATTAAGCCGCGATGCTCAAACGACTTTTTGTGATTCGAACTGTCATTATAGAATTACAACATGAGACTAGATCGGCTAAATAATTGTTTCAACCACACAACTCCACAGGAACACAACTCCAGGCAGATAGGTGAAATTTGAGTGGATCGTTTGAAAGTAAAGCCTCCTCCTCCGTTCTTGGTAATAGTGGAAACAAAATGATTTCCCAAAGACAAAATTTTGAACTGATCACATCGATAGCACTTCACATGTACAAACGGACATATTGGCCGCGACATACAGGATATCTAGTGAAGTCTTCAACTGTTGCTTCTTATAATTGAATCAGAGAGACTCTTTTCCTTTCGCTTAGTAACAACACAGTCTAACTTATTTGGTATCTCTGCGTCAGGCTGTCTCTATACTTGGTATAGGAGACTCAAAACAATTAGCAAGTCCTTTGCTAATTTAATCATTTAAATAATTTAAGGCCAATTGTCTTGGGATTTGTGCATTATCTTCATGCATACAAACAAACAACAATTACAATCCAAGGCAATGTTATCAATAGCAAATTCTGTGGAATAACATTATTATGCCTGGAGCCAAAACCAACAATAAAAATATATAATAAGAACTACTAAATCGAATATCCCAACAAACTCCACTCACCCCTTTTCCAAGCTGCTTTCCTCTCCTATAGTTATTATATCTATACTTTTCACCTAAATTTTTTTTTTCTTAACCCCTTGGGTAATTATTTAAAAAAAAATTAATTATTGATTACAATATTTTACATGTGGCTTTCTCCTTTTACTGCATTGTATGCATTTTAAGGAGTGCATGTCTTAAGAACTAACAAACGGACATCTCTCAATATTGTTTCTTCACTTTTTTTTCGTTCATTATTTTGTTTATAAATATTATAAACTAGTACTACTAATACACTGTATTATAAAATAATACATTTATTTACTAGTTTTAAATATTTAATTTACATTATAATAAATAATGTCAGCCTTTGCTTTTGGGTATTTATGATTCAAAGCTGCTGGGTTCGATTGCTTTGACGGGTCTTTATTTCGTCTTTGCATTTTTGTGAATCGGAAGGTGGTCGCAGCCGGTATGATACCAATCATAATTAATAATTGTAGTTTCTGCTTACCTCGATAACTGGCTGCTGGTTGGGGCCTCGTCCTAGATTATCAGGGGTTATGTTCCATTCTTAAGTGAGTGAGCTCGTGTTAGCAATAGCTCAGAACCGGAGAACTACCTTGGGCACTCGACACCTTGCAAGCGTCTGTGGAGCATGGGTTGTATTTAGTAAACAGGCCATTTTTAGACTTATTTTATTTTTTGAAATATAACTTGTCATTGTTTTTGTGTTTTTTAATTATTTCTTCGTCACCGTCTTTAATGTATACCAACCCATAGATAAAAATCAGAACTCTCTATCTTAAACAAATCGTGAGCAGTGACTTGAGCGATCTTTGAAGTGACAGAAATGTAACGAATATTTTTTTGCATATATTTGAAAAAAAATCAACGAAACCCTAAATAATTTCATTATTCTATGTAGGCACGTTTCTCGAAAAAACTAATTAGTTTTGGTTAAAATATGATAACTGGAAGTTTGGAATGGAAAATTGAATATGAAAAAAGTCTGACCTATTCGGTAACTTTTAAGATTTTTCATGTCTCAGCTCAGGAGCTATCTTATTTAGGATTTTAAATTCAGATTGTAATCTATCGCTGAGGGATAAAAGCTAAGCAAAGATAGTACGAAAAATAATATTTCGAAAGCTAACATTTTTTTTTTTTTTTATTGACATTTTTAGTGACCAACATAATTTAACGAATAATATTAAGTATTTTTGGTAAAAATTTTTACGTTTTTTTAAAAAGTGAGGAGACTCCTCCAAGCTTAATATTGTTCCTTTACTTTCGACATCATTAGTTTTGTTAATGAATGTTTGCAAAGCTAATAGATATACAAACAGCCCCACGTAAGACGATAACTATAAAAGGATAACTAACAGTAAATGTATGAAGATAATACATCAGTTTTCAGTCTGTCCAGGAATGATAAAAAGAAAAGTAACCTGAAAAGTGCTTGCCAATAAAAGTTGAAAAAGTTTGAAAAGAAATAAGGCAAATTATTCTGCTCTTTTTAAACTGTATTTATTAGTACATATTACTTGAATAATGAAGTAATACTTTTTTAGAGAATTTTGAAAATTATAATAAAATTAAATTTTATTAATAAATATGTGTAAATTTAAAAATCAATAATTTTACCCTATTAAAAATAGAATCATACAACTAAACAATTTAAAAAAAAAAATAACAGTTTCATTACTTAGATGTCATCTGATTTATTGAGAATTAGTCTTTGACAAGACATTTTTTGTTTGAATCATTGATAAAATTAGGGAAAATATCATAAGATCACTGATCCATGGATCTACTAGTAAATGTAATACAACACAACTCACCATGTCATGAATAAGCAATTTCAACACAAAATTTTCCTTGTTTTCAGGTCACTTCTTATACCTGTACCTGAAACAACCTGGTCTGAAAGAGATACACGTCTGGTCAGACTCATTTGTGAAGCCTAACGAAAATTGCCGGCTGTCATTCTGGCACCACATGCACAACATGTCGGACGGAGGGATCAAAGTTGTCATCAATTCGATTAACTATACTCAATTGATTGTTGATGATAAGGCTGGTAATGATGATAAACAGTGAGTACAGTTTTCACTCTTATGATTTCTGTTAAATAATGTTTATCAATATTTAGCAAATAGTGCTTTGATTTTTCTAAATTCTTTAAATTTTTAGGTGGCAGAATTATTCAATTAACATAGGAGGGATCAAACAAGAATTCAGTATCATATTAGAATTTTTTCTTGGTAATAAATATCCTCTGCATATAGCTGTGGACAATATTATGTTAGAAAATTGTTTGCCAGGTTTGTATGCCATAAGTACGTATGATATTATATACACACATTTATAATATAGTTACTCATAAGCTTATATTTAGTCTAGCTTTAATTGATAATGGGAAAATTATGATTAATTATTCTATGGGCTTCTGGTATCATATGATTTTTCTTAAGTTGACTAACTGGAAATGTGACTTTCTGTTCTTGTGTTGACTTAAGTTTTACAATGAACTGTGCTGAAAAATTTGGGTTATAAATATTATAATAATATTTTGTCTTTGCTAAAATTCTATATATTTAACCAAGTTGTATACATATAGAAAAATTCAAATATTTGCTTCCTAATAGAATTATTTCAGCTTCCAATTCTTATTTAATTTATACTAAGCATATTCAGCCCGAGCATTGGATTTACCTGAAACTATTGTTTAAAGAGCAATTACACATTACCATATGACAGGTTTCTGCAATCACTGATACCAATCAGGCCAGCTGTGAGTGACAGTGCCAAGAAATGTCCTGTACTACACAAGCTTCGGAATCGGTTTTTCACTGGTATTGAAACGGCTTAACTTCTTTGTACAACTCAGGGAGTAGTAATGTGTGCAGAAACTGTTAGAAGATGTCTTCCTGAATTTAATTTAAAACCTCAGAGACAAACATCAAGGCCATTGTTAACCAGAGAACAGTATAGAGCTCTATATTCCCCAATGAAGAAATTCCACCCCCACATCAAACTCTCCCAGTGACATTACATTCAGCGTAAGGCTCAGCAGGCTTTCGGTAAACTCTTATCCCTCCATCTGGTGTATAAAGAGCTCTATTTGTTTTCACTCAACATAAGGTGTTCATGAGCAAACAAGCTCTAACATGTTCTCTGGACAACAATGACCCTGTTGCTGGTCTCTGAGGGTTTAAATTTACTCCAGCAAGTCTTTTTCTAACAGTTTCTGCACACATTACTACTCCCGGAGTTGTACAAAGAAGTTAAGCCGTTTCAGTACCAGTTGAAAACCGATTATGAAGCTTGTGTAGTACAATAAACTGGTCATCTCTTGCCTACATCACTCGAGGCTGACCAGATCCCGGGTCTGAAATTACATAAACCTGTCACATGGTGTAGTGACCGCTAACTACATAAGATAAATCACCCTATACTCTATTGCATATATATTGCAAGCAAAAGTAAAATAATATGAACTGAATGTATTATAAACAAATGTAAATCATTGTAAAAGTGTTAAGCAATAAAAGGCGGAAGCCAACTAAGTCATAAACGAGAAAGGGTCACCAGCTGGCAGTCATAAACAGTCATAAACTCAACAACCCTTCAGAGAGTACTTAAGGCAGGGCTACTGGTCCTGTTAGTTAGCCTCTTAGTCTCCCCGTCAGTCTCCTCGCGACCTTTACTCGGTGACGCTCGCTTGGTTTCCGCTCGAACTCTGAAAACTTAACTAATTCTTTATGAAACCTCAGTACCTCTTCTCTTGAACATAGTGAATTGTCGGGGCACATACCTATCATAAATGGAGTCAGATAGTAACGCCGTCATGGAACGATGGTCCATGTTATAAACTCGAACAATCCGCACTTGTCACCAGGGCTAGTGTGATCAGGCACCTCCCTAGTGACGACTCAACACATGGTAACGTGTAATTAATCTCCGAACAGTAGTTTCCGGTAAATCCAAAGCTCGGGCTGAATATTTTCGGCTTTGGCCATGTTCCACTATAGCAACAACACAGGCTACTTGCTCAACTGTCAAAGCCAATTTTTAAATTAAAAAAAAAAAAAAAGCTTTTCCTAAATTTTTAGAGATCAGTTAGTTACACAAGAATCAAAATAAAAATTGTTGTAAAATTTTTTTAACATAAATTGTTTGAATATTTTGTAAAATTTAGAAATTGAATGAGGACTTCTCTCCGGCTCTCGTCGTCCTTATCCCGTTCCACTGCCTTCTTGAGTTTTTAAGATCTCTTTTGGTTCAATGCCATTTGCCTTAGATATAATTAACTTTACTTATTTTAAAGTTAACAAATCCAATATTAAAATATTTATATTTAATTTTTGATATTATTCATTTGATAGCTATTAATATTAGGCATAACGGCAACAAAAACGTTCATCCTTTCATAGCCATGAACCATCGGTCGTTTTTACATTCTTTTACTCGCTAATTTCGAGTTTATATCGAAAGCAACATCAAAATACCACAACAATTTATTGGGTGTTTTCTTCATATTTAAAGCCCCTTATTACTGAAAACGTTTAATATTAATTAAAAAAGAATTGAAAGCCAAAATAATTCGATTAGGAAGCAAATATTTGAATTTGTCCAAGTGTGCCACTTATTTTGTGGGGCTATCTATATAGAAATTAGCCTTCAACTATTTAACCAAACTCTGTGTGTGTATATATATATAAGTTAATGTTTATCGGCTTTCGAATTCAAAAAAAAGGTACAGAGAAACAAGACGCATGAAAGTTAGAACTAGACTGTTGATTTCAAGTCTATAACCCTGTATATGTACATTCGGGATGTTTACATCCCAACGTTCGGGGATTAAAGTTGAATACTGATGCTGCCCGGAGCTTAACTCCCCCCTGCCAGTTTACGCACACCTCCTCGTAAACTATGAAGTCTAAATTGAGGACGACTTAGGCGATATTACGATCACTCTCCTATTCGTACTAGGGAGCGAAGGCCAGCCCACACAGTACACAACCTGTAATAGAGATAATATACGCAAGCTCAAATTGTCGTGACGAAAAGTAGGCCACTGAGAACATTTTCTTAATTTCATATATCTGGAGGATCGCATTAAGCGAGGACACTCCAACTCAATGGCCTGCACCGCCCCCCCCCCCTGGTGGGAGTTTTAACTGTTCGACGTGAACGGTCCTCCGTTTCGTCGGAGGTCTTGAACTCTCGATGGTGACAATGTTATGCTCCCTGATCACCGCCACCTTGAATGGTCCGAAGAGGATCTCGAACCGCGTAAACCCCGTGGTGGTGTGGATGGAATGATTGTATGCCGCCACTGCCTTCGGCATTGCCTCGTTCGCCTGCAGACCCTTTTCCACCTGATACACCCACAGCTGGTCACTCAAGGTACTGTGCAACCTTTCGATGCCTCCACGACTTTTAGGATGTCCTGGGGTGTTGAGATGCCACACGATATCAAGATTCTTCATCTCCGACCGCACGTTTGCATTATCGAACTCCCTACCCCCATCCGATCGGTCCGGTACCCCATAAAACTGGAACCACGCTCGTAATGCCTGTAAGACGGCGTTGGATGACTTGTCTTGTACGGCATACGCATTGGCTACCTTACTGAATGCATCTGTCGGGCTCAGATAACTGAGTATTCCCAAAGTGGGGAGGAGACGCCCGCCACGGGCTAGGGTCACTACAACCTCTTAGCCACCGTCCGGCGAGCGCCCAGAAAGAGATAAGGCGGGCGGACCTGTGGTCTTTCACCCTGGCTGCCGGCCTAGTCGGCGGGCAGTCTAATTCGTTTTGATCTGACTCCATAAGATCTTTAGAAGGTGTGTGCCGCGACAAAGCACTATGTTCAGGAGAAGAGGAACAGGGTAGGTTTATAGATAGTTTATGTGGTCTTGGAATGACCACGAATTCACCCTCGGTGTCTAAGGTAGGCGAAAACCGTCCGGATCCCAAAGGCGAGTGTGAAACGGAGAGAAGCAGACTGGATTGCCGTGGGAGACGCTACTGGTAAGTTTGTAGGGCCACGGCAACCGTCGTCCGCGAGGGATAGGTCTCTCCCAAGGAGGTGCTAGTTTTATCGAGACGAAGGCAGTGATTCCCACTAGGAAAGTGTGGGGTCTGGCAACGCTGGACTAAAACATAGCGAGGTTAGGAAAGAGAGATGCAGAGGTAGTTTAATGAGAAGACAGTGCAGAGAGAGAGAGGAGAGAGTAGTGTTCCAAGTGACGGTCCGGTTCGTTATGTTAATTTTGTCTAGTGCCACTTCTTATATCACCGGCTAACAGTGGTGGGGATGGGTTTCCACTGCGGCTGTTCCCCACACTAGCTCCACCCCCCACTCTCACTGACGTCATAATCTCTATTAAACATATTGAAACATAGATACATATTTTCTGATATTCATTTGATAACATAGATACGAGGTCTGATACGAGAAGAGGGGAACTTATAATTATTCTTAATTAAGAGGTGGCCACAACAGCATCTATTGTCGTAACCCACTTATATCCCTTCCAAGTGAATGTGTCAATCTGTAGTTCACTCAGTGGCGTCTCTGCTGTGGGTGTTTCCTCCTGTTGTCCCTGCGGTGGGTATCGGTCATATTAAGTCTTAAGATATATATCGCAAGTTCCTATAATCTCTTGGATCGTCTTGGAAGTACCGTCGCTGTAATGCTTGCAAAGTCTCCTGCACACCGCGGTGGTTCGTCTTCCCTTGATGGTAAGCAAGCGTTACTTCCCACTGCCATTTCTCATCACGCAGTGTCTGGACCATAAACAGACAACGAACAAACGATCGATCAATTCCTAGTGGTTCTGTTCTCCATCATTTCTTGATCTGATCCCACACTGTCGCGTGGTCGACAAATAGATCCCTGGTCTGGATGCATCTTTCAATGCCCGGCAAATTTGGTCGCCCTTGACACCCGAATAGAACCAGATTGTCGTAATACTATTCTTGCCATACCTTGACCTGGAGTGCCCTCTCTCTGCCATACAGCCGCTCCAACGCACCGCGTGACATTATGATATTGGTGCTACCTGTATCCACCAAGCACCTCACTCCCCCCTCGACTCTGATTATTGGCAACTCGCACAGTATCCCTCTCACTGTATTACACTTTAGGGTGCGGTCGCCACTCTGCTGCCACCCTCCTCAGGCTGCCACACGACGCTCCCACCTTCTCGAAGTAGTCTTCTGTCGCTCGTTCTCTCGGCTCCTGTCATGATACGGCTCTTTTCCTTCAGTTTCCAACGTTCCTGACGCCCCCGACGATTCCTCGGCTGATGATCCATTCCCTCTTGGTGATATCTTCCTTCTTTCCCACATCGCTTGCGTATTTACTTCCATCTGTTCTGCCCTATGAAGATCTCTCCTCCAATACATGTAGGGGCAATGCCTCGTGATATGCCCCTCCTCACTGCACTCAAAACATTTTGTGCGGGAGCACTGTGCCACTAAATGACCCGTATTCCCGCACCCATGGCATTTTCTCTCTTCTCTGTGGGTCCGTACCTGGGTCTCGCCGCCCAGAGCCTGCTTTCGCCTGCCGCTCCCCTGTCCCTACCGGTCGTTGATGTTTCGATTTTTTTCCAATTTGATTTAGGGACCCTGGTTCTCCTGTACACTATCCGGCTCCATTCTCCCTCATCCTCCTGTGTCCTCGATTACTCCTCCCTGGCGCTGGTGTCAATCATGACTTGAGCACATTCTAGGAATAAATGCTCATTAGGGAATACCTCTGTTCTCCCTGTTCCCTTCGCCAACTGTGCCTTCAGTATAGTATACAGAAATCCCATTCTGCCCTCTACCTCTTCGATGCTCATCGTCTCTCTCATTTTCTCTGTTATTTGATTATAACGGGCTAGAAGACCTGCGGCATATTGGCCGCTACTCTGCCTTGATGATTTTGTCTCCCGGAATATCTGAAAAATATCTTCTTCTGGGAAACATCGCCCTTCTCCATATGCTTTCTTTAGCCGCATCTTCACCGTTTCCCACGAGGTTTCCTCATCCGCTTGGATCTGGTTGAGAATACTTCTCTTGACCCAACATATCAGGGCCGCTCTTAGTGACTCTGCATCCCTGGGGTCCAGACGATTTTCTTCTGCTTTTGCAAGGATTAACGCAGTCAGGCGATCTCCTCCCTTCAGAAAGTGGTTGAGTTCTCCTAATTCGCCAGTGAACCATTCCAGCTCTGAAATTGCCTTTCTCAGATCTTGAGTGTTCATTACTTTCACTCTCATCAACGCAAGAGCGGTAGCATGAGCTTCTGGCAAAACGCCCGCCCCTCTCGTTGCTACATGTTCCGTGCCATCCGCTACATTCAGAACAGGTGGTCGTAGCACGCCTCCTTCCACCATTATGTCTTCTCTACCCACTCTTTGATTGAACACGGCAAAAAGGAGAAGAAAAAAAAATCGAACAGACGTCGCATAGTTTTCTTCCCACTCCACGAATCCCGGGTTTCGGCACCTGTTAATGTTTATCGGATTTCGAATTCAAAAAACAAAGGAAAAAAGGTACAGAGAAACAACACGCATGAAAGTTAGGACTAGACTGTTTATTTCAAGTCTATAACCCTGTATATTTACACTCGGGATGTTAACAACCCGACGTTCGGGGATTAAGGTTGATAACTGATGCTCCCGAGTTTAACTTATACATATATAGTTAAATAGTTGACTGTATTTCTTTTTCCACCTTTCAAATTATTCTTTCACTAACTGTAAGATTTTGTACTAAATTTTACAAATATAGTTAGATTAAAACAAAAAATCAATAATTTATAAGGTCTTCAGTTTTCAGCATATTAATAGCTATTTTAACAATTGTTTATGTATTTAATTGCATATTGTCTAACTTTCCCTTTTATATTATTATAATTTACAAATTCCATTTTCTACAAGGATATTTCTTATTTATAGTTTCAGAAATAACAGTTATTTTCTTAAACAGATTGCTGAAATAGACTTATTTTACAGATCCACCACACAATGTTTGTACATCTACACAGTTTCAATGCTCAGATTCTTCCTGCATAGATAGTACAAAAGTTTGTAACATAATTAAAGACTGCCCAAATGGAGAAGATGAAGTACAAGAATGTGGTAAAAAAAAGAGGGATTAGTGGAATAAATATATTTGGTTCTTTTATTTTGCGAAAATAAATCTGGGGAAACAATTTGTTGTAGACAAGGTGCCACCTTTTGCCAGGTGTTCGTTTGAAGATGGATGGTGTGGCTGGCACAATGGTTTGCAAAATGACCTTACTAGCCACATGAACTGGACAATTAATAATGGGTCGACTCCTACCTCATCAACTGGGCCCAGCTCAGACCATACATTTAGAAATGAAACAGGTTTTTATAATTATATTTTCATAACAAAACAAAGTATTATATAGATACATCAAAAATAGGTAGTAGTAGTTTATGGTAACTTTGAATTTTCCTGTATTTTTACCGAACCTGAACAAAGAAGGCTACCTTTTATGGTGAGTTTGTTCTGCAATTGCGGTTATAAAATGGTCCAATCGATCTGAAATTTTAAGGATACATTGATTAATACCCTGGATTGCATTACATGTTTTACTTGATATTTAGCCGCGGAAATTATACAAAAAATAAAATTAATGATTAAAACATGAAAATATTGCCATATTTTAATTTCTCAGATCGCAGATCAGAAGATTTTTAAAAACAGAAGTTCTGAAATTTCTGCCAAGATTGCAACAAAAAAATAAATTCTAAGTTATTCCAAAAAAAAAAGTTTTGAGAGTGATGGGCTTCAGTGGATTTTCAGTTGGGGTTTCAGCCTCATGGAGCTACTTAAAAAGGACATCATCCAAAAATTTCCAAAGGAACATTTTTAAAAGCTTTGTGTTATAAAAATTTGTTCAAAATAAAAGCCTTAACTACTATGATTTCTTCATGTATCGGAAACTAAAAATGAAATATGCTCTACATTTCATGTAAATGTGTGGAAATATGTTCATTATACAGAGCTTGCAAATTTTCCAACCCTTACGTAAAGACAAACTATTCTCTAAAAATATTATGTTAACATATATATAATAAGATAATTCTACAGATCCACAAAATGCATGTTATTTGCAGTGATTTCATCACACTGTTTAATGAGTTTAAACACCACATAATAAAAACGTTAATATATAATAAACTTTTTATTTCCTTAGGAATGTATATTTACGTTGAAATGTCTGGAAAACATTACCACATGGGTACAGTAGCTCAGTTGGAGAGTCCCATCATTAACCCACCTCCTCGATACCACAATAATGCCTCATCTCCTTATTATGGTTCATGTTATGTGAGTAATGTCTCAGATAAAAATGAACTTATAAGGAAAAATGTTCTCAGAAATAAAATAATATACTTTAACATTTTTTTTTTTTTAAGGTTTCTTTCTATTATCATAAGCACGGGCCATCCAGTGGTTCTTTAGGTCTATTTTTAGTGGAGTTACAAGAAAATGCAAACAGAAGCAATAAGATCTGGTGGAGCTTCGGCGAAAAAGGAAACAAGTGGCAAAGACAAGTTGTTAAACTGCCTAGCATAACTAGCAGGTTATTGTTTTTAAAATATTTTATCAGTATTATAGACATTGAAAGAAATGTCTGAATACAGATCTGTTCCTCACCAGTACATGAATTAGATTGATTTTTATTACTTTTATCATGTTATCAAATTCTTAAAATATTTTATCATTATTATCATAAAATTAATAAATATCAACTATAAGAATAAAAAATTTTAAATATAACTGTAACAAATACAAAAAAAAACCTTCAGTGAGATTTTTCAAAGAGCATGCTTTGTCTACTTCAAAATTATTAAATTATTGATTTTATATTCTTCTAATTTTATCTCATAATTTTATTCTACGTTAAACAGATACTATCTCCAGTTTGAAGCTAGAAAAAGTTTTACAGCAAGAGGGGATCCTGCCATCGATGATATATCAATGAGTCCAAAATGTTTTGGAATCGGTAAATTTAATCAAATAATTTTATCTATTTCATGAATCAAATAGATATTGAATTAATCTTTACATTTATCAGGGGTTCCGAAGGAGCACTTAACTAATGACAACTTAACATCTAATAATATTGGTATATTAACATACTATTGCATTAATTACTTTAGATAAATATTAGACTGGAATGGAATTATTAAATTTTTTTTTTTTCAATAGGTTCTATTGTTCCTCCATTAGTCACTCACCAAGATTTTGTGAATAGCACTTGTAAGTATAGACTGCATTTTTTATTTAATTACTTGAATACTGTCTATTTCAAAATGTCAATTTTCAGACTACCATTTTACAACATGTGGTGCATCAGGTAGAACAGGTCCCACACCACATCAGTGTGAAGAAGCTTATAATAACACAGATGTCGAGGTGATGGTTATAACTAAGAAACCACTAATGGGAATACAACAATGGATTGTTCCAGACAGTAATTACTATACGTAAGTTTCACTTTTTGATTGACACTAGCTGTAAGATGTGTTAAGTAAACTTGACAAATAGTAAAATCCGGAATGCAAAATAATTTTTATTTTAACAAAAACATTACTTTTATTTAATTAAAATAAAAATGATTTGAGTTTTATCTACAATAAATTTTAAAACTTCTTTTAAAAAGTTTTCCAACTATATTTTCAACCTTGAAAATTAAAGTGTTTTTTTTTTAACAAAACAAATAACAGAAACTGTATCCACCACCAAGTTTGGGTCCGTAACCACAATAAGAATTGAGAGGGTTAAAATTTTGAGACTTGAGTTAAACAATTAGTTGTCGCATCACTGAATCAGTAAATGTAAGGGTTAAATTTAAAGATAATGAGTGCCACAAGATATTTTTAATAGACTAAAAAGTATTTGTTTAATATTTGGTGTAAATTTTGATAGTAAACTGGGATGATTCCCAGTACTTGATCGAGTACTTGAGAGCATAAGTAATAGAGATAAAAGGTAAAATCTCAAAGTAAGACTCTTAATTGCGTCTACTTCTTACTATTTAGCTAACCTGACCCATGATGAAATGATGTGTTGGCAAAATATTGACTAGCAATGGAAAGGAATTTGAGTTGATATGCTAGTGAAAACCAATAAAAAAACTCCACAGATTAATACGAGGGTGGTCTGAAAAGTTTCCGACCTAACAAACCTTTTATGTCACTAGCTTTTATTTATTTTATTATCATCTTCATGTTGAGGTCGGAAACTTTTCAGACCACCTGTGTACTATATTTATCTTTTAGACTCAAGAAATCATAACAGTTATTTTTGTGCCATAGAACCCATCAAATAAAATTCAGAATTGAAATTACATAGCAGAAAAAATCCACTTGAAACAAAAGGATCTGCTTATATTCTTCACAGTACTGCTTTGCACCAATCCTGACAAAGTTTTGAGAACATGTAGTGTAGCTTTTATTTATTAAAATTTAACATAACATTAAAAATTATTTTAGATTATTATATTATACCAATATAGAAAAAATGATAATAATAAATTTTACCCTGATATGTAAAAGGCAATTTAATTTATGTTGACCCAATTTAACCTTTTAGGTTAGTAAAGTTAATACAAATAAAATGAACATGGGATCACAAGTGTTGCGTGAATTAGCTTGATGAGATAATGATACATTCTTCCGTCCATTTCAATCTTCCATGTCTCTATCCTCTTCAACGGACACTGCTCAACATTATTCAGAAATGTAAGATCGAAGCTAGTCACACTTCATGTCTCAATCCTTCAGCCATGTCCTGCACATGTGCATCTACTTCCCACTCGTCTCAGTGATGTCTTCCTAACTCATTCGGATTCTGTCAAAGGCAGAGAATTTTTTTTTTTTTTTTCTAAACCCCTTCAAATTTAAATACAATGTGTAAAAATATGAACAAAATAACTGACAAATTTTCTCCTCATTCTGCTATGCACAGATGCATTTGAAGGAGGTTGGGTTACTTAACAATACAGGTTGTGGTTAAAAATACAATAAAGTGAATATAATGCTAGGTGATAGGGCTCACCTTCAGTGAGAAAAATTCTAACTGACATCCTACTTTTATAGTTGCCCCCCCCCTTCTTGCATCATCCTTTTTTTCTTGGCACCGCTACTCTACGTCATAGGTTTCCCGGCAACACATGTCACAGAATCTCACTAATTGTCTGTCTCATCAACATTCATCCTACTAAATAAAATTAATAAACAAAATACAACTAAACAAGGAAATATTCCAGAAAATCGGAAGATACAAAAGCTCAAGGGAATACACCAAGCAGATGAATATATCTATAATTCATTAAATAAATATAAGTTCTTATATGATAATTAAATAAAACTTATATCAATTATAAGATTGTTTTGAAAATTATATGATTGATGTAAAGTAAGCCCCTTAAATTCCCTGAAAAAATTAAATTAATCAAGACTTGAGGTAGATTTTAAAAAACAATGTCAATTTCATCTTTTCTAGTGGAGGTTTTCTAGTAAAGCATACTTTCATAAGTTTTAAAGTTAAATTTTCATGCAGAGTACATGGATTTATTCACAAAATTCAAGCTTATGTAAAAATCAATTTTTGACTACAACTGTTAAAGGTTTATTTTGGATTTCAGGATAATTTTGAGAGGGGCTAGTGGTGGTAAAGGAAGTGATGACATGGGTCACAGCAGGGGAACCCGTGTTCGCACAGTTATCGAGCTTCACAAAGGAACCAGAATATACATTCTTGTTGGTCATGAAGGAACAAGGGCTTGCATGAAGGTGAGTTTTATTGAGAATTAGTGAATTAGTGCCTACAAAAATTTTCATATATGCACAAATGGAATTCACCCGGTTTGGTACAAACATTTTATGAAAGCTATTGTAGTATTCATATTAAATTAATCCATAGGACAAAACCTCATGAAGAAATGTTGCTAAGAAACTAGCATGGTTAGTATCAGGCCATAGTTCCCTCTGCCCTCAAGGTGAGGTAATGAATTAGCCCTGCCCTATACACTTTATCTCTCATGCAAGAGCCATCCTATCAAGCTCAGCCTAAACTCTAGTATCCTCCAAACCAGTTCCTCTCAAGATATTAATGGCGAGAGTAAGCAAAAATACATATTACCATTGTATATTATGTAGCTCTCCAACTTTATTACTTGTTCTCAAGTCGGGTGGACCTTGTTATCACCATCTCTAATGCTTATATGCCTAGAATAATTAGTAGATCCTATGTTATTTTTAAGCACTTGTTTTTTGCATCAAAAGTTGTTTTTTCAGACCAACAAATTTATATGCCATGAAAATTTAAAGAATAAAGAATGAATAGATTTGTCACAATTTGTGCAATTGCTGTTTATGTGGAAACATAAAAAAGCAATATATTCTAACTGTGTTATCATTAACAAATAATTAGTTTTCACTTTAAGATATCGTATTTTTTTCCCTGTAAATGTATATTTGCTTAATATTGCCTATGAGTATAGTGACTCTGAGATTTTTACCAGTAATGTGATTAAACTTCATGATATATTTTATTATTAATATAATATATATATATATATATATATATATGTGTGTATTGTATGTCTTACATTATATATTTTTTAAAAGATAATGTGTTCTAATGGAATGAAAGGTCTGTGAAAAATATTGTTGAAGAAAGACAATGAGTAAATAGAATTTTTTTTTACTAATTTAATTGGTTAAAAAGTTAAATTTTCACTATTCACAGACTTGTTTTTATACCATCAGTCCTTGTGGTCCAGATTTAAATTAAGTTATAGTTACAATATTAAATGCCCCTTATTACGTCAGCAACAAAACCCTTCACAATGATCTTAATATACCTTACATTCTTGAACTCATCCCTTCCAAGTTCATGAAATTCCATAGTAACCTATCCAACCACCCTTATCCCGTAGCACAGTCATTGCACTTCACCACTCACCCCTATAATCCTCCTCGGAAATTAAAACGGCAGTGGCCTCGTGACCTGCTATAATCAAGTGATAGTGGGAGTCCTGGCAATGGCCAGTTTCTCTAATCATGTCCTGAGCGTCTGTGGCTCTCGCGCTCTTGGTCAGCCTCCGCTGGCTCTTATCCAGTGACGCGGCTGACGGAAGTGTTCGATTGCCCACACAATTCCCAAAGGCTCTCTTTCGAGCGCGCTGTACCGGCTCTCAGGATCAGTGAGGCGCCTGCTAGCGTACGCTATCGGTTTTTCCCCTCCATCGCGGTCCTGAGAGAGTACCGCTCTCATTGCGTATTCACTGGCGTCGGTGGTGATCGTGAATTGTAGGGAAAAATCTGGAAAGGCTAATACCGGTTCCTCCTGCAGCCGCTCCATGTATCGCCGTAGATTGTGCTCCATTACTGATGTGATCACTATATGCCGTCCTTTCCTGAGGAGGTTATTGATGGGCCCTAGGTACTCCGCCATTTCTGGGACAAACCGCCGATAGTAATCTAAGGACCCAAGTAGTCGTCAGATTTCCTTTACATCTTTCGGGACGGTCATCCGCTGGATCGCCTCGACTTTACTGCGGTCTGGTTGCACTCCCGCGCTGGAGATTGTATGGCCTAAAAAATTTACTTGCTCCTGTCCTAAGAGCGACTTTTCCGCAGACAGTTTCAGCCCAAATTGAGGAATGCGGTTGAACACGGTGCGTAAGTGTTTTAAGTGTTCTGCATGATTACGGCTGAAAACCAGTAAGTCGTCCATATAGACCTGGCAGAAGGACTTTTCTAAACCCCGCAGAAACTCGTCCATTAGCCGCTGGAACGTAATCGGCGCGTTCTTTAATCCAAACGGCATTCTTGTGAACTCATAATGCCCCCGTTAAAATGTGAATGCGGTCTTATGTTGGTCCCGTCGATGCATTCGGATCCCCGGAACCCCAGTAACCCACCTTTAGGTCCAAAGTGCTGAATATCTTCGCCCCACCTAATCTCACTAGGATATCCTCAAGGCGGCGGATGGGGTATTTCTCGTCTACCTCATTTTCGTTCAACTTTCTGTAGTCTATGACCACTCGATATTTCTCCTCACCCCGTGTCCCTTTCTTCCTGTACCCGTGTACCCTGTCTTTTTAATGCTTCGATCTCCTCCCTGATGTGTTGCCTCAGTGCCTGCGGGTACCTCTTCTCTTTCACATATATCACGCGCTCCTGTTTCAGCGGAATTTCACCCCGTTACTCCTAGTTTGTCCCCTTCCTTGAAGAATATATTCTCATAGTCTCTCCTAATCGACTCTCTCCAGTCTTTCTCCCGAGTAATTGCCCCGATTCTCCCATTACTATCCCTCACGGCTTCCATGCACCGGTATGATTTCTTCCCCAGCCTAATAGACCACGTTCCCTCTCTCTACATCAATCGTGCTCCTACTCTTCCTATGAGGTCTCATCCGATTATTCCCTCGTATTCTCGCGGCATCCTCCCTACTACATGTACTTTCAAACTCTCCTCCTTGGCCACCCACCTATCCAATCCCATTACCGTTTCCCCTTCGATTTCGCACGGCTCTCCCAAGGTGATCAGTATACACGCGCAAGCCCGGATGCGGGATGCCCCCTCGCTGATACACAATCTATCCGCCGCCTTTCTGCTGAGGAGTGTCCTTGAACTTCCGGTGTCTACCAGGCACCGTACTCCTCTCACCACTCGAATTATGGGTATACCGCCGTAGTCTCCTCCCAAACTGTAATTGAATAATAACGCGCGGTCACCCCTCTGCCGGGCCTGCTCCTCAGGCCACCGTTTGCATTTTCCTTTCCGCTTCTGCACCTCGATGTCCCCAGCCTACGTGGGCCCTGCTGCCATCTCCTCCATAGTTCCTGCTGCTCCCGGCTTCTTCCTCCGTTTCCGACGCTCCCGATGTCTTCGTCGATTCGGAGGGGGCCCTAGTTCTCCCCCACACTCTCTGGGTGTGAACTTCCATTGGTTCCGGTTTGTATCTTTCAGCTCTTTGGAACATATATGAACACTGTCGAGCGATGTGCCCCTCCATTCCTCATTCGAAACATTTCGTGCGCGGGCACTGCGCTACTAGATGTCCGGTCCTCCCACACCCATGATATTGCCTGTCCTCTCTCCTTCCACTTGTTCTAGCTCTTCCTTGGCTTGTCCTCTTCCCTTCAGCCACCGTCCTTTTCTTCTCCTCATAATGCGTTCTCTTATTCTCCAAGTCTGCTTCTGCACCCTCGGCCTACGGTATGTCATCCTCATCCAACCAGGTTCCTCTGCTTCTAGCTACACCTCTTCCTCGCGGGCGCTAGCGTCCATCATCTCTTGAACACATTCGACGAAGGACCGGTCCCCCGGTAGATTTTCCTTCCTCCCTGTCTCTCTGGCCAGCTGTACCTTGAGGATGGTTGCTAAGAATGCCTTCTACCTCCGATGTACCCCCTGTCTCTCTCATTTTCTGGGTAATCTGCCGTACTGCCCTTTTGACTGTTTTGGTCGTCTTGTTTCCCGGAACATCTGAAAGATGTCCTTCTCCGGTGTACATCTGCAACCCCTGTATGCCTTCTTCAACCTTTCCTTTACTACCGTCCATGGGGTGTCTTCATCAGCCTGTATTAAGTTTAGTATACTTCTTTTTACCCTGCACACCAGTTCTGCCTTAATCGACTTCGCGTCATCTGGATCGAGTAGACCTTCATTCACCTTAGCTTCCACTCCCTCCATAAATCTATCACCGCCTTTGATAAAATGGCTTAACTCACCGAGTTCTCCTGAAAAGTCCGAGATTGCCTTTCTCAGGTCTTGCGACGTCGCCGCCCACACTTTCATCCAAGCCAGGGAGTTTGCGTGAGCTTCCGCCAATGTTTCCTTTGGCAACAGTAGAACTTCGAAGGCTACCGGCCGTAAATCCACCATTTTACTCGGTTATATAAAAAACAAAACCCGCACGTCGTTTAACTGAACGTTCGTCCCGGGTTTCCGCACCAGTTATCGTCTATCGGCTTTAGACGATTAAAAAAAGAGAACGAGAGTAAAAGGAACTGATGTCTGAACAACGGCTAGCTTTTAACTGTCTTTATTCCGCTTCTAATCCTCTGTCTCTATTTACAGCCTTTGTTTACATAGGGCTATGTGGTATTAGGCCTAACATTGCCATACCATGAGCCATAACTTTTATATATATATACAGATTAAAGCATTATGGGGTGGTAATCCACCCAGCCTTGGTGTTGGAGTTCTGGCAGTTTACCTTGTGGGTAGAGGATTAATAATGATTAGTATTTTTTTATTTAAAATAAATAGTATTTGTGCCACTGCATTACTTTTTTATAAGATGCAAAGTGATATCAATGCAAAATCTGATACTTTTATCCACATACCTTAAGTAGCCTTTGTGGTATACACCCGCAAATATACTTACTTTTTTACTTTATATATGTATTCTAAAGAAAATGAAGCAAATTTGTATTTTAATCCTGCATCACTTACATACCATTGCTTTCTCTATAGAACACTAAATACATTCAATCATACCCCTTTATGAACCAAATGTTGTTTAATACTATTAAACTTTTAGAGCTTCTCCAGCAGCAAAAAAACTCCTTGCCAAGATATCAATAATGCAAATAAAACGTATAAAGGCAAACTTCATGAAATTTCAACATTACCATATCTTTCTGAGGGAGGTGGAGGTGGTGGTGCTACATATATATTTACTGTAAGCAGTTCAATTTATTTTTTTTACTCATATGTTCTTACATTACTATACCAGCCTCAATCTAATCCTCTGTGTTAATTGTGAGAATATTTTCTTTAACAGCTGTAACAAGTTATAACATGTTATGTGTTAAGGTGACGAGGGAAGGAGAAAGAACCCCTTTAGTCATAGCCGGAGGTGGTGGTGGGCTTGCCCACAAATCATCCCACTTAACTAATCATCATAGAGACTCCATACAGCATGGTCATGGGATGAACAAAACCTTAGCACCAACCTCCGGTGACCAACATGGAGCCCAATCATCAGGTTTAAATAACTATGTATTACTAAGTTGCTAAGGATTGGTAGTCTTGTCATTTTGTTTTAATTTTTGTTATTCAAAAGATTGTTAAATCATTTATAAGAACATTTGACTACAAATACCCAAAACCTGTAACTGGCACTAACACTGTTTTCCAGGCAACTTAGGAGATGTTGAATTAGAGATTCATGAAAATTTGTAACAGCAAGAAATCATCAAACAGGTTCAACGAAATGGAGAGGAATCACTGGATGTCCTTCATATCAACCATGCCAATATGTCAATTTAGATCGCATTCGCTGGCTGAGCCATTAGTTTCAGTTGTGAATAAATAGATAATAGGCAATAAAATTAATTATGAACTAAATTGTATTTCCCAAAATATCTATAAAGTACAGGATAGAAAGTCAAAAAACTATACCAGAAGATACTTACAAAATTTTAAATGAGTTTCCGAGTAAAAACAACGCACCATTTTATATAAAAAAAATACTTAATTTTTTTGTTTAACCATGCTAGGTCAAAAATGTTGGTTAAACAAAAACTTGTTTTTAAAAAAATTATAAAGAGCATACAGAAAAAAAATTATCGAAATTGACTTGTACAACATTAAATACACCGTTTCTTTTTTATTATTACCCGAAATTAACTTTTGAAATTCTGATTGCATTACTCTCTACAATTTTTTTTTGGTGAAAAAATCATAAATATAAATAGATTTTGAGCAGTGCCTTTAGACAAGCGAAAGACGATTGCTCTGTCTAAAAGAAAAGGCTCTCCCTTTGAGTTCAGCAAACACTCACATTAGTATCATTATCCAATTCAGTCAATGTCAACCTTTTGTTCTGACATTGTGTTGTTTTGAGCCTGTTATTTCATGTGATCTATCAGCACTAATATGTGAATAAACTATCTGTCGCTAAGCTAATCATGGTAAAGGTGCAGAAGAAAATGAGATCTAGACTTCAAAACAGTATCCCTGTCAATATCAAATCTCTTTGACTAGTTTATATCATATATTATTATGACTACTTATTGCAACTAATAATTATTTTTTAAAAAAAACCAGTCTTCACAATATTCTGAATATTATTACAGTTATAATTAAATATTATCCTTCCATTCCCGGCAGGACAACCAGGAATAAGTATTACTTATATATAATTTGTAGTTATGCTGTATTTTATAATTTCTTCCACCCTCGGTTTCAATAATGAAATTCTCCATCGTCATTTGGCTTTGTGTTTTTTGAACAAAATTTTTAATTAAATTGAATCCATGGAACATCTCATGAAGAGGTGAAGAGGTAGTGCAGAGTAGCTGAGGTCGGTGCTTGGCTGTAGCCTTTCAACCTTAATTTCAATTTTATTCACTGGATTCACTACTTCTATATTCAAATAGCTACTCACTTATCCTCACTAAGCTGAATGAACCCAACCATATCCGTTCCCCAAAGAAAAAAATGTCTTAATGGTAACTGAACCTTGTTATCCACAGCTACAAATCGGCATCCACTTGGCTTTAGTGATAGCCTGTTTTATATTATGATTAATTGTAACAGAATCACAAAAAAACTAATGTTTTAGGCGCAGGAGGCGGTTGGCTTCGTTCTAATCACACCAATGACGAAAAAACTGGATATGCCTTGACACAAGGAGGTTACGGCGGCAAAGCTTGCTATAACAGCACTGATGGTGAAATGGGTTCTGGAGGTTTTGGAGGAGGGGGCGGTGGTTGTACCGCTGGTGGAGGAGGTGGGGGCTATACAGGTAATCACACTTAAGAAAATAACTTTTTTTCCAACTAAACATTTATTATTGGTATTTTTAATGAATTGATTCAAATAGATCTAATGGTACCAATATTGTAAGAATTGATGAAAAAGTTATTAATACAAAACAATTCATTTGGATTTTTCAAAACAGGAGGAGGTGCATGGTCCCAAAAAGGAGATTATGGAGAGGGTGGCTATTCATGGATTCAGGATGGTATGTTGCAAGAGATTATTCCAGGAGGTGGTTCTGGTCCTGGTGAAGCATACATAATTCCAGCAATAACAGGTTGTGACTGTCAGTACAGATGTATTGCATTGGACACGGTTAGATCCTCAGTTTTGTGTATATGTCCTGAAGGCTGGTATTTGGCCAATGATTCCATATCCTGTATCTGTAAGAAAATTTGGCTACTATTGAACTTGTTGCTGTTTTGATTCAAAGTGACTTAAAAATATATGTGCATGTTTGTTGTAGTAATTCATCCTAAGACTGAGAGGTCTTTATTTCTGAAAATGTTCATATATACAATTGTGGGAGTGATATTGGTCGGTTTCGCAATAGGCTGCTCAGTAATGTGTATGTCATAATTGAATAATGTTTCAATTTTGAACTTCATTTACAAAGTGTATATGGTTGCATTAAATTTTTTTTTCAGATAATCGGTACCAAAAGAAAAAGAATTCCATTCCAAGGAGTCAAGCAGTATCTGGACCAGATCTGCAACTGAACAGACTTAGGGTTGCTTCAGATAGCATGATGACTGAATATAATCCAAACTATGAGTTTGGTGGAGGTGTTTACAGCCTGAAAGATCTAAAAGAAATTCCAAGAGAGCAACTACGACTTGTGAAGTAACCATAATTTTAATATTTTCAGTAATATAATATTACTTTACATGACTCTGGGTATTATTCCCTTGTTATTTCTCTCTATTTGATAAACCATTTATCAATTTAAAAAAATTTACATTTTTTGACTACATTTAAAAGAAAAAATTACATGCATAGAAATTAAGTTTGTTGTGGATCTGTGAAATAATTTTGGATTTATCGCCATTTTTGTGGTTTTCTGGAATATGAAATTTTTGAATCAAATTATTTTTTAATTTGTATTCAAGCAATTTTTTGCTACAAGTGAATATTTGTTTGTTGCTTAAAAAATATTGTCACCTACTTTACTTTGTCAGCCCGTTATTTACTCACAATTTATTTCAATATATGATGGTCATACTTACTATGGCTAATCGTCAAATAAATGTTTTAAGACAGGGATAAATATTAGGAAAAAGTCAGGGAATCTAAAAGAAGAGTAGGTGCATAATATAAGATTCGTTTTCCTGATTTGATATAAAAGAAGAAAATTGCACACTATAATAAACACATCTGATATAAATTTTTATAAAATGATTTCTAATTATGTCTAGAAAGTTATGGCAATAATAACTGCTCCATAGTATTATTTACAATATGAATAGACTGTTAAATATGTAATGTTATCAGATGTACATAATCTTCAAACTTAATTTAATTTTTTATCATGCAGAGCACTGGGACAAGGTGCTTTTGGAGAAGTGTATCAAGGTTTCTACAAACATAGAGCAGGAGATGCTGTGGAAATGCCAGTTGCTGTCAAGGTATAACAATCTAATAATAATATAAGCTAACTAGATCTATGTTAAAAAAATCTGCTTGACTAATGAAATTAATCAATTATGTGTTTCAGACACTTCCTGAATTATCATCGAACCAAGCTGAAACTGATTTCTTGATGGAGGCTCTTATCATGAGCAAATTCAACCACCCTAACATTGTTCACTTCATAGGAGTTTGCTTTGATAAGCATCCTCGATTTATTATAATTGAGCTACTAGCTGGTGGTGATCTGAAAACATTCCTGAGAGAGTCCCGTCCCAAACCGGTAGTATGTCTTCCCAATTCATTAACTTCTATTGCTGATCACTCTTTGATAAAAAAATGTCAATGCAATCCAGAAAAGTTTCAACTATCTAGATAGCCAATAGAGTTTTACTTAGAAAAAAAATTAGGAAGAACTTAGGAGTTAACTAATCTGATCATACTAATTTACAGAAGCCTCACTTCTCAATTCTACCAAGCAAGTTTTCAACCATGAACCATGAACCTGACATCAGTTTACTCAAATAACCCAGATAATCGGACCTTTACTGTAAATAATTGCAAATCAAAACAATGATGTTAAATGTCTCATTTACCTCATCATAAGCAATTGAAGAATATTACTGCTAGATACCAACATATCATTAAAGAGTATTAATTATAATTTTAATCTGTAATTTTCTCATTTTTTTTTTAAGGATCGGTCGTGTACTTTAACAATGAAAGATTTGTTAATTTGTATTGTTGATGTGGCAAAAGGTTGTAAATATATGGAAGATAATAGATTTATACACCGAGACATAGCGGCTAGAAACTGCCTTTTAACAACAAAAGGTCCAGGTAGGGTTGTCAAAATAGCAGACTTTGGAATGGCTCGAGACATTTATAGGTATTTATTTTTAAACTCAGTTTCATACTAGCTAATGACACTAAAAAAATAACATTTGTAGTACTAAATCCAACATTTAAACTTTCAGAGCAGATTACTATAGAAAAGGCGGTAAAGCAATGTTACCCATAAAGTGGATGCCTCCTGAAGCATTTTTGGACGGCCTCTTTACAACTAAGACTGATGTTTGGTAATTAAAATAAATCATATCCTACTAAAATTACATACTATTAATCAGGAGGTTGATATCATTAATTTGAGAAGCTATCGTTAACTTCTCTTCCTTAGCAAACCCTTAGTACCTCACTATGGGTTCGGAGCCAGTATAAACTTCTTATACTGGTCCTCTGTCAATTGTTGTTATATGCTGCATTCCCTCTGCTCTGGAAAATTATTCCACATGATCCATCTAATGTTTCCTTAGGCATCTTCTAGGTCGATTGCCTTTAGATCTAGCTTCCATTACATTCTTTGAGAGCCTTTTCGCTGGCATTCTATGAATGTGATTGGACCATTTAAGTGCTCTAGTATTTATTAAGTTCTAGAGGGGTCCCTGATTTACCTTCTCCTACACTCATGTTCCTCATTCTATCCAAAGAGTTGGCTCTTTCTAGAATTTTTCCATTGACTGTAATTGGAACACAGTTGTTTCTTGGGTTCCTAGAGACTTTTGTATTAGACAAGTTGAGGGTCTTACTTTTTCTAGCTAGCTCAGCCCATTTATAAATGGAATATTGGAGTTTCTCTACTATTTCAGCTATGAGAATGACAAGAGCCTGGATTCAAATACCTATCATTTTCCAGATACCCAATCTTAATTGAGAAATTTCCTTCTGGAATGATTTCACCCACATATAATATGAACCATGATTAGATTTTCCAGAACCTGATTCATCCTTAAAGCATGCCACAACTCATTTCTTGGAACCGTATCAAGAGCAGAGGCTAGGTCCAAGAATGGCACAGTATATATATATATACTTATATCTTCCTAAATCCATGATTTTTTCCGTTACAGCCTCAAGAGTAAAAGTTCTGGTCTTGGGTTTACCTATTTGGCCTGAATGCAGCTTGCTGGATGTTGTATTCTACTAATGGCCTCAATCACTTTTCTAAAATTCAAAAGTAAATTTTGATTGACACTGATGAGAGGAAAATTGGCCTGTAGTAACTACATTCCACTGCTGACCCCTTTTAGTGGACAGGGGTCATTCATTACATTCTCTAGCCACTTTGGGTGATGACTTTTTTTTGTAAAGCATTATTGCATATGTCAGCCATTCGACTGATAACTTAATATCAACCAAATTTAATATGTCCTGCACTGTTGCTGCTTTGTGGAAATAAACCTTCTTAATGGCTCAACTTCCTACTCATCTATAGGGTAACCCTCTGGTTCTCATATTGGATACTGTAAGAATTTTTCTTCGTATAAAATCCTCCAAATTTATAGGACTTTGTCATCCTTAGTTTTGTTATTACCTCCAGAATTTCGAACATTTGCTTACTAGTGTTCCCTCTCTGCCCCTTTTAAGTAATTCAAGATTTTTCTGTTGTTTTTCTTCAAATTACTTTCAATATCGAAATCTTGATTGGATTTGGCCTTTGCATTTTCGGTTTTAGCTAGGGGTGATTTCTCTTTATATATTTAATAATCATCTGGAGACTTAGTACTAAGATATTGTTTCCATGCTGCCATCTTCATCTTTATGGCATTTATCTCCTTATGTCCACTACTATGAACTTTTTTTCCAAGCAGACACGCTCTTTTAGTCAAAACTAATATTGATACTTCTAAGAAGGCTTCCAGAGATCTTTCTCCATATGATAGAAAGTTTTTTTTTATTATTAAGCAATTAATTAATTACAATTTAACATGTTTTTTGCAGTATTTTGTATGTTTCAGCAACCATTAAATGGAATCTCCATTCAAATTATCATGGCACTAAGTCAAACAAGATGACATAAAGACCTAAAAATGTAGACACAGAGGTTTCCGGTTTTGAAAAAACCAATGAAAGCTTAATAATATATTTACTTTGCAGGTCATTTGGTGTTTTGATGTGGGAAGTGGTGTCCTTAGGTTATATGCCGTACACAGGGTGTGCCAATAGAGAAGTTATGGCACTTGTTACCAGCGGAGGTAGGTTAGAACCTCCTACAAATTGTCCACCTCAGCTTTACGCTATTATGACACAATGCTGGCACCCGAGTCCAGAAGAAAGGCCATCATTTTCTCTAATTTTAGAAAGGCTAGGATACTGTATGCAAGTATGTTATCTTAATATTTCTAAAATATATATAATGTTCTGATTTTAATAATTTACATTTATTAATTTATATATAACTAACAATTTTAAAAAAGGTTGTTTAAAAAGCTGTTGTTGTAATTACGAATTATTTTATTTTAATAAAATAAAAAATTTTAATTTTATTCTAATAAATGAATTTTAAAACTCAGGGGGTTTTACCTAATCTGTTTTTTAATATTATAAAATTACATGTTTAACTAAATATTAAAATACTCTAGAATTCGAATCCATTATAAAAAGGTATAAGCTGAAAACATGGAGTCATTTTGTGGTTATAATTTCTTCCCACAATGAATACATATTAACTTAAATGCTTCCATAAACAACTCCAGGTCTAGGACTGGCAAGGTCAGGAAGTGCACTTAAATAAGTAGGGCTGTTTGTTGGAGTTGCTAATTGTTGACACCCTTCTCTCCCAAATTAAAAAAAAAAAAGAATACTGCTATAAATGTATAAATTAATTTGAAATAAGTTGGTAATAGTTTAAGTCCAATGTGATAGTGATAGAGCTATATAATATAATAAACATCTTGCATGAAACCACAGAAAAAATCCTAGGAATACCAAACACTGCTTTTTGTTGCTAACCACTGTGATACATAAACAGCTATATTACAGGTTTATATTTGTAATTAATGGCAACATATTAAAAACTCGCTTATTAATTTAGGATCCTGATGTGATAAGAGCTGCACTACCAATATATGCAAAACCACCATCTTCTGAGCGAGACACAACTATAATGAGGCCTAGCGGTGAGGAAGAATGCATACAGCCCGATTACCTTGTCCCATTAACAGGTCCTCCAGACTGGGACCTTGGAAACAATGTACCCGAGTCCCGATCTACCCAGCCACTCCTCGATAACTCCTCCTCTAGTGGGGCTGGCTCCCCAGCGACCAATAACAATAATCCTTTAAGCACCATACCTGAAAAACCGTTTCATGCTAATAACATAGTAGACCAGGGTGTTTTCATTATATCATCAAACTTGAAAACAGATGCTGAGATATCTTGTTAAAAAGGTAATTATAAAATATTTATAAAATTGCTGATTTTAATTTAATGATTAGACTTTATTATTACTTAATCAGTTTCTTTTGTAACTTAAGCAAATGTCCTAGTTGGTCTAAGAACTGGTTTAATCCTAGACTTAACTAGTTGGGTGATTCATTTTTCAGGAACCTTAACTTGAATATGGTCTTCATCTGTAATTCTTATGGTCCACAGTTCACAGGGATTGTGAAAAGTATGATGGGTTCTTCATAGTTGATTTTTATTACATTTAATAGAATTCCAATAGCATTATCCAAAATCTGATACAAATAGCTAAAAATTCAATAGAGAAAAATACTTCTACCCGCAACTTGGTATACATTTGGGAAAGTAGAGTTAAATGAGCCAAGAAAAAAAAATTGCAAGGCATACCTGGAAAAAAAACCCTGAATTTAAAGATAAGGTTATTTGCTTATAATTTGAAAGGAATAACACAAGGCACTTCGAAATAGGAAATGGTTATGAACCAAATTAAGATTAAATGAGAAATGTTTATTGTGGTTTTGGCCCTACTGTTATGTGTAATTATTAATAATTAACAGCAAAAGAAAAAATTATTGGCAAGATTGGGACTTGAACCAGAGACCTCTTCAAAATCTATTTGTAGTTCCTCTGACTAAAAATTGGGAAGGTCCCGGATTCAAGTCCTTATCCAATAATTTTTTCTTTTGCTGTTAATTATTACAAATTAAGAAAACTGTTTCACTTACTCTTCAATTAAATTAATGTATGTAGAATAGTCTTTCAACATATATAAATTGGCAAACCTGTTTGTTTATACTTCCAACCTTCAACTAAAGGGTGTCCCAGAATTAATGCAAGATTTGTTTAAATAGAAAACACAGTTTTTAGTATTTTTTTTTTTATTGAATTATAAAGTAAATAGGATAGGGTTATTTATGGAATAACACATCGGGCAAATGTCCTCCATGACTTTGCTGGCACATACGCACTCTTTTGTTGAAATTTTCCATGACCATTTGGCATAAATGTGGTTGAATTCCTCTTTTAATGCACGGGTGGAAGTGGGCTTGTTGACATACACCTTTGACTTCAAATAACCCCATAAAAAGAAATCTAAAGGTGTTAAATCACACGATCTAGGGGGCCAATTCTGATCACTGAAACGAGAGAGTACACAACCTGGAAATGTCTCATGCAGTATTTGCATTGTTTCATGGGCTGTATGGCATGTGGCACCATCTTGTTGAAATCACATATTGGCCACATCAATATCCAATTTTGACACAAAGAACTGTGAGCAATATTGAGCACCAGTAACAGTCACTTCTTGACCAGCCTCATTTTCAAAAAAGTATGATCCAATGATGCTTCCAACCCAAAATCCACACCAAACAGTGACACGTTGTGGATGGAGGTTGTGTTTTTCGACAATCACATGTGGGTTCTCCGAACCCCAAATGCGGCAATTTTGTTGATTAACAAACCCATCAAGATGAAAATGTGGTTCATCGCTTAGGATAATTTTGCTCAAAAAATCAGCATCTACTTGTTGATGTTCAATAATTCATTAAATGAACTCTCTTCACTGTGTATGGTCACTAGGCTTCAATTGTTGTGTTAACTGAATTTTGTAAGCTTGGAGGCCCAGATATTTAGTGAGTATACACTGTAGAGAGCTTCTTGAAATTTGCAATTCTTGTCTACGACGCCGAATTGATGTTCCTGGATTTTCAACAACACTCTCACGCACTGCTTCGATAATGACATATGCATGGCTTTTTTAGGTCAACTAGTGTGTTTAGTGTCTTCAACTGATCCAGTCTCCCTAAATTTTTCAATTAATCTCTTCACAGTTGATGAAGTCAAAACACTATTCTGACCATATTTTGTATGAAATTTTCGAACTGCGGCCGACAAACTTTCATTATTTTTGAGATAATGTCAACAATAAAGACACTTTGTTCTATCATGTAACGCTCCATTTTTACTAACCCTAAACTGTCAGCTGACAAATTGTTTTTGTTTTAGGGTGGCCAGCACTTTACTGCACAAATGGGGGCAAATAGCGAGAGTCTACCTATGGTGGAGCCTAGGGGTACTAGGCATTGGTTTGAAGTCGGCCCCTATAGGGGGCTGCACTGAGTCGGCCTATTGGCCGGGGAATCGACCCACCCTGAGCAGGTAGAAGGGGTCTTCTTGCTTAGGTTGAGTCGGCCGGGAGATCGACCTCTATCTCTCGGCTGGGTGTTGGTCGTTCAGTCCCCGTCAGGGGGCTCAGATTCGATCACGTCTATTTGTCTCCAGCCTTCTGCGGTCCAGCAGTGCTTCCATCGGACGGGCATTGGTGGTGGTTGAAGGAGAAGAGTGGGTTGTGGCAGCGTTGTAACGAGACAAAAAATTTGATGTGTCGTCTCTTGATGAAATCTTAATTTGGTGAGCACTCCAAATTTTTCGTGGATGTGTTCTGCCTTCATTCGGTCGAACGGGGTATGTGTGAGGGAGGTACGGAGAACTCTGTCCTGAAATTGCTGGAGCGTTTTAAGAGTGTTAGGAGTTAGGTACTTGAACAGTGGGGTCCCGTACATTAAAGCAGGTCTCAAGACACTCTGGTAAATCAGCAGCTTGAGGCGTACTGATAAGGCTGGGCTGTAAAGTAAGTGTCCTAGGCTGTAGAACTTTTTCCTAACACTCTTTAGCTTCTTACCAAGATGTGTCGTGAACGACAAGTGTCTACCGAGGGTAATCCCAAGGTAGGATAGCTTGTTGCTCACTGCACACTCTTTGCCGTCTAAGACGAAGGATTTTGGTAGTTTCTTATGTCCTGATTTGTAACTAAATATAATTCCTTGCGTCTTGGCCGGGTTGACTTAGATGTTGACAGCGTTGAGTTTCACAGCAATGTGTTGACTGGCGCCCTCAGCAAATTCCAGGGCTCTTGTATTAATTCTGGGACACCCTTTATTACAAATATTTTTCAATGTAAATTAATTTATTACTTATAAAACCTCTTTTCTTACTACACACCAGTTCTTTTGACAACTAACCCGTGACACTATTTTCAGGAAAAATTCTAGAATTTTATAAATGCTTATCATATATGATTGTTTTCCAGGTTAAACGGGAAATAGAAGCCAGTGTAGTACAGGGTATACTGAACTATTTAATAAAAGTCTTATGGCAAACCAAAGTATATTTTTGAATTTTATGAAAGGGTAAAGTAAAGGAACATAATATAAAGTGAAAGTGTTGAAACACATTTAACAGTACATTTACAAAAATAACCATCTATTTTATTTTGTATTCCCAAAATGTTCCTTTTGAAAACCTCACGTAGTTTTAAATGTAATGTTGTTATGATATTAAGCTTTTACAATTGTCAATCGAAGAATAGAGAATAACATTAAAAGTGTTTATAACCAACCAAATATATATGAATGTATTAAGGAACCTACTCAAGTTTTATACCTAAAACCTATGTGAAATTTAATAGCAGAACCACATTTAACCTCTTAAAAAAATAATAAATAAAACGTTATTCTTTTCCCTGATTTTTTTCAACTCATTATACAAATTAATTAACAGATTATACAATATAGACATTTTTATGATTTAATTATAAACATAATGGTTGCTGAACATTCAACAATAATTATAAAAAATAACAACTTTGTTATCTCTTATATTGTATTTGTTATTCAAAAGGACTAACAACTAATAAATAAAATTGGAAAAATATGGGTATGACGATTGTAGAAAGCTAATTATTTTTAAATATATATTGTAAATACATTTTCTTTGTTACCATCTTATAATATTGTTTTGTTACCCCATCATGGACTTTTATTGTTTTAGTTCTATTGCTTTTAGTTTAGAATTGGCTTGCATTGATGAGAGAAGGTGCTAATTTTTCATCAGATTTATTAATAGACGACAATGTATTTATAGGAGCCTACAAAAATAGAAAATTGCTAATTAGTAATAAATACAATAAAAATTGACCTTGGAGAGATAAGGCTTATAAGGACATATTTGAAGTTCCCATTATGGTATTGGTATTACTGAATATAAATTACTCTTAAAATTATACTGAATTTTATCAATTCATTTAAATAATAAATATAAAAACATACTGTTTTAAGAAGGTTATATTTTTCCAAAATATAATGCTTTACAAATACTGAACTTTCTAACCTGATGAATAAAAAGTTTTTATACTGTGTTTTTTTAGGTCCTGTCTAGTCAACTATGCTCAAGATTCTCTGAAAATTAACTTACAAATAACAAATTAATTTTATTTATTATGCCCACTTACAAATTTCTATAATAAATAAATAGAACTTTTTGATATGACTTCTGAAAACAGGTATGATGTTTTTTCCATGTCTTATAAATCTTCTCTCTTTTTAAATACAACCAAAAATTGATTTTAACCTTGGATTCAAATTGTAATTAAAATGACTAAACTTTAAAATAAAAGATGACTATATAATATATCATATATTCTGCTAATCAAAATCACAACATTGGTCTTAAAAGAAAATGTGATGAATTATATACATGACAGACACGTAAATACTGGGTGGTGACTTTACAGTGACAAGATAAGAAATACTTTGAAGTTAGTAAATGGCAGAGCCCTAAAACCAAAAGGGAAGGGTAGGGGGTTATGATATAGTATTTTAGCAAGTATGAAATTTGGTGAGAATAAATCAGAATAATTTGTTTATTTATTTATTAAATGAATGGTGTTATTGTCTATGTTCATGTGTTATGATTCTGATAATAATCTGGCATTGTGGTTGACCTATTGTTCTATAGCACGAGAAATCAGAATTACCTAGGCGAATAGCTTTTGTAAAAGAAAAACCAAATAAACAATAGTTTGAGCAGAGGTATTAAGTTAGTATCCTAGGGATATGCAGAAAAGAAGGTATGATTATTGGATTTGCAGTTGGAATAGAAATGAAAAATCAACATCTCTCATCAATTGAAGTTTCCAAACTAAAATGCTCACTCTTGAAATTCTATGGTTAACAATGGATTCTAACATTTTATTTATATTCAGTTGGAAGCCAAAATAGTTTTATACCTATAAATATATATATATATCAAAGATTCTAATTAATGTGTTTAGTTTTCAGTAAATGATTAAGCAAGTACAAAGTTAAACAGTGGAGCCCAAATGAGAAGTATTATCAAGTTTGTTTTAAAACCATCTAAAGAATGAAACATAGACATTTTAATAACAAATGAAATACTTTTAATTCTCCTTTGTCTTAAAAATTTCTTCATTGACTCAGCAATTTAAATAGTGCCAGCATATATTTAAGTATGCTATTTCGGTAAAACAAGCACCAGAATTAATAAAATATATCTACACATGGACAAAACTATTTAAATTTTTATAATGTATTTCTGGCAATGTTTATAAATTGGATCATGTAATCTTATGAAAAAAGAGTGATTATTATTATTATTATCAGATTTGTGTTATCCGGGTGTTTCACAAAATATGTAGTAGTGGAATTATATATATAATTTATAAACAAAGAATGACACCATCTATTTTCATAAGTCCCATCAACAAACTTTTTTTACCATATGCATAAGTGTTAAACATATCAACCCTTTTTTTTCAAACATTATTACCTATTTATAAACATTTTCCCAAGGGGATTCTATTATTTATTAGCTAAGGTGGAATAATAAACCCAACTAGTTCACATAAACACTTATTATTGATCCCTTAATTTTATATTATGTTCGTTGAGCTGAATGTTACTAAGTAAACCACAACTCGTTCTGTCTCAGCAATTTATATCAAAATAAACTTCGAACTATTATACTGTGCTATTTTAATAATTTGGTAAAAGACAAGAAACAAAACTCAACATAATCTGCAATGTTTCATGAAAATAATTGTATTTAACTATATTAATGAATCTTGAGAAAGATAAATAAATAATACACCTATGTTTCATTCTTGTTGCAACATGAGATTAACCGAAGATCAGATTGAAATTTTTAATATAAAGGCTTGCCATTTGGACTACATAACAAGTATATGAATAAAATTTACTTTGTCAAAAACATTAATGGTAGTTACTGTGTAATATGCTTTAGTATAGTAAATGCTCATTATATATATACATGGATATATATATAATAATATATTTTCAATAAAAATGAAAAAATATAGGATATGATTTGTTGTATTTATAAGATATTTCATGTGTATTTATGTACAAAATAAATTCTAATAAATATGTATATAATCTAGGACAAGATTATGTAAAAATTAATCTATTTTATTTTTGATTTTGTCTTTCTTAATTTTTATTTATTCATTTTATTTTTTCCTTTATGATCTGATAGGATACTGATAAAGTATGTAATTTTGGAACTTTTATACTAAAATGTGAAGAGGAATGTTCACAAATTGGATTCCTCAAATATTAGTTATAATATACAAAAATATACGTATAAGTTGTATCATATATATAGTATATATATATCTCAGATTGATTCTAAAATTTATACCCCACAAAAAGCTTTGATAAATACACAAACATACTAAAACTAAGCTATTCATTCTTATTTTGGAAACTCTGCCATATACCAAACTAGACTAAATAACTTTTTACAATTTATGTTCTAATAATTTTTTGTGAAGTTGACTTAAGTGGTGTTTACTTAGCAAACAAAATTATAATAACTTAAATGAAAGGAAATAACATCTAGCTAAATTTAGTATGTGGGTAGTTTGGACAACGAAGTTGTCCTTATGTAACAAAATATTTTTAAATAAAGACATTGTCCTTTAATTTATAGAAAAATTTTGACCAAAATTAACATTTCTTTAGAAGAAAAATGGAGAACTTCTATATTATTGTCTTTATGATTTATGAATACTGGTTAGGGGATTCCTTAGATTGATATAATTACTCTTATTGACACCCCACAGATTTTTATTTTATGTATGAGTTAGCTTTTGATGACTTTAATCACTATTATCAAAACACCAATATAGCAATCAATGCAAATATAACGAATCAACAAGTCGTATAAGGTTAAAAAATAATAAGTCAATAAATTAATTACATAATTGATACTGTTTAATCTTTTAAATATAAACAGAAACATTCAAATATATAATTTAAAACAATTATGATAAAATATAATTATAATAAAATTTGGACTAAGACAAATAAATAGATAAAATCAATATATAGGCTGATTAAGTATTTAACAATATAGTGACCCTCACACTTCTTTCGACTACCCTGGAATAAAAGGAACTGTTTTCTTTTTTCTTACTCAGGGAAACTAAAATTCAGGTATAGTTGATCCAATTTATATTGAGGTGGGTAATGTACTTATCTCAATTTTCAATTCTTTTTCCACCTTTTTTCATGGATCCTTATTTTGACCCATGTACATGGAAGACTCACCACATTAACTGTCCTGATCCACATTTGGAGCCATAGTGATGGAAGGGAGTGTCCCTTGAAAATTGGTTCACTCATATTAGCCACCTCACTATTGACTGGGCAAACTATAAATGAGTTTTTTATTGTGCATATGTGAAAGCGTTTTGTGAAGTATAAATCCTATGAATGGGTGATCAATGTACAGTATTAAATTCTATGTAAGAAGTTATTTTTATTATTACACAGTACTTATGTATCATTTTGTAAGTAGCAGCTTTATTAATGAATTAGTTTTGCATTTCTGTAAACACAATGACAATGTATTATAAATATTATGTTACTCTATTGCATTTACATATTAATTTTGCTCAAATACAAAATAATGTATTAGTGAAAAAATGAATAATAAATAAAAATTCATTTTTCTAAAAAATGGAATAAATTGAAAATATACTTACCAAATGTTGAGTAAATTATTTAAGCTCCAAGTAAATGTTATGTTGTCCAATAGCTGAGTAGACCTATATTTATATGTTAAGGTTTTTTTTTCCAGGAGCGTATCGACACCCCAAGTCCGAAACTTTGTTACTCGAATTTTGGCCCGTTTTCTTGCGAGCTTCTTCTTCTTTTTTTAAAAAAAACAAAAAACAATCACTTACTTTCAAACAATCATTTTATTGCTTATAAATTAAAAAAAAATCATAACATTAGTTTATTTCCAATGAAAATAGTTCTTTTCCTTCTCCTAAAATTATGGTTTTGTATTTCAGGTGTCGATATACAATAGTTAAAAAAAAACTCCAGTCAAGATTACAATAAGCATCATATTTTGTAATTTGAAATTATCATAATAAATAAATAGCCAGAAAGAAGACATCAGTAATCCCACTCACAGTGAGTAAAAAAAAACCACATGTTCGGTCTTCATAGTTTGGGCATAGTGCCACCATGGTCAATCCAGTAAATTGCATCTTTCAGCAAGAGTGTGAGTTGAGCTTAAGTATTAAAAATTCCTGGAAAATTTGATTTAAAAATAAACTGAAGTGCATATTTCTTTTTCAAATCTGGAAGACAGTGAGATGTACATGAGTAATGTGCTGCACACAGGGCTCTAAGGTAAAATAAGCTCAACTAATAACAATGACTTCAAGTGGGTAATTATAATAAATAATTATCCATATACCTTAGGACAAGGCTGACCAATCTTGGGTCCTTATCACCAAAAAACTCAACTATGTACGATTTGAGGTCACCATTATTACTGAAATTTTAACCATTTAAGAAGTTTTGTAAACTTCGAAATAAATGATAATCCGATGGTGCAATGCCGGGGCTGTATGGGGGATGCGACTTCCCAACTAAGCTCAAATAGTTTTGTACATGTTGCTAAAAATGTGTAAGGCCTCCAGCTAAGTACTGAACACATTCAGTTTTCCTTAACTTTAGAGTTAACATTATATGAGAATGTGAGGTGTGTTTAACATGGTACGGACATTAACATAAAAAAATAAATTAATTTTTTTTTATATCCCCTGTTACAAAATTATAAAATCAAATATAGATTCTGCCAATGAATGTACTTACATTATACAGTATATTTATAGGTACTCTAGTTGTCTACATTCTATATAACTTATTAACATTATTTTATTTTACTATGCAATGTTCATGGAACATGTTATGGTACTATACAAAGGTGATGGGGCCCACCTCATGAATCATAAAACAAAATAAAATTAAATAACTGAATCCAACCATTAGTTATTTTAAGAAAGCACCCAAAAATTTTGTGAGAGCTGATATAAGTTTTTATAATAGATATAATTTATAATTATAAGTTGTGGTCTGTAATTCCAATAATCAATAAGCTGCAGAGCAGGAATTTAGATCCAGGGCTTCCTGATCTCCTACCAGTATATAAATTTAAATAGTTTTTCTAACACTTATATTAGTTTCCAATCCCAGATGTTACAAGAAAATTAAAACTCACAAAATCAGGCAGCTGTTTTAGTCATCCAGAGCTTAAGGCAGATTGGGTTTTTAACTTAATGTTGAAACCCATTTATCTCACAATCAGAATTCTTAGTTTCATTTGGGGGTGGGGTTACTAGATAATATCAGCTCGCTCAGATAAAAATCAAACACACTGATTCACACAACAAAGAAAACATAGAATAATAAATTAATTATATGTATATTTAATAATATATAAACATAAACTTGTAAAGTTGATGTATTCATTAGAATTAAATTTCATAGATGTCAAAGTCAAAATCATTCTCAGGCTTGAGAAAAGGGAACCACCGACAGAGTTTTAGTTCCTTATAAGACTAATCTTTATTCAGTCATTACACAAGCGCTGCCAGGCCAGGGCAGAGGCGTTTAGCTCACAGTGGGAAATTCATCAACAAATAAAAAATCAGTAGTTAAAAATCATAAAATTTTATTTTATTAAAAACACAAAATTAAACGCTTTCAAACTCCGGTTATTATATCTGTCAAAGTTGCATTAAGTACATAGAACATTTCTCTCTTCTGAGACCAACGAATAAAATAAGTATGAGTCACCTAATAAAAACTAATCTAATGGAAAGTATATTTTCAGTGTATTTTTACATAACTAGTTATCTACAAGAAAATAACATATCTTATAAAAACACAATGTGAGCAAATATCCTATTCATAATCACAGTCACCATATAATGCAACAATTGTACATTAACAAGGCCTGTTATGTTTAACACATTAATTTAATTAATATTTCTGAACTAAAATAAAAATTCTAAAAAAAGTAGAGTTAAAATATGAGTGAATCACCAACAGGATGATACAAAAAAAATTTTAAATAAACAAAAACTTCTATAAATGAATACTAAGCTATTATCACAAGAGGTAACCCAGTCAAAAACACAGAGTTTAGTTGGGATCTATAAAAAAACCTGAGAAGTATTCAACTATGACTTAGAGCATTACACATAAAAGACTCATGAACATGGTTATGCTATTAGACTTTTTTAATTGTAACTTTATTAACCCTTTGCATGCACCTGAAAATATGCATGAGGCAAAGCCTTTGGCTGCAGAAAGACTAAAATGAAAATATTCGTATTTTTCACCCTTTCCGGCTCCTGAACTTCCTCTTTTTTTCTTAGAGACAGCAATGCAGTGGTATCATCTGCAAATCTGTATGTGTTTTCTGTTTCTTATTGTAATTGATAGATTTTTTTATCTGACCGCCTTATAATTTAGTTTTACAAATAGGTTTGATTTATATGAAACAATAATTTTTGTTAAATAATTTGCTTTAAAAGACTATCTTGAACTATAATCTCAGACTGCAACACTAGAGAGACAAACCCAAGTGGTGTAATCTAATTGTACCATCAAGATGTCACGCTGTTAATAAACTTAGAATAAAAAAATAGTGAGCATATTACAGTTTAAATTAAACACGTCTTAACAAACTACTTTGTTATATAAATAGTGAGTTTTCCACCAATAACAATTTCTTCATAGTGAAGTTGGAGTTCTTGCGAAAGTTTTCGACACAAACTTCTTTCATTAAATGTAAGTCCTGCAGGAAGTTGTATTTTGTTTATACTATTCTTAGCAAATTCCTCCAATTGCTCTTTCAACAACTTTTCAATTTCACTAACCTATAAGAAAAATTAATTTTAAAATATAAATATTGATTTAATGCCAATATTATTATAGTAAAACAATATCCAACATTACTAACAGGTTTGATGTTTTCCTCTTTAGGCTTGGGCTTTTGATGTTTAAATAATTTTTGACATGCCTCTTTTTCTTGATCATAGTAACTTTTCTTCTTCTGTTCAAGCTAAAACAATTAAAATCACTCACAACAGGGAGTTAAAAATAACTTAAAAATGTTTTCATGTGCAATCATTATAATTTTATAATATTATTTTGTGATTGTTTTTTTTTTTTTAAATTAGAGCTGCCGCCATTTTAATTTGGCTTTCCCCTCTTTCATTGCACTGATTTTTATGTAATAAGAGGCATGTAACCAATAACTCATTTGTAGCAATTTTATAAAGACTTCATGCAACAATGAAATAGCAATTGAGGTACAGACATAAACTGAATAATTATTAACTTTTTATAAGATTAATGTATAAAAAATATCAATATTTCGTTTGTTTAGACATTATTTTAAGAAAAGTATAAATATTATTCACATTTTTTTTATTTCATTACAAGAGCCAAATTTTAAAATGCCCATAAGAGTGAGAAAAATAAATTCTTATAACCAACAATCTACTAAGCAAAATATAACAATAGAGATGTTTCATGAATGAAAGAACTAGTTCCCAAAAACCTCCTAAGGTATAGATTTATAATATTTTGCTGGTTGTGGGTTACTCTTGAATTAATAAAACCTATCTGTCAGCCCACAATGTTATGGGGACGTGTAGCCGGATGGCTAGCAGCCAAGTTGTGCAAGCAGGTTGAGTTGAGCTCAGTCATCAGGGTAGCTACTGACTGACTACTGTTATTAGACTGACGTAATGATACTTTATTCTGTATGTTGCAGAAAAAGTTGCTACTTGAATTTGTGAAAAGTGTTTTCACCATCAATTAACATCTGCCTTTGCCATATGACCCCACATTGGTGAGATTGGTCTCTAAATATTCAAAATATGATATAAATCAACTTACCATTATTAATAACTTATTAGTATCTTGGTTCTGAGGCTCTAACGCTAATGCTTTTTTTAAATTCTTACTTGCTTTTTCATATTCATTTAAGGCAATAAAAGCTTTTCCGATACTGTAAAATAAAAATAAAAACTTAAATGAAAATACTAAAAATTGGTAGTTGCAGGCTGTAATTCCACTGCTTTTTCAATAATTATAAGTCAAAGAGAAAATGCAATGACAAGGTCGGGACTATTATTTCAGGACTGAGAGATAACACTTTTCTATAGACCAGGCACTTTCCTATCTGACCTATCCCATTGAACAACAGCCATGTCAATATCTAATTTCTTTAGCTGGTATCTTCCAACATCTAGAAGATCTATAGAGGGGCATTATTTAAAGAAGACTACAATGTAGTCTATTTTAATTTTCTGTTAACTGGTTTGCTTTTTAAGGCATTAATTAATTTACAAAAATCTCACCCTGATGAGAACACCTAAACAGAATAGATATTGGCAAACAATAACTCAGACGGAAAAGCACCTGGCTGGAGATCATGAGGTTTGAGCCGCCCACTTTTTTTTTGATTACTAATAACTGTTATTACAACAAAAAAGTCACTTCTCCAAAATACAGAACAATCAGGTTGCTATATGGTTATAGTTACCACATAAACAAAGGCCAGATTTTTGTGTCAGTTTACTTTGGGTAATAAAGATAATTTTATACTGTGGCCTAGACATCCTAAATTCTGGAGGATTTCCATAAAAAATTATAAAAGTTATTAAAGTCGTTTCCGCATCACACTTGACTTAATTCTTTTTTTTTAACTACTCAAATTGCCAAAGAATACACACCTTATGCTAATTTGGGTGCATTGTGATTATGTTTAGTGCGTAGAATATAGACATTGTCCCCTAAGAATAAAAAAAATTACTCTCTTGCGGTAAGGCTATAAATAATGTTGAGTATAAGTAAATATGAGGTGAAAAGAGTCAACAGAAAAATATAGAACAAAGTAAATAAATGAATAATGGTCAATGGTCGCTAAAAATTGTGGCCAGGAACATAAGGTAAAATATGGAAATTAATATTGGGGGAAAATGAGAGTGGAAGGTTGCATGAATAGGAAATGAATAATATTAATGAAAAAAAAAAATATATATATACTAATGAAAAAAAAAATATATATATATTTGATAGCTGATTAGGATTGGATGAGGTTGTAATGGTAAGAGGGTCTTTAATTGTGATGGTTTATTAGAGAGATCCAAAGAAGTATAGTGGACGAGCAGAAGGGAGTAGCCATCCAAACTAAGTGTATCACTGCGAAATGTAAGAATAAGGGTATAAACCATAGAGAACAATCTATTATGTACTTTAATCGAGCCTCAAGATAGTAAGACAGGATAATGGGGTAAGGCAAGAGTAATAACTAAGAGTTGGTGAATCTGTAATGAGAGATGGTGGGAATGATTGAGGAGTTTTACAGTGGTCATGGATCGCAACAGGTAATTTAGGAAATGTGGTCTTTGTGAGGTTTTTGACTGATGTTAAGAAGTTGTTAAGAGGACCTGAGACAATTTTTCTGCACTCAATTATAAACTATGAATCAAAATTACTGATTTAAAAAGAGAAAAATAGTTATTACTTGAAAAATAGTTTGGCTGACTTCCCAGCACCTTCTGTACATGAATAAAATGCAGCTTTGGCAACAGCACATACTTTTTCAGGTGTCATAATTTTTGGATGATTGTAACACACGCATAAATTTATGTATACTTTTAGCAATAATTCTTGATGTTTCATTGTTTCCTCAGCATTGTCAGGTTTGATGGATGATAATAATTTCTGTGCTTTTTTATATCTAAAAAATATAATATATTAGATCTCTATAAGTTCCATGAAAAAAATGCATATATATCAAATAAGTAAAGTTACACATTTACTTTTCTACAGCTGCTGAAATACTTCCCAGTCTAAACAAATCATTTCCAAGTATCTGATTTCCCTTTGATTTTGAATAAGCTTCTGAAAGACTTGTCTCTTCTGATCCTTGTTCATCCAAGTTGTCTATTCCACTACAATCGACTATTTGTAATAGCTCTATTTCCAGCAGTATTGTAGCATCTGTAATAAGGCATTACATCATGAAAATATTATACTGATTGATAAGTTACCATTTCAACATATTATAAGATGAGTTAATTTAGTGTTTCAGTTCATTGTCTTGATTTAATTATTTTGTTTCTTCAAAAGCACTGTGCAATATGAGTTCCCGTTATAGGAGAATTAGATTGAAACATATTGCTTTTTACATAATTTATTATTAATAAGTTGATTCAAGTTTCAGTAGCCTCGTTATTTTTTTTTTATAAGTTCAATTTTTTTCTTTAAATTTTACAGATTAATTTTTCATTTTTTTTTTTCAAAACCAGAAACCTTAAATAATTAATAATTAAGTAAAGTCATTATAACCGACATTCGCAAAGTTGTTTTATAGCTTGTTTTACTAATATTTTGGTAGTTTTATTTGATGCCTCGCACATCATTTTTAAAGTTTCCTTAAATATGGAGAAAAAAATCAGGCCTTCAAATCATAAATATCTTCTGAGCAGTGACTTGAAAAACACTCTAATCACCAGGTAAAGACTTTTTTTCATGTTGATTTTTTTCCTCATTTAGAAATAACTTGATATATCTGATAATAAAAGGGTTGAAATGCAGCTTTTGAAAGGAATAGGAAAAAAATTACTTAATAAAATTTGTTAGTATGGCATCAAATTTTGTTTTCATACAAAGCTGCATACAAACCTCTATTATAAAATTATGGGGGCACCAAAAGTACCTATTGTTGTAACAAAAAAAATGTTTCCACTCAGAATAAGAACTGACCTGCAGGTACCCAATCAGAATCAATAAATTTATATTATTATTATAAAGGCTCCTTACCTACCAGCACAAAACATTTGAATTCCTCATTTAAATTTTTTTTTCATATAGTAGCTGTTACTTGATACACATACTTCCCATTATTATGTCATCAGAATATATTCAGAAGTCCAAAGTGTTATTGTTTATGTCATTAAAATTTGAAATTGATAGGACCATTTTTAAGCACATTATTATTGAACACACAGACAGATGAAGGCTGATTGTTCTGTATCAGTTTGGATGTAAAGCCTTTTTCTTCAGGATCAGCAATTAATAACAGGTTGTATCATGGCTTTAAGTCAGTGTTAAACTAAGAAAAAGAAAGTATATACACATCAAACAGTTAATATAACTTACTTGGTGGAATTCTTGGGGGAACACCAAGTGAGCCAAAGGCATAATCAGAGTCAATCAAAAAGTGTGATTTTTCATTTTCTTTCATTGTTAATATGCTTTTCTTAAAACCTGAATACATCTCTTCAGTTCCCAAATGCATACGTACCGGCTTACTAGTGCGTAAATAGGAAGAATCAAAAGGAGTTTCCTCCATTTCCAAGTAAGAATTGTAATGAAAATAAACAACAGATTTATTCGGTACTATGTCCCCAGCCCCATACCTTAGAATCTAAACAAATAAAAATAATAATTAAATTGTAATATTCAATTAATTAATATTCATAATTCAATTAAAACACGTGTACTAAAAAAGTGTTAATTGGTAAGCCCAGGCTATCGGTATCATAAATTCTGGGGCAGTCATAAAAAAAAATCAGGTAAGTCCAGTTTTATGTAACTCAAGTTATTTTGCTACATTAACCTTAGTTCGAGTTTCTACAGATAAAAGAAGTTGACACCTGACATAATAGAAGGTCAAATAATGCTTAAAAAAAGCACAATTAATTAATTTCAGAATTAACTAAAAATACTTAGTATAAATAGTTCAAATATTTTACCAATTTTAAAACTTTCCCATCCTCTGTAACATTTGTCATTTTCTGTTTCATTATTTCAAAGGGAGTTTTTGATGGAGTCTCCTCATTCTCATCAGTCTGAATACAATCTAAATTAATAAACGGCTCGAACTCTTCAAATTTATAGACTTTATCCACTCTTGTTTCATTTAGCTCATCCTCAAGTGTGGACATTTGAACTCCTGCATCTAAAGTAAATTCAGTAGAATTGTTTTTCAACAATTCCCTACAACAAAATAAACAATAATGAATATCATATATATATATATATATATATATATATATATATATATATATATATATATATATATAGATATATATATATAGCAGATATATGTATATACAACAAATTTATTATTTGATAAATTCAATTAATTAAATTAATAAAAAGCTGGTTGAGTGCACCACTGCATTACATTTGTAATCAACAAACTTGTGGCAACATTCAGATACCCAACCAGTAGCTCATGATGGATCAGCAGTTTGACGTGCAGAAAATGGTAGAGTTGAAGAGTAATACACTGACTAAAGTACCATAATGCCAAAAGAATGACTGACCTACAGTTTCATTAGAATGATTTTACTACAGTCTTTAATAGATGATTCTACTGATGAAAAATAGTGGATGGTGATAGTTTGTGAGATTGCTGTACAGCAATACTTGCCAGATAGGGCTTGAGGTATGCTATGCTGCTCTTCTTTATTACGATAATTTTGAGACAATCCCTATTCACTGAGACAAATATGCAATAATGAACAGGTATTCTTGATCCCGCTCAATATTCTCCAACACTGTTAAAGCAAATATAAACAGTGCAGTCATGAAGAAGGATGCTGTGACATTAGCCTTAAGTTAATCGACAAAAATGGGCCATCATAGATGCATTCCAAAAAAAATAATTCTAATAAGAAGAGCATTACAGGATGTGACTGTAGTCTCAAAGTAAGACCGTAATGAATAATTTTTGTTTAGCTTTGTCATGTAAGACCATCTATCTAACTGTCAACTTAAGCCCACCATCACTCAATACACACAATGGTCTAACATATCAAATTGTACTTCTGCACAATGGCTGCAAGTAGTTTTAGGAGAGTAAATCACAAATAATGACAGAGGAGAAAACACTCCTGATAATTGTTATAATCCATAAAAAGTTGTAAAAATAATTAAACAAAACTAAAAGACAACATAAAGGTAAGGATAAATACATAGTTCTAACAGATCACCTAAGAACACCATCTTTCAGAGAAGTTGTAGCAAAAAAATTTTCCATAACTTCTTCTTATTTTCCTTGAGCGATTTGAGTAATCTGTAACAGTGCAGTGTATCTTGTTTGAATATTTGTAACTCTTGTAAACCTTAGAAAGAGTCGGGTCAAACATGAAAAGGCTTACCGCGTACCGGGTGGAGCCGTTCAGAAGAGCCAGTTCCAAGCTCAGAACAAAAAAAAAATTACAACTGAAACCAGTGTTGTATACCGGGTAGTAGCGAAGTCGACAGAATGTCCTCTACCGGCGAGATACATAAGCAGAGTAGCATTTTCCCTCACAAAGGAGCGTTTGGGCGATTGATACATATCTCATCACTAAGAATACTTTTTTTTCTGGATATTGTTATCACTTATTATGCGCAATGTTATGGTACTAATGGTTTTTACGTACATCGTCAATGTTTTGAAATTCTAACAGCTCCAATACGGAATATGAGCTTATGGGAATACGGTACTTGGTTTTTATACAATTGAATATCTTAGGAAAGGTTGAATTTCCACAAATTTTTTCATACCGTACCCAGTACATTTTTCCTCAAACAATAGTTCCTGGGTGGCTAGTACATCTCTCTCGTTGCATCTCAAACGAAAATTAATAAAATGGACCTAGCCATAATACATGTTTTAGACTCCCGGGCACTTCAGGTGTATTTGTAACTCCCACGGGAGATAAAAAAATACTTCTTTATTACTATATGCTTAAAAAAATAAAAAGTAAAAACACGATTTTGAAATTGAGTTGAGCGGGTAAATACTCTTTATAAACCATGTGAGGAGGCTTCTAGCAACCCTACCCATGTGAGCTCTTCATTCGCCGATGAACTATAAATGGAAATATATTCCAACAGTGACCCCATCCATTCCTCCGCCTTTATGGCTAATGCATCCTACTAACTGGGGACCTCAGGAGATATGATGTCCCAAGGTAACAAGGCTACCCAGAGCCAACCTAAGAAACTGTCTATGATCATCCAGAGGGAGCAACAGTGGTCAGTAAGCGATCTGGTGAAATGGGAATGTCTGAGATGCCTATTGTTACCTGGTGAACAGCGGTAAAGGACCGGCTTGACTGAGGAAGTTGGCGAAGTACTTGTTAGGTCTGTGAAACTAACGGGGGAGTGTTACCGTTTATATTGTGCCCCGTTCCTAAAAAACGTTAGATATTATGTGTTTCTGAGCTGTAACTTAAGAAAGTGCAAAAGTTAGAAATAAGTGGTTAGTCAAGAGATATACATTTTTTTTTTTGCATACTTCTCCTTATTATACTACTGCTGTTTATTCAAAAGGGGTTGAATCGTCATTTTTACGAAAATAAAGGTTATATGTCTTCTTGGCCAAAAAAGTATACTTATTCCTTTTGGTACAAACGGCTTAAGTCTCAGATGAGACTATATTTATATAAACAAGCTGATCTGAAGGGCTCAAGTCACATATGCTGTTCAACAATGATATAAAAGGCTTAAGTGACACTCGATGACACTTCACATTTCAAGTCTTAAGCCCTTATGACCAAACATCAGGGCTATTTTATTCTCCTTATTATATTATACCTTAGTCTACCTTATTGTATTCTGTACCTGTTGTATGTGGAACAATTAGAAAAAAGCAACCTCAACTTTTTAAAAGGTTATTGATGCTTCCTAGGAACACGCCAGGCTTTGCAATACGCTTGGAGGCAAAGAATCTTCACAAAACTGTATGATTTTAAGCAAGTGTTTGAATTGGTATGCCAAAGTATTGGGAATGTTGGCCACAGTCGTCCCAAAACTTAGGGAACTTATGATCGCTAACACCATCTAGGAAACACTTATTTGATCGTAAAAGAGTGAAGCCAAGAATTAATGAAATCCTAGACTTCAACTGGCCATTATTACGCCATCATTACAGGCCGAAACAGACCATATCGCATTAATCTTTGCAGAGAACTAGCCTGACAATCTGTACACAGCAACCATGAAAAGGTCCATTGGAATGCCAGCCAATACATCTAACTTAAACATTCGCAGCTCATCTTAGATTATCCTGAAATAAAACTGCTAATAAACAATGAAATATGTATTATTAATAGATCCACAGACACAATGCCTACTCTGCATTAGGGCAAAAACTGTAGATCTTCATCACATGTTATTTACCTATCCGTTGTGCATTAGCCTACGGCAAGGGTGGCTAAACCATGACACCTTTTCGGGTGGCCAGCCCGTAGACAATTTACCAGGTTTTTTTTTTAAGTTTATCTAATCAACACATAATAAGCCCACGTGTGATTTAGGAAACTTATAGGAAAATCGGAATGTTTTGTAAGTGCTAAAGTCGTAGGGGTGGCTTGATAACGAAGGGAATCGTGTGGCCCCTCTAAAGTCAACAAAACTGTGCTTCACAGCCATTATCAACTGGTATTAAATGATAAACATACAAGATGCATAGGAAACCCTCAAATAAATGAGTATATAAAGAGATGCTTACTAACCACTAAGTAACCGTTTGAAAACCGCAACGATTGCATCCTTCGTTCAACGCTTATTTATCTCTTATTGTTTTTTATAAAATATGTTTTGACATTTAATGGCTGATAATGATTGTTAGCCTAGTCGAAAAATTATTATTATATTATTTAAGATGTAATAATATATATAGCTTGAAAATCTTGAAAATAAAAAGTTTTCATCATGTTTTCTGATTGTTTGAATTTTATAAAATGAATGGTATATTATGGTCATTTAATTACTTATACCTATTGCATTGAAAATTTAAGTTGTTCAATGTTGGGTAGATTGGCTTTTTTAAGGTTGAAGTAGGGGGAGGGTGGCGTTAGCTTGCACAAGCCTAACCACAATAATAAATAAATTTTTAAAAAATAATAAAAATATATCTTAACCACAACATACACATTGTAATCGTATGGATATTTAGTACACTTCGCACAGTAGATTAGTACATACAATTTTAGGATCGATTAAATCGTTTACGATCGCCATCTTGGAACATGCAGACATATTGTTAGACAGATCCCCCCCCCCGTCTATCTTCTTGTCAATTAATATATTAATTCGTAATTCGTAATTCAAATGCTGTGAAATTTTACTTACGAGTCCTTTATTTTAAATTTAAGATTATTTAGAAAAAAAAACGACCCATAACAGTTTCATAAAAAAGAATCATAGGTCAATATTAGGCACATGATTAAAAAACATTCATTTTTAGGAATGAACTTTTGCATTTGAAGTAGTTAGGTTTACAATGGCGTATCGATTTTGTTTTAAATATATTGTTAATGATAAATCAACCAATTAGTGATACATGCGATCTTAATTTTAATTTCGGCTCGATGATGTTATCGTTGTACATTGTCGATGGTCGATGGTGGGTTCATGTTACCTTCCTGCTGGTTCACAATCATTTGTTGGTAAACAGTCAGTTTTCAAAGGCGCTATTACACTGTCTGTTATTTGTAGCCACAATGAAACTGTATCCTCAAAACACTCCTCAGAATCCAACTGAATTAGGACCAGAAGCTTCGGGTGGCAGAATGAAAGTAATTAAATTTAAACTAACTTTAACTCTACATCTTTTACCATTTCTACATTTCTAAAGTATTTATAATGACGTTTTTTTAAGGGTGTATGTGTTGTTAAACCAATAGTATTTGGCAATGTCGCGAGGTATTTTGGGAAAAAAAGAGATGAAGATGGTCATACACATCAGTGGACAGTTTATGTCAAACCTTATAACAATGAAGATATGTCTGTATATATTAAAAAGGTCACCTTTAAACTACATGAAAGTTATGCTAATCAGAATAGAGTAGTCCTAAAACCCCCTTATGAAATCACAGAAACCGGATGGGGAGAGTTTGAAATAGTAATTAAGATATATTTCCATGATTCCAATGAGAGACCTGTGAGTATTTTGTGTAGTATATTTAACTTTTATTTGATCAGAACTGTTCTATGTTAATTTTTGGAATTGTTCTAGGTTACACTATACCACATATTAAAGCTTTTTCAATCTGGACCTGAGGACGTTCTCAATAAAAACGCATTAGTTTCTGAGTTTTATGAAGAAATAGTTTTTCAGGATCCAACAGCCTTCATGCATCACCTGTTGACTACTACACATCCTCTCACATCTGGGACATGGAAACACGAAACTGATTGTGAGTAATTTAGAATATAAAATATATATATTATTAAAAATAACATTTTTAAGGAGTATGTCAGTAATTGGAAGAGCTGAGAGAGACACTGGGACTTTAGTTGTTTATAGTTATTATAGTTATTGGAGTGTTTACAGATGGTTAAAAGAGATGTTGTGAGCTGTTCATAATTGTCCTAGAAGAGAAGTGTTGATGGCGATTTGTGCAGATTGCGGTTGGTCAAACAGATTTGACATGAGGGCCCTCATACCTCTTATTTCTTCGTATTACCTTGTATCATCACGTGCCATGATATCACCTCAGACATCATATTTGTATAATGGCGAAGTCTACAGGAGGCTATTGAGCTAGCATTATATTTGGAGTGTTGGGATTAAAAAACACAATACTTGGATGGAGGAAGGCAAACATTGGACAGATAATTTGTGAAGAACTCAAAAACAGTATACATATTAATTATTTATTATTTTATGTAAATGTTGGGTTGTATAGGACCCTTCTGAGATATAATAAATAAAAGTTTAATTTAAAATTTTCTTTTAGGCTGTAAGTAAATATTATTATATACATATATCTGGGAGAATGGCGTTTCAGAAATAGCAGGGTCAGGATTCATAATAGAAATACTGTTTGGAAAGATTGAGATAACTATTTAATGAACCATAAACAGTAGCTTGAGATAGCAAGAAGGTGGGCTACCTCGAAGACAGTCTGTACACCATGAGTGCCCAGAGTGAATCCACTGGACCTTTCAATCTATATATGATAAAACTAATGAAATATAGGAAGTAACTTTGAATTTACAACATTAAATAAATTCCATTTTTTTAAAAAGCGTGTGTTTATTTAATGTTGTAAATTCAAAGTTACTTTATCTTGGTCAAGGTGAACATTATATTGGGATCATAACATCAGAAATCAATCAAATTGGCTCTGATGAGTAGAAACCTTGACACATCTAAGTGGTAAGAAGTTCTGCCATAAGAGTTAAGCTCCATCCGCTCGCTTCTCTGCACTTTGACAAATATAACCTCACACGAAAGCTGTTTAACTTCTTTAGATCAACTCTCAGAACCTCAATGCCGTCATGGCTCATGAAAGCCTGCCCAGTCCTATAAAGTGACTAGTTCTCCACTCTAAATAAGACCCTCTGGCTGAAGAAGTGCTACACTGTTGGAGGGAAATCCTGAATATTCTCACGTCAAACTTCCAGATGGTAGGGAAGCAACTGTATCAAACAGCATCTTGCACCAATCGCATTTAAGAATTGTCGGTCTCCTAGACCAGCAACAGAAGAGGAACCAGCTCGACACCCCACGTCACATCTCAGAGGAAGTAGAAGTCATGGAATGGACCTTTGACAGGATTCGGAACAAATGGAACTGTACAACTGTATTTCAAAGACAACAAACACTTAAAAGTTATAGAGAACAAAGAATTCTAGCTTCACTCACTAGGAGGGGGGTAAATGTGATAGGTTATAATCTTGTCATCAATTATCAGCTTAGAAGTAATAGAAAGTTCTGCGCATGCACTATTATCAACAAACACCTCTCTACTCGTTCTTCATATGAACACCTTATACTACTAAACAGTAGACCGTACTTCAGCTCTAAATTTGTCTCAGCAGGCAACTTAAGTGAGCTGGTCATGATGGTCATGATCGCTATGAGTAGTGATCAGAAATCTGCATCTGACCATACCAGCTGATGAAATTGAAGACGAACTCTCAGCTCTCGGTTTCAAAGGTCGCCAAATAACTAACTTGCTCCATGAGGATAGGCAACAAGACGAAGCGATCAAGACACCACTGCCCTTGTTCTTTGTCGATCTAGAGCAAACACCAGGAGTAGAAAAAATCTACGAACTGACCCACCTGTATTACACTAGAATACAGGTTGGAAAACCGTATCCCAGACGCGACATCATAAGGGCACACCAAATCGTACTTCCACCATCCTCCCAGGTGTGTAAATTGAAGTAGGCAGCACAAAAGTGAATTGTGCAAGAAGCTCCTGAAATCGCCTGCATTATGCATGCTGTGCCAGCAAGGCCATCCTGGCAACTACATGGGCTACGACGCTTACAAAATCCACAAGTCCAGAAGCGAACAACATCGTCGGCCAGAAGAAGAGAAGGTAGTCCCAGGTAGTTTCAGTAGCCACAGGTAGCTCAAAAAGCGTCCCAGCCAGAAGTTTGAGGCCTTCTGTCACTTATACCGATGTCATTCACAGCAGAGAGCAGTCACAGGCACCGCCCACTCCCTGTCCGCAAGTTCATCTTCCCCAGCATTCCGTTCATCCCATCAACCCACAAACTCAATCCCATCCTCAACCACACATCTCCCATTTTCCTCCACCTTCAAGTTCTTTGGATCTTACCAGCCTTTTAACCTCATTCCTTACAGAGTTCAGAACCCTAATTACCCCTCTCATTTCCCTTCTTACAAATCTTGTCTACTACCTTATCCCTGTTAAACAAAATCCATAAGTGGATCCTTCTGACTCCTTATCCATTCTCCTTTGGAATGCGAATGGTGTTCGCACCCACACTAACAAACTGACAGTCCACGACAAAAACATATGACGTAGCTCTCATTACTGAAACAAGACTTACGAGTAAACGACCATTTACTGTTCGACAGTACCAGACTTATCGAACTGATCACTCAGATGGAAGAGCTCATACAGGTACCGCTGTCATTATTCATAACTATTTCTCATCACATAGTTCCTTTGGTGGCACATGATTTCCTTCAGTCCACTGCAGTGTCAATCAGCACCTTCCCTTTCCCCCTTACTCTAGCATCAGTGTACTGCCCTCCCAATAAATCCATTTCTTATTCCCAATTCATCTCCTTCCTAGACTGCATCAGGGATCGTTTCCTTGTGGGTGGGGACTTTAACGCTAAGCACCAACATTGGGACTTAAGATCCACAAATACACGAGGACGTGCTCAGCACGGAAACATTGCTCCATTATGTCTCCTGACACAGCCAGCTATTGGCTATCTGATTTATATCTGATGGAGAGAAGTATTTTTTTAGCCACAGGTTGTTAATTTCGTATAGATATCTTAAACAGCAATGATGTTTTTTACATCCAATATGAAATGTCCTAGAACATAGTCCTGGATAAATAATTGACCACTGTTCAAAGTTTGCTTTATATCAGTTAAATGGTGAGGATTCATAGTAAGATGATACATATGGATATACTCAGTATTTAATACATACAGGCTCAAAGGAGTTAAAGAATTTCCTAGTCATTTAGGTGAGCCAGAGGTTTTGTTATAGTTTTTTTTTTTTAAACAATGGTTTTGATGGTGGAGCAATTAGCCCGTGTTGTTTCTTTAGTGGAAGATGGTCGTTGCCAAAGATATAAATTTAAACTATCAGGGCCAGCCTTTCTTGACCAAAGAACAGTGTATAGCTCTATGTTGGCCATAAAAGAAATTCATCCCTCACCAAACTCTCCCAGTGACATTACACTCAGTGTAGCCTCATCAGGCATTCAGTAAACATTCATCCCTCCATTTGTTGTATAAAGAAGCATGACTCATATGAAAACAACACATTGCTCCATTCGTTTTCAGTCGACATAGTCTGTTCCCGAGCAATTCCTAATGAGCTCTATGGTGTTCTCTGGTCAACAATGTCCCTGATGCTGGTCTCCGAGTAGGGATTCTTCAGTTTTTGCACATATTACTACTCCCCGAGTTGTGTAAAGAAGGTCATCAGTTTTAGAAGCTGTTGAAAACTGATTCCGGAGTGTGTGTAGCTCAATAAACCGGTCATCTAATGGCTCTGTCACTCGTGACCAACTATATCTGGGTCTGAAATTGCACAAACCTATTTCAAAGTAATATGTGATTGCTCTCTAAACAGTAGTTTTAGGTAAACCAAATCCACGGGCTGCATATCTTTGGCTTCAACCATCTTCAACTAAAGAAACAACACGGGCTACTTGCCCAACCATCAAAACAATTTTTTTAATTGAAATAAAAAAAAACTTTCAAAAACCTTATGCTAAATTTTTAGAGATCAGTTACACGAAAAATCAAAATAGAAAATTTCAGTATAATTGTTTTAAATAAATTTTTGAATATTTATTAGAGTTTTCCTTCATATTTATAGTCCCTTGTCAATGAAAATGTTTAGTAATAAATAAAAAAGAATTGAAAGTCAAATTATTCTATTAGGAAGCAATTATTTGAATTTTTTTAAGTGCCCCACTTTTTTTGTGGGGCAGCGTATTTACGAAAGGGAAATCTTAAACTCCATTAGTTATGTTGATCACCACACAATATCAGAACCTTTTTAAAATTAAATGGTTGGAATAAGCCAGCAATGGTTTCGGACCTCTACAAAGAGGTTAATTGTCACTGCGTCAGGAGTGGAAAAGTGAGCTTTAACATTACAGAGCTTGAAGATAGCAATGTAGATATAAAAATATTTTTTTGTAAGTTACAAAATATTATTCCTTCATAAACCTGTAAAAGCAAATTTTGTTACCAATTTTCACGAGTAAAGCCAAGCAAAGGACATGGGCATCTTAATTCTTTATCAAAAAAGTCTTTTTGAGTTCTTTAACCGAAACAAGTTTGTTTACATTTTTTAATGCATCTGCATTATAAGTGAAAGATTTTGATTGTTTTCACATAAGCATGTTAATGTATTAAAGCATCTGAAATATTTTTTTGTGTAGAATATGTTTTTTCCTGCACTGAGCATTTAAAATGTTTAATGTAACACTATGAGGAGAAGACCATTGATGATTTTGTTATTGGCAGTATAATAGATGCTATTAATAAAACAATATCATTTCTTTGACAGTTACATTGTCTCCTTATTTACAGCCATGTGAGCTCTAAATTTCCTTAGTTGATAGTTTTATTTGTTTAAATGAGTTGAAGCGTTTGTTGGGATTTCGGCTTGGGTTGATGAAAAAGAGATGTTAAGTATTCATCAAGTTTATTTGTGGATAACGACTAAAGAGTAGCACTCAACCCAATGCATTTTATTTATTTGGATTAGTATTTTTAGATTTCTTTATTAAAATGCTTACCAAATTCAAACTTTCTTGTACAAATCTGCTTCCACAGCTTTCTTAAAACTTCCGGATAGAGTGACTTAAGTTGCCCTGTAAGTGACTGTTGTATACCACGACTCCGCTTGCAATTTTTTAATCTATATTTGTGCAGCATGTATGGACCCTGTTTTGAAACCTTTTTCGCATATCCATGGACAGCATTAGTTACATTATACTCTTATTTCTTATAAAGCCACTGAATTATCTAAATTTCAAAACTCACAAATTTAAAAAAATGTATTTAAAATCATTATTGCCTTAACCTCTGACAAAATATTTGAAGAATAAACATATAAGTGATGAGTTGTAAAGATAAATTAAGGCTGAATAGGTTTGTAAAAAGTTTTTTTTTTACATAAGAAATTTATTTTACCTTTGTTTTCAGTTGAGGAAAAAAGGATCCAAACATTAGAAAGTGTAATGAATGGTAAAACTGTTGCCCGTGAAAAAATTAATGAATTGAAAGAAAAATTAAAACTTGCAAAAGAAACAATAGCAAAATTTAAAGGTGAAATTGAAATTTCTAAGAGGAATTCAGTTAGTTTTAGTCCATAATTTTAAAGTTATTTTGTTTAATTTTATGATCTAAATTAATATGTGTATATGTTGGTTTACTTATTTTTTATCAACGTAGTCATTGTTTAATTGACCTAGATACAATGTTAAACTAGTGAGTGTAAAATATTTGGTTCTTTGGTTTTTCAAAATTAATATTGATCCAGATATGACCAGTGTAAATCATACCTTATCAAAACTCTGCTCCTGTTCATTTGGGAAAAGAGGAAATAAGGATAATACTCAGTAACAATATAAAACAACTCTGATTTTCAAATTGAGAGACAATTTCTATAAATATATGTGTAATTCTAAGAATTACCTTTCTATTAAAATAATGACCTAAGAAGCATAAATTGTTCCTCCATGCTAACAGCAATGAGAACCTTTAATATTTCTTGGAATACTCACAAATAGGTTTATTGTGCTATTGGCACTCCTCAAGTGTATGTTATACAGTGAAATGTGGTTTGTTGAATTAACAGGAGGATTTTCTTGATTGAAGAGCTATAGATGCTTAAGGCAAGTGTGTCTTATTGCCAGGTGGTTGAGTTGTTATACATCATCTCATCATTTATTTTGTGAAAAGAGATACAACTATTCTATTCTTTTCTGATGAATGGAATGTATAATAAATTGATCAGTTGATGGATCATTGAAAATGGTATTATACAAATGTACTAACTAATTTTGTATATTGGGAGCTTTCAGCCATGTCATAATTTTGGGTACTTTCACAAAAGGCTAGACAACCAGGCTAAGTTAAGATTATGTTTACTTCTTAGAGATCTAAAATTTATTTACTGTTTTTAATATTATTAAATATAAGCTTGGTTGACCAACCTTTTGGTCAATTAACCAATTTGTTTTTACCATTAGCAGTGAAGAAAGTGTGGGCCTATTTGCTTTTCGCTCTTATAAAAAGTAGTTTTCACATTTGTCAGATTAACATTCTTTATTTGATTCAACTGTTATTATATGAAATTATTGTAAATAATTGTTAGTATGTGTATTTAATTTTTGTGGTGATTAAATTTTTTTAAGAATTTGTATATTGTTTGGAGTTACAACCGTATACCCTTAACGTTAGTTATGATTACAGTGTTTGCCAGACTAATTATTTACAAGTGTAACACTAGGACATCAAATTCTTAATCATAGAAATTATTCTCACTAATGGTATTTATTTGATTGACAGTATAAGAATTGTTTAAAAAACAAACTATATATTTTTAGAAAACTGTTGTAAAAATGTTTCCTCAATCATCGCTGTAAACATTATGGCCCTGTTATGACTTATTTACCTATTACTATGGAGACCCAGGTTGAATTTCTGTTTCGCCTGAAGATTTTTTTGATGGTGTATTATATTTTCCTCTTCCTATTTAATGGCATTACTGCACTTTAATATAAAGTTGTTGAATGAAAACTGGTGCATTATAGGAAGTTCATTATTATAGAAGACGTGTTTGCTTCTAAATATAATTATTTATTTAGTTTTTTAAAAATAATTGTAATATTTTCTATTCATATAATGCTGCTTTTTGACTGAATGTATCGATTATTGCAGAACATTTACACTAAATATTAGTAAAGGGATTCTTAAACACTATTTGTTTTATTTTTATGAAAATAAATATAAAAATATATAATATCACATTGAGGAAGTTGGGGCTATACATTAAGGTCACATTGGGAACCAGAAGACATTGTTTGGTATTTCACTACTTGGTGCAACATTGTTTGGATTGAAGGCTTGCCTCGTTAGTTTGTTTGACATCGTTTCGGGACCAAGGGTTTTGTTTCGTTTTGGTGTGACCAGCTGACCTCCCCTTGATGTAGCTCTCCGAGGCGAACCACCTATAAGTGAGCTTTTCCCACTTCCACTTGTTTTATTTATCTCAGGTAACTTCATTTTATCATCCTCGAGATGGCCCTAGGTAGACATAAAAGTTTAATAATTAACATTCTGTTGGATCAAAATATAATATTGCCAAATTGTAAGAAACAGTCAGTCAGATTGTAGTTTGAGTTTCTACACTAAATACTTACTACTCAGAATCTTAGGGTTAGCAATGGTTCATTTTCATTATATCAAAAATTAATTTTGTTATATTTTTTTACTTACTATTAAATTGCTTTACTAGATTGTATTTTTTCAAATATTAATAAACTTGGTTGAGGATTGTGGACACTCAACAGCCAGCCATCTCCATTTTTTAAAATAATTATGTAAATATAAACATCATCTTAATAAATTAAACTACAAAGGTGTAGAAGAAAAAATAGCTTGGAATGCCCTCTGTGTAAGCCTTCCTTGGACATCGACCTATGTTTCTCTTGAACTAATCAATGATTGTGGCAAAACTACTTTGTATTTTCAAATGAAATTACTTTGTCTTACTTGTGAAACTATATTGATCACTTAGAATAGTTTTGAAATAATAATAAATAGTAAATTGTTAAAATATTGACAAAAAAAGAAAACTTTCATTAACACTTTTTTCAAAACCAGGAACCCTTATGTTTTCACCCTTGCCTGTCTGTCTTGGAGATTGTGAGTTTCCTGTTCAACTTAAAAATATTAAATTTTATATTTACATTTAGTCTGTGTAATAAAAAAAATGTTTTCCCTATCTTATTAATTAGAGAATCAAATTAAAGATCTTGGCGTCCCAGACAATAATATGTATTATATATTTGGGCTATAATTGCATAAAATTATTCTGGAATATTTTAAAATTACTTGATGCATTACTGCTTTTATTGCATTCTTAACTTTGGGACACAATAAAAATTGTAAACTTTAAGTATTTGTTACTAGAGAGAGCTTAAAAGAGAAATTGAACTGACTTCGGTCATTTTGTGGGTGCGAATAGATTTTCAATTGTTAGATGTGAGAGTCTGCTGTTCTTTGGTCTCAAGAAATTGCAGTTTATATTCAAACTACTCAAGAGATATCAGTTTTATTTAAACTTAAGGGAGTGGAGTTGTTGAGCGTTATGGGCATAGAAAGTGTAAGATGATCAGTTAAGTGGAGGCTCATAAAAAAAAAAATTTTAGAAGATGTTAGCAAGAGTGATTTAGTGAATGCAGTGTCCACTGTTATTGACCAAAGGATATAACAAACAAAGTCTACATTCTAAAAATGTTTAATGTGATTTATTTATGCTAATTAAAAGTTTTGAATAGATAGTTAAGAACCAACCAGAGATATAATCTATTAAAAACCATAAATAATAAATAAATTTTTATTGAAAATTTTTATTTTTATTAAATTAAAGTCTCATTTTAACTCAAACATTTTTAAAACAATGAAATACCAAGACAGTACATTTAAGTTTTAGATTGATGAGAGCATTTTTACATAGCAAATACATATATACGAAAGGTGACTCCCCCCTTCTTGTTTCAATGTCTTTATACCTCTCTTTTGGCAATGGCGGAGGACTTTATCTCGAAGTTGAAGTGGATCTCAGGAAGGAGTCTGAATCTATTGAGAAGAACTGGATGGAATTATAAGACAGAGAGACATGGAGAGCTTCACAGGATCCCTTTATCCTAGACCACCAGCTTGGAGCTTTATATCTTCTAACCGAATCAGGTGGTCTCTTTTAATTGGAAAGTTCAGTGAGGATTAAATCACAAATCCTACTAGGGTGATACGGTTAACTTGGTACTCTTACGTACATTGTAGTGTTATTAAGTACAGTGAGAGAGGAGAAAGTTAAAAAGTGAGTAATTTTGAGGCATACTTGTCAGTTGTCATGGCAAAATACCATTAATCGTCTATGTAGTCGCTATGGCTCATAGTAGGTAGCAATGAGCCCTGTCTCAGTTTTTATCATTTTTTTAAAATAAATATACTGACAAAAAATCTGATCGTTACAGTAAAAATTATTTGTGTCTGACATTCCCATGGGTGCAGTTCAACTTGTTTCTTGGATGGGTTTCATGATTTTAAGCATCATTTTAAATCATGTAGTAGATAGAGGCTTTATGAAAAGAAAGGATCATAAAGTGGGAACCAAAAGAGAAGGTTCAGAAAAAAAAGGTTACAATTATAAATGAATCGCATCTTTCATTTAAGGTAGGAAGTCAAAATGCCGTTACTGATTTGGAACAGGTCACAATTGTTACTATCCAATAAATGCAGTGGAGCCAACATTCTCCATTCACGATCAGCCAGGTTAATAATTCTTACATATTTATTTTAAAAGAAAAATGTCCTCCTTTCATCCCTCTAATTAAATTGATTCCCCAGGCTTCATTCCACAGTTTGTATTCCCCCCCCCCAATTAACCATAGAAGAAAGTAATGTAAGTAAAGTAATGCTTAACTATAAGCAATGTTCTTAAGACTTCAATTCCTCCAAAGACTTTGACTCACGAACTGAATTCCTTAAGACATAGGCTCCTTATAGTGATTTTGCTTTTAGTGATTTGGTCATTGACTATGAAAGTAACAAAATAATACTTTGTATCAAAGCATATTGAGCTCCAAGCCTTTAATTGTTTTTTCCAATTCCAAGCTCAATGTGAACCCACATATGTACTCGTCCCACCATCTCTTAGTTTCAAGTTCCCAACCTGCTTAAAATGCAATTCTGTTGCAAAAGGGGGATATTCTCATTCCATTTTTTATACTGTTAAAGTAATCTTATGTATTATCAAAGTAGTAAATGTCTTGTCTGTATGCTAGTTAAGTAGTTATATGATAGGCAAGGTGAAATTTGATCCTTCAAAACCTCTAGTAAATATTAGCAGTTAACCCTGGACAAAAAACAAACAAGTACCTACAATTTATTTCTGAACAAATCCTTCATACTTGTAATGCCAATTTTCTCTAAGCTTTGTATCATGGTGGAAAATACTAAAAAAGGCACGTTGGAACGGGTTTTAGTTAACCTTAGATGTACATTCGCTTGACATAAAAAGACATCGATTGTGGTTACCTTGACATACACAGGCTCCAGTACGTCGTAGGTCTTCTCCCTCAGGAGCTTGGGTTTGGCCCTCGCCTTGATCGCCGGGAGAGGTGAGAACTTGGAGTACTTGCTCTCGGTTGGCATCTCCGGCTGCGGATTCGGCCTGTTCCTCGGCCTGAGGACAGCGTTTAGCCTGTCTAGGCTGGGGGGCTCCGCCTTCCTGCAGGCCCGGGGGATTGCTGGGGTCAGCCGGCTCTCTCGCTTCCTGTACGGTGAACTGTACCCCACAAAGTCTACCATCACTAATCACCGCTCCCTCCTTCCGATGATCCTGCCGTCAATCTGAAAATCACAAACTCCACCTTCAACATTTGGTATTTGAAATGCTAAAGCGGACACTTTTAATGTATATCAGATATGTGTTTATAAATAATTTATAATATGAAATTTTGTGTTTATTAAAACACAACTGCCCCTTTTGATATTTTAAAATGTATTTAATGCTGCTACAAGATATGTTTGGTAACACGTGATTGAGAAGCCAGCTGTGCAATTGAAGTGCTAGTTACAATTATGGATTTGCGTTCTCTCTCATATGGTGCAGTGGTTTGCCTGACTGCTTGGTGATATAAAAGTCCACCTTCAGTCCTAAATAGAGTACTTAAGGGCGTAAATAAAACATAAACAAAAATATGTATGATGTATAAGGTACTAGCAATCCAGGTTATACAGTCAGTGGAAACAGACACGCAAAATTTTACAATTTAAAAGATTTATGCTTTTATCGTCACCAGTATTTTCTGGCATCTTCCCTTTTCAAATCAATACAGTTCAACCGCCCTTTATGTATTTTCGAACACCTTCAATTCAAATCATCAGTTTACTCCTTAACACTTTAGGACCTGTACATCCGGTGCAATAGATCTTTCGTGATGGTGTATGCCTAGCTGTCTGTACTTCAGTATTTTTGGTTGCACAATTTTACATTTCCCCACAATATAATATGATAATGGTTTAACCGTTTAGCTGCTTTTAAGTTTCAGGGTTAACGGTACGCTGCAGTTGATTCAATAAAAAACCAGAGAAAGGCGGATTTTTCGAGCTTAAAGGGACAATACAGAATAAATCAGAATAAACCTCTTACTGTTCAATTCAATTATAAGCTCTGGACTCTACAAGTAGATTTTTTAACCAAATGTCTGCGTTGTGTAAAAAAAATATCATTAAAAATTAAATTTATTAAATCCTTAGTCCCTAAAACTGTTAACTAACGGAGTTTTGCGTAGAACTATGACAGGTTGTCTGACCTTGTGAGCAAAGTCTTATCTCTTCCTCTCACGAGTCTTAATCATATTTCAATACACAATATCAATAGTACACTTTAAGTCTGTTATCCGATTGACAGACATAAGCAGGCGAAGTGCTCGTAGAGGGGCATATTATTTTTATTTAACTCAAGAAACTAACAGAGTATTAGATTTCAACACTCTAGGCTGATAAGGATGGTAAAATAATAAGCCCATCTCCCTGCTGTTAGCCGTGGCACAAAACCATTGCTTCATGTCACACAGATGGATCTCTGCCAACCTTTTTTTTTTCTTATTTAACTGTAGTTGGCAACTTATTGGCAAAGGTATAAACTGACACTTGAAGCGTTAGGATAAATTTTGCAATTGAAATAAATGGTGTTTCCAAACATCAGTGACAATCATTTCGGCTAAGCCAAACAAAACGGAGGTGCTGAAGCAAAACAAAAACTAAGTGCAGATTTTGCTTTGATTAATACCTTCTTTTTGATTTTTTCCATCGGAACTGAACTAAGCTTCTGTATTACCAAGTAGGTATAAATTTAAGACTATCAAAGCTGCGTGGGACTACCTGCTATGGCTCTGTGTTCCGCTTCAAAGGAGGAATTAAAACGTGAAGATAGTCCGCGAATCTCCTCTCCAATTATTATGTTCATTCAAAAAGAAAGTTCAACAACAATTAACTGTGAAACACATATGAGATGTCCAGGCTAGATTCATTGTTGACAGTTCTACCAAGTTGGAATTTTTTGCTGGATTTTTGCTCAGCGTGGATCGAGTTGGTCGCTATACCCGGTGGAGATTTGCACTTGAACTTGAGACTTATGGATTGTAATTATGATGACGTTAAGAGGTGGGTGGGGGTTGCCTGGCTGGGAGCCGGCCCACAACTGGCACCGAGGATCACCGCTCTAAAAATCAATTGCTCAGTCAGTGTCATAGCTACCGTCTGTCTATCGGTGCACCTCACGCCACCTCCATCAATCAATCTGTCATCTATCGGCCTCACATGTCAGTAGCTGTCCTTATATAGGTTGCCTCGGTTTAGTTTGGTTGTTCAACTCAACAGGCTCCTAATACCAGAGTAATTGGGAGGAGGGAGGGGTGGCTTCCTTACGGCACGTATATTGCAAAAAAATGAAATTGGTGCCCGAGCGCGTGTGAGTGTCAGTCAGTTTATTTTTAATATATTTTTTACTCGATGAAATTCAGCAAAACATAGATTAATACAAGGTGATAAAAATATCCTTATCGCAGACTTATTTGTTTTTTCATTATATTAAAGAATATTATATTTAATAAAATTTTTATTGAAAATTTCGTTGTATCATTAAAATTTAGTTAATAATTTTATATTAATATGCTAATGCCCAAATGGAGAGCTCGGCAACTAATAATAAGTATCGGTATAACATACAGAGATGCATCTGCGTTCCCCACAGATAATTCGAAATAAATACTCCTTTTCAGGCTCTGAAATTATTAGCTTGAACTAAAAATGTGGCTCTGAGTTTAATTGTCACTAGGGAAACTCGATATTACTACTTTGGAAGTCTGGTTAGGACCTGTTCACAGCCTACCCTAAAGCAGCCTAAATTAACGCAGGGCCTTCGGCCGAATGATCATTGATTACGTTGATGGTGATTGGGTTGGAAGAAAAGCTCTCATGTAAACACGACAGCCTAGTTAACTTGGGCGTTTGAAGTAAAATTGACGAGGCTGCTGGAGACAGAATACGCTTAATTCACGCCATAGGTGTGTTAATATTGATATTGGACAAGAACCGATACCAGGGTTCGTAGCGTAGTTTCATATAGCAAGTTAATTTACGCTAGTGTTTGAGGAAATTCGAGTACAGAAGGGAGTTGAATACAAAAATCCAACCAGTAATGAAATACGTTTTCTATTACTATCTCTTCATTTATTTATATTACTTCTTCCTAAGCCTTCCTGATTCGGAAAATCGCACGGCACTTGCAGGAGTCAAAGTTATTTTTAAGCGAATAGAAGGTTAAGGTCAGTGCATAATAATGGAAAATTAAGGCCAGCGAGATGTCTTGAGCTATTCATGGAATATTTTATCGACTCGTTAAAATAAAAGCTCTTTCTATGAGTATATAATGTCTTTCTACCAATTATAATTGATAATGTAACTATACAATAAAATGGGGAAACATAAAGTAATTATGTAATTCATATAAATAATGGTAATATAAATCGAACTGCTTCTTAAAGATGAATATTGGACTTAGGCAGCTTAATGATATTTAATTTATTAATTTTGATATTAATGTTATATTATATGTACCCTTTGGATGGAATATTTGTTATTTAATTATACCCTTCCGCAACCGGCACTGTATACATATGATTACACATATGTAATCAGTAATGCTACATAGATTACGATGCAGCTGTTACATCAAAATGTCTTAAGTCTTGCTGGTTACAATACAATGTTTCGTTTCGGTGATTTTAATTAATCAAGCTGTGTGTATGAAATTAGAGAGATTGTAGTTCATCTACTTCTCAAAGGATAGTTAAAGGTAATCTGATAGAAAGTACTTTTGTTAATTAAAACATTTAGATAATGTTAGCTGTTTCTATTTATAATAAATAAAATTAGTATAAGTATTAAGTAGTTTATTTCCATTTTAAAGCATAAAATAGATTAATAAATTAAATTTTACCTTTTTTATTTATTTACTTTGACTATTACAAAAAAATGTATAAGTTAAAATGCTTTCTGTTTCCTTAAGACTAATTTTAGAGTTTAATACTGAACCACCAACAAAACCTATGTACATTGTTGCAGGAAGATGTTATCAAGAAGGAAACTGATGATAGAAATATTAATTAAGCATGAAGATGTCAGATTTTTTTTTTTTTTTTCCCCAATCCCCTTAAAAAAGAAAAAAACTTTTATTGACTATAGGTTCTTGGGCGAATCTATTTACATACTACATCTTATATGTCCGGTACCATCGGTACACTCTAGATAAGGTCTGAATCGGTATAGAAGTTATGTAATCAATACAAGTACTAGATGTCAGAAGCAGTAAAGACACCGTCTTAAAGAGACCTGGTGGCCGAAATCTTGACGAGAAGGAGGAGGCAGACATATTGAAAATTCACTGAATTCAATTGCAAATAACCAATTTGAAGAGGAGCGGTCAAGAACGCCTGTTGAAAATGCTGCGTGCAGCTAAAAATAATCAGTCTAATGAATCTACACAATCAAAAACACTAGTTAGTGATCTAGTCTTTATGTGGCCTCGGGCTGAAAATGGGCAAGCGACTGAAAACTGTTCACTTTTAGATTATTTAAGCCTATTAAATTTCCTGATTGTGATAGTTTAATATCCCTTTTACCCTTTTTTTCATCAGATTCAGATGAATACATGGCTAGTTTATCGGAGATGGATGTCGATGATGATGACTTTGTTCATAAAAAAACTAAACTTACTAAACAAAGGAAAAAGTTTCAGCATGAAACTAATCGAGAATTAGTGAATAATAATGTTACTATATTTAAATATTAGGTCTGTAGGCTGTAGTGGTAAAGGAAACTTTGTAATTTTGACTCCAAGTGAAGAAAGAAACCGAACACAGGAGGGGACACTTGCAACACCAGAAGTGAATACAAGGGCCCGGGGATTCAATAAAAATTACTGGACGAGGAATTCGAACATGGATAAAAGGTGAAAGGAGAAAACTATTTGGGAATAAAAAAAAGAAAATGGAATACACCAAATTTGTAATGAAAGAGAAGGAAAACAGTTAAAGCTTCGGTTATGCGAGGATACACGAAAAACCATGCAATAAGGGTACTGAAGTCTCCATTAGATAGGCCTACATCTAAACTAATGAATGAGCTGCAGACAATGAAGGTACCAGTAGGCTTGCTACTAATAAAAAAAATTCAAACGCTGATTATAACAACGTTATAATCTTATCCATGGGAGGAAGGAGACTGATCGGACGGTAGTGTGCTAGGTGATGGCTTCCGCAGCGGGAAGTAGATTGCTTGTTTCCAATTCCTCCGAATGAAAAGGGACATGTAAGGAAAGCGTTTTGCGGACGTTGAAAAAGTAAAAACAAAAACGAAGGAGACGCTGCCTGGCAACAAAAAAGAGGAATTTAAAAAATGTTTTAACAGTGGAATAAAAGATTAGACAATTGTATTGCCTCAAATGGAGAGTACTTTGAAGGAGATTAATGATTTTTGTAAACAAATTAAATAAAACACTTTGAACGAAAATAGTTCGGTTTCTTTTAGGTACACCTTTATACCTACAAACGGATTCTGACAAATTTTGTGCTTAATTAAGTCTTGGAGATCAACAGTAAACATTGAAAAAATCGAAATCATAATTTTTACCAAAAGGAGACTATATATTCCCTCCTTAAAAAATTTATCTTAAAGATTTCAGGAAGTTTTGCTACCTGATAAATGCATTGTACAGGTTTACCAGTTGGGCGATCCCTCTTTTCTGCACTTGTTTCAACAAAACAGCTTGCGCCCCGTCGTGCCCTGGTGCTCAGTTTCCCTGACTGAAGAATAGCCTTGAGCTACTTTAGGGAGACGAATATGTAGTTTTGTCCTATTTCCACCTGCTGAGGTTCGTGGTAGTTACTTGTCCTAGCGGCGTTGTCTGCCCACAGACAACCGTCTACCCCAGTAGTGGTTGGCAAGCATTTTCACCTGTTCTTCCACTGTGTGCCGTTATGAAGACGGGTGCCTGAATCTTTCTTGGTAGTGGTCTTAAGGAGCTTCCAAAACTTACGGCGATCCACGGTAAGCCACGAAGCCGCTCGTGCTGTTCGCAGTCTTCCAATTTCTCATCAAGCCACGAATTTATGTTGTGAGTGGTCCGCTGCTTGAAGCTTTACCTGGTATAGACACGACTTGTAGGAGGCTACATGAGACCCCCCCAGTTTGAGCAATTTACTTCTTGTGTTCTTACGTTTTTGGCCACAGTGGTTTTCAGTGTGTCCAAACTACTGAATCATCTGTAGCATTGTGTCATACCGTTTACTGCATATAGGGAACATGGTTGATACTTCGAATTTTCCGGAGGTCCTCTATTTTGGCAGTTGGTGCCACCGTCACTAAGATTGGCTAGATCTCGTTTTTTTGCCATGGAAGGCCGTCTTCCGAAAGCTTAAGCCATTCAATACCCCCGGGACAGTTTTTATAGTTTCCTTGATTAGTGTGATATCCTCTCTCACATTGATGCCCATAATCAAGAATTTTTTTAACCACTGACCTCTTCTTGGGGCATAGGTGTGCTCTTGTTTCAGGGCAAAAAGTTGTTTTTTGTCACCCTCGTTATCGACATACACACTGACTCCCTTATGAAAGGAACGTAATGAGAAACCCTCAGATGCGTTAACCTCACTCTGGTGGCAGAGGGAGGATCTAGAACAGTTATGACCACCGGTGGAGGTTATTTCACCGGGTGGTTGTCCTTGGCGCAGGTACTCGTTGTGGGTACGGTGTGGGAAGCAGTTCGTATCTATTGCTTGGGACAGACACGAATCCGGTGGTTTGGGACTCGGCTTGAGTCAAGGAAGCCGGAAGGTACCGCTGCATGTACTTTCATGTTTAGCGGAGTATCGTGCCTATGCCCGTGCATACTCCTCGGTAAGCCTTGCTGGTCTGTCTATTTCAGTGAATCGTTCGGAACGGGGTGCCGACCCCCTTCCAGGTGAAACTGCATTGGTATGTGACCCTGTGTAATATAAATTATTAGTTGTTACCTGGCCCGTGCTGTCCAGCGACATGGTTAGTTGTTCCGCAATTGTTGGAACTGGTAGCAAATTGTCTGTTTTTTCGTTTGCTGGTGCTAGTTGCGCTCCGTTCTACTTCTGCGATGCAATTTTCAGGGTCAGAAACTCGCATATGTTCAATGTCAGCCATCCATAGTAGATAGAAAAAACCGGTTGAGTGGGCTCCATGCGGTGTGATACCTGTGGGCTAGAGGTAATGGTGCAGATAAAAAATAGGAAGATGTTAAGGTATTAGTTGATTCGGTACAAAGAAGGTAGTCTAAATGGGTAAAAAGGTGTAAAGTGTGAAATGAGTCAATGTGACGACGTACAAATGGTATATTCTGCTCTGAAAAGTAGTTATTAGTTGGTGGATAGGGCGTAGTGTGTATCGGTGTCATTGTGAGGTTATTGGAGTGTTGTGATTGGCTGGTTTGGTGTACGTGACTGTGATGTATATCGTATGCTGGTTGAGGTGTTCCATCCGGTATGGCCTCCGAGGTTTCGCCGAGAGCGATTTTGTTTTACGCTATATTAAAACTTACTCGGACTTTATTTGGTGCAGTTGTGATAGAGACTCTCGCTCCACTTTGCCTTCTCGTATCGAGGTTAGAGGTTTTGACCTAATCTACGCGGACAGAATCCCCCTGTTCTTTATCAGGGGCTGTAGTGAGACTTATATTTCAATTCCTGAGGAGAGTTTAAGTCAGTATCAGAGTTGCAACGAGATGATGAACACCATGTGAGATACATGGTTATATTGTAAAGGAGCTTGCGACGTTCAAAAATCGACGGCTCTACATTGTATCTTCAAGCATCCCCTACGAGAAGTGGATATACAAAGATCTGAGAACATTTGGTTAGTGAAAAATCTGCATGGACTAGCTTAGGATTCTAGCGAAATATGAGTAAGAAAAGTTGGAGTCCATTATTACTTCGGCAACCGAAGATTATGACTTTGTGTACTCCAAGGGGTATGAAAAATGGGCATTTTTAGAAGAAACGCTGAAGAGGGAAATTATGACCTTCATAATTTTTCTTGTCCAGCTCTCAAGAGATTACGAGAATTAACGACTAAATCCCACTATCATCGTGGCAACATTAATATATGTTATCTTCCTGGCCTCCTGAATGGATGGACAGAATACTAAAAATGTAGATTTTTCCATAGAATCTGAAAAAATACATTTGCTCCAACGACGAAGAGCCCTGAGCAGCTTCCGTTCCATGGTTTTATCAGAGGATGGTTGAACACCATCATGATGAAGCAAATAAATATGATTAATGAAAAAATATTGTTAATTTTTTCCCCGTATCCCGCTCAGGTAAATACAAAAAAAGAATACATGATGCAGTAAGTATTATTTATTCAGAAAAAAATATATATACAATAAGTTGTGATTAAAAAAAACAAAACATTAAAACGGTAAAAATATATCCATGTAAGTATCTTGTACAGAGTTAGAGCAATTTTCGTACCCATTTCATATTCTACAGTCCTGTCATGAAGTGTGAGACATTATGCTTTAGTGTTGGTGGGGAAGTTTTCATCTGGTTCGATCTGTAGACGTATATCGATTGTTGAAATCTTGATCGCTTCCGACTGTGTGAAGAAATTCTGTTCTTGTTAGACAATGTTCCGCTAGATTTACTCCGTAATAATTGCACTGAAACTCTTTATACATTTCATAGAGCAGAAGTCTTTTTCCCTGATTAAAACTTAAATTCAAAACATTGTTCACTGTTTAGATAAAGCTTGATTTTTTTCAAATTGCAATTGTCAAACATACTAGAGTCTTTGTTCGATTTTTTGTTTCTATCCGTTTGAAAAGCCGCTTTAACGAATCGTGGTTCTTCTAAATGTGTAGAAGTCTTAATTGCTCATGTCTCTTGAGCACACGCTGCGGGTATCGAAGTATATTCGTAGAGGTCCCAAGATCTGAACGGAACCTCTACTGTGGCGTTTTCATTCAGCATTTTCAGCAGGCATAATGCTCATCGCTAACTCTTATGTGAGGTGCTCTCCAACATACTTTATCTAATTTGATCTGCACATCTGCAGTAGCACTCGTCGAGTAAATGGAATTTAGATCACTACTAGATCTGATTAGAACGAGTTCTAAGTGCTTAAGATTAATTAAATTTTTTCTATAATCTTCACAGAATCCCAGAAAAATGTCCAAGGGCAAACATACACTGAAAATTCCTTTTGTCGAATGGCTAGGGTATTTCCTCCTCCTATCCATCCGACGTTCCTATTCAATGTAAAAGAAATATAACTTTTTATAGTCGATATTATACCATGGTTTAAAACTCTTTTCTAAAAAAAATGTCTATACTGTTCAACTCGTATTGTATTTCATCGAACAAAAAAGCAAAATCATTGTTAGTCAACTTCACGCCTGGAGCTGAAGTTCCATCTGCCTTATAATATTGAAAGGTAAAAACCCTAGTGGTGGAGAAGCTGGTAGGGTTAATACAAATGATTCTTTATTGTGCAATAATTACAATCTGCCTTTTATAAGGCAATAATAATACAGATAAATGATCTCATTCATACCATATTTACAGTAATCATTCACTCGCTCATTCATAATGAAAAAAGGAAGTTTTTCTTAGCTACTAAAAAGTATAAATTTTAACGTATAACATTTTGAAATAATAGCGACGCTATGAGTCTAGTCGTTAAAAAAGGTGTTCATTTGATTAGAAGAAAATAAGGTAAAAACGACTTGAAAAGAAGTAATTTTTACCAGCTTACTTTAAATAGTGAAGGCTTTGAGCTCATGTGTCGCCATTAGCTGCGTGTGACAAGCAAAAGGATATCGATCCATTGTTTATTGTCTACGAATGTAATCGAGATCCTAATACTTCATTCTCTATTTCATAATTTGTCAGCCTAGTGGTCAAACCTACGAAGCGTTAAAGTTAATTGGTTGTATGCACGTAACGTGAATATCTAACGTGGTTGATAGTCGCAAACCTATTGTAATTAATAAGAACCTTTTATGTGATCGTATGATCTAAGCTGATAAGCCGAATGACTTTAAACTTTTTAAGGGTATTCCTCTCAAAAATATTCCTATTTCACGCAAGAAAAGTTGCCTATAGTTACCAAGGGTTACTTACCACTTAGATGAAAATCGGCGTAGGCCGTGCATTAATAATTAAATGAATATATTTTTATCATTGAGGTTCAACCAGAGACTGACGTAGAAACCGCACACGAAAATGAAACTTCAAACCCGCCGACTAACACTACCGACGCATTTACTGGACCGTTTAAAACTTTCCTTGTCCCTGAAACTTTAACTTAAAAACTTTTACTGAAACCAATTTGGACGTATGTAGAAAACTAACATCTAAACTGTTCCGATTTTTCAATCAAAAACTGTAAGACTTATGACAGCCACACCATTTTATATATGAAATCCTACCTTCTTACTGACCTTAAAATTCCTTACGTTCACGACTGCATCAAAACAAATCATATCTACATCACGACAGACGGCATGGACAATCAAACCCACTGCTACAAGGACACCTGATTTGACTGAGGAGACGTCGGAGTAGAGATATTCTAACTAATAACAATAAGATATCCTAAAACTTATCTTTAACAATATAGGGGAGGTATCGCTGGATGTTCTCTGCCTTCATGTCATTTTATCATATTTACAACACATTCGTTAGTTGTAAAGCCCAAGAGCTGGAAGGAAAATGTAGTCCATTTGTAGGCCTGGGACAGCTAATGGACCAATACTTTGTAGGGGTGTACACGATACTATACCAAGTTGTTGACAGAATAACTGGGTTGCTACTACTTAGTAATTCCATAAAAGAATTGATTTAATTTTACATACTAAAATATTGTTGCATACAGAAATTGTGACATAAATATTGTTTTTTTAAAGAAACAAGATTCATATGAAAGGGGTGATGGAGCAATAGTGGTGAGATGATCCGTGTGCGGGAACTTTAAATCTTAAATGAGTAGTGACTTAAGAAATATTAAATGTTAGCAAAACGGAGCTGACTTACTTCACGTTTAATTTTATTTTTTCATATTTCTGATTATTCCATTTTTACCTGGGCATTGCACAAACCTGGATGTTGTGGAATATACCGTTAAAATTTCTTCTCGAATTGTTGGGTAAAGTGGATAAATAAGAAAGTGTCCATTTCTTTATTTTTTTTTGACAGTATCGATATGATTTATTTGATTACTGCCTTGACCATATCTACTTCTCCAGTGACCCGCTTCAGATTTGTCTCGCCTTGAAGCAACCACAGCATATAGTTACGCACGGAGGCCCACAGGACTGGCGGCTCTTTCAAAACGTGCCGTGTCCCTAGTTGCACAGACGTCATGAATATTCTTGGGCCTGGCTGAGCATGAACGATACTTTACCTACCCAGTCACTGTGGGACGCAGATCGTTGGTGTGCATCGCCAAGTTGTGTTACGAAATATAGTGGACCATTTTCCCAAACGCTGTTCGAAAATTCCAATCGAATGAAATACGTTTGTAGGATCAATGGAACGAAATATGTTTTTGAATCTCCATACCTTTTTACTTTTTTTTTTTTTCTAACGTTCTAACTAAGCCACTTTCGACAATGGTTCGTGCTGGTGGTTACGTTGCATTCTAGAACGAAACTCAATCGTCCTTGCCAAGCGCTACCGGAAGCACTTAGTATTAAATATTTCGCAGGCTATTATGCAAATCTTTGCAAATCTTTTACTGTATCAAAGTCTCAATGATTCTTGATATTTTTAAATGGGAGTAGCAAAGAATTTTTTTGAGAGTTGGAGTGGTATGGTACAAGTATTTATTCTTCAGATAAATGTTTAAAAAATATACAAGTTGGGATAATGTTGTTATTATTTATATTCCCAGCTTCAAAAATCTTTGAAATACTTATTAGGTTACCGTCTCTAGCGAGGGGGGGGGGTCAGAACATTAAATCTTAAATATATTCTGACTTAGGCATTTGAAAAATACTTAACAAAACTTTTGAAAAAGATCCATAAATCGTTAAATAACATTCACAATGAACTTATATGCCTTTCTATATAGACTCATATTTAATGTTAATGTATGTTGACAAGTGGAATGGTAATGTGCCGTGATTTTTCAGGCACCGTTCAGGAATTGACTGTCATCCGCTTTGGAGTTTGCATGTAGAATCGTAATCGGCTGTACAGTTGGAGCTAACATGTTTCAGGCCCCTCACAGACCCACTATTGTTCGGTTTCCGCTTGGAGACTGTGAAGGTCGGCGGATACCGCAACAATACATCCGTAGGCTAGAGATGCTATCATGCTATGTTATTGTTGATTCTGTCCTAATTTTTGTTGGCATTTCTAGCGTTAGGTTGATTTTTTAACGGAACATAACGGATCCAGATTTAGAGCAGCTTGACCAAGTAACTACCCTTTTCTACCCACTGTTCCTTATCAGCGTCATTCTTAACAGAGAACCTATACTTGCTTTTGAAGGAATTCATCAAGTCCCTCCTATTAGCCAGTGTTAGTACTCTCGACTTTTTCCAATGCCTCCTCCAAATGGCTTGGTTCTTGCAAGTTTATATTCTATCGAAGAGGTAAAGATCAAAGGGAGGCAATACTTTCAAGCTCATATGGAACAATTGTTTTTTTATGTCTGTTTGTACCTTATTTATGTTTTACCTAGGTGTAGTATAACTGACCATATGACCATATTTTCTGATACAAACAAGTATACATAAAACAAAGCAAAAAAAGAAAAAAATTATACATTTTTAAAGAAACACATTTGCTTTTAATTTCAAAATTTTTTGAGCCATGGATTTCTTGGAACAAATTTTATTGGTGTTTGAGAAAGAGTACATTTCTAAAGGTGCTTTACTAAAATTTGTAAATATGGTCCTGTATAATTTCCTTTAATGTGTTAAACAGCTTTGAGCTATGTATTGGAACACTTGCCGCTGGAAGCCACAATTCAAATTCACAAATTGTTTTTAAGTTCACCAGGTTTAGTTCATTGGCGATCATGTGTTTAATACATTGATCTTGAGTACTAACTTCTTTTTCCTTCTATTCCGAAACGTTCTCTTGCAAAATATAAGTATTTAGACTGGAAACATCAATAAACAGGTGGTCTACCTGCCAAGGAGAAAAAATCGAAAGTTTTTCCCAAACTTGGCAAATTTTCCCAAATATTCGGGGTTTTTTAACTTCACCCACTAAAGCAAAGTTAGTTCTTTTAAGTTGTTATTTACCCATTTTTTCAGGTAGGCTGTACAAAATGTATAACACTTTTTAGCTTCTTCTAAAAAATAAACTTTTAACCTGTTGACATAGACACACATGAATTTGAACATGATACAATTGGCAATTAACTACATGTGGATCCTTTCGGTTTTTTAACTTAAAAATGAAGAATAGTTTTTGTAATATCACATTTAATTTAAATTTTCCTCTCTCCCGTCCCGTTTTTAAATAATAAATAAGGGATTAAAAAGTTCGTACGAATACAAACAGAAAATGGCAAAACGACATAAAATATAATCGAATTTGACTGACTCGAATTACGGAGCTGTTTAAGATTAACTGACTGATTTCGCTAAGTAACCGCACTGTAAGGAATAGACATGTGTTTCATTCGCGCTAAGCATGGGCGCTAAGGTTGGTGGAATTTGGAGCGTTACCTCATAGAAATGTATACAATTTTGTTGGGACGTCATAGGAAGGACACAACTTATATTTCATACAACCATGGGTTCGCGCTTTATTTCAATTTAATTCCTTATTAACTAGATATATTATGCACATTATTTGCATATTAAAGACAATGTTATATATGGAAAGCTTGATTTTTTTCGGAAATTGATTTGGAAGTATCTTTTCAAAAAATTTAGATGTCCTTTCAAGGTAAAGTACAGTAAGACAAGGGGTTAAACCACAGTACTGACCTACAAAACAAAGGTCACCGTAACAATAACCCCCCGAGTTACTCTGTGTTATTACACAGAATATTATAACGGGATTTATGAGAGAAATGTTTCTCTGTATTTAATAATTGTCTGGTTACCAATCGGACGGCAGTGCCAAAATAATGTCAATGTCTAGAAGATCATTGATTTCATTAATAGTCAAGTCCCCAATTGGTAGTATATTTCAGTGATAAGATTTTAAACAATTTTTTTGAATGAAACTAGTAGTCCCCCTCCTATACAACGGAAGGATGAACATTTAGGAAGTAGTGGAACTTTCGGTGGATTCGACTCGCCTGTTCCGTCACAGGTGTTGAATCTGTGTGGAAGCATGTTCCATGGGAACGTTGAATGATGTGTCGGAATTATTCACAATTTTTTTTTTTTTTTCGAAATAACAGTTCCTACTTTTACAGTTTCGACTTGTTTTCACCTCTATTTCTTACAGGAAATATGACGATTGGATTTGGAACCATATTTTTTATCTCCTCAATCCATCTAATCCAGCTGTATTTCCGAATATCAACAGAACGCCTCAGTATGAAAATACCTTAAACGATAATTTTGAACAATTGTTGTGTTGCAAAATTATCAAAAGCATTACTACTGTAGTTACTTTTTCTTATATCTGTAAAACATTTTCTATGTTCACTTTCTTCTCGTGATAGAGTAGAGAAATTATCATCAATGATTATCTAGTTCATTTTCAAACAAACTTAAAAATTTACAGTTTATAAAATAAATGCCAGTATAAAATTCACCAATATATGAAAGTCCAAATCGCATTCTACGGAGATTAATAATATTTTTGAAATTATCTACACATCCGGAGGCTACAGTGATGCTTTAACTATTGAGGTGAATTGTTAACTCACTGCAAGGCCCAAGGCCTGCAACGTGCAATAAGATACACAACTAAATCTCATGAAACACTCAACTTAAAACAAACCCATAGGCATAAGCTAGCTTAGAAACATGAAAACATGACGGTTGCCTTTGTGCCATTGTTATAATCTCAGATGCATAGAAAATCCATCCATTTGAGACAATACAGAAAGTGTTATGTTAATGAATTTTTGAACTTCATGTGACTCCATTAGTCAGCTAATGTACATATTTGGCCGAAAGTATGCAAGCAAGATCACTATAAAACCACATCGAACACTATATACTACATCCCTTACATGAACCGTTTTAAATGAAAATAACCGTAAAAGAAATATAAGAGAGTTATGGCTTCCAGGAAGTGTTTAGTTTACCTGTCAACTTGGAGACGGACTGTCACGGTTAAATCAGGCCTTGACTCATTGAAACAACTTAGAAGACAGAACTGGGAAAAGAAATTGGATTCACTTCTCAAGAGAAAACTTCGCGGTGGGAACGTAATCGACCAACATCAATCTCAACAAAAACCAAATAAATTACCACTGTTCAGAAAAGAAGCCTAATATAATTTATATGTATAATTATTATACTATATATAGTACAAATATAATGTATTGTATAATGTACTAAGTGATCTCAGAATCGTGAGTGATATTATGACCTTTCATTATTTTTTATGGGATTGTTTCCATCTTAGTCCAATGGTGGCCCTGAGGTTATCATACTGCCTTCTCCATAACTCTCCATACCTAGGTTAGATCTCTAGCTCACCCAAGGATTTTTTATTTAGACGAGGGGCCTAATCGGGGTCAACTCAGCCTCGTAAAGATAACAAGTAGTTAATTAAGTATCCTAACCGGTTAAGGAAACTGAATTTAACATTGAGAGGCGCCTACCTATTAGTGCGTGCTGATCACAGCCTACCAACTGTAGCAATCCGTCCGGTCGGGTATCACTGCTTCTTCATGAGTTGTAGTACGTTAGGATATTTATTTTTTTATCCATCATCACCATCACTTTTGAATTAGAATGATTGTGTAACATATCATGCCTTTTGTGAACTCCCTGTCAATGACAGTTTCATTGATTTATTTGTGTTTATAGTTTTAAAAAAACAAAAAATACTACATACTATTAATAAGGATGCCTAGAGCTTTGATGTCCTACTCGAAATTATAGAAAATACCCCCCTCCTCCCACTGTTACCAGTTAGCAAGTTGAAACTAAAGGTTTTTTATTAATATTTTTTTTGCTGAATACAATCCCTTGTGTATTAGCCGGGTTTACCTTGATAATGACGGCGTTAAGCTTCCCAGCGATGAGTTTTCTGGAGCTCTCTGCAATTTTTAGTGCTCTGGTCGGATTGAGGATGGTGCTGTATATACCGATGTCGTCCGCGTACGCCGACACCTCACAGTTGGGGTACGAGGCTCCTACGGTGGCGGTGTATATGTTAATGCACTGACCCTTGGGGGACACCGGCAGTGTATTTTCTTCCGGCGGTAGACGTGGTGCCTATACGAACCAAGAAAGTTCTGCCTGTGAGATACGAAGTCAGAGGTTCTGCAGCTGTTCGGAGTCCTTCAGACGTCGAAGCAGGGTGTAGTGGTCCACTGAGTCGAAAGCTTTCGAGCAATCCAGCGAGATCATTGCGGTAGCTCTGTTACTTCGGATGTTCGACGCGACGTGGTGTTGTAGTCTCACCAGGTTGTTGTTCGCGCTTAAGCCTGAACTGAAACCACTCTGCTCTGGTGGGATTTCATGTGCCTCGCAGTGTTTGGAGATGTAGGTGGATAATTCTTTCGAACAACTTCGATAGCTGAGTCAGCAGACTGATAGGGCGGTAGTGAGATGGCTCATAGCCTCTTTTCGCTGGTTTCAGGAGGGGACGGCCACAGCGTGATTCCATGTCTGAGGGAAATCATGAAGTCTGAAGCAGGAATTTATTACGTTGGTAATGTAGGATATTCCTTTCCTGGGTAGATGCTTTAGCAAGGCGTTCTGAATCCCATCGTCACCTGGTGGCTTGTTCCCGTTGGTACGCCGAATGAATGCATCCACTTGCCTGTGAGACGTGCAGATATTGCTCCTGGTGGGAAGGGAGAGGGAGTAGGATTAGTTCGGCCAGACTCAATGCGCCGTAGTGATCTGCCAACATGTCTGCCTGTTCGGCGGGAGGGATGAACTGCCCATTTACAGCCTGCCTTACACTACTCTTTTTGGATCGGCAGGTCTTCACCAGTCTTCACATGTGTATGTGATCACCGTGTAGGCTCGTTAGGCGATATTCCCATACCGAGTTTTTTCAATGGGCCATCAGGGACCCTTTTGGTTCTAAACCACCTGTTCTTGATATTGTTGCGCTGTCTAATCAGTTGTAGGATATGTTCCGCTGGTTTCCTCAGAGAAGGAGGTGCCGGAGCAAATTTCGGAATAAAGGCGTCGGCGGCTCGGTCGATGGAATCTTGCTTGAAGCTGATAAACAGCGCAGTCGATATCCCAGGTATGTCTTAGAGGCGCGATTGATGGTAGCTCGGTCTTGATCTGGTGTTTGTAGAGGCCCCACTTCCTGTAATAGTCTAAAGCTAATTAACACATGAAGTTTTAAAATTTCACAAAAGTGTATAAAGTTTAAACAATTTCAAATAGAATAATTTTCACACATAAAAGGAAAGTACCAATTTGGTATATGGATTTGGTGAGTAGATAGTGATTAACTTTTTTCACACCATACACAGTCTTAGATACATAGACATAATCTATAATAATTTGGAGAGGCTATGCAGCCATCCAGTGTTTTTTACACAGTTGTTAATTAAGAAAAATAAGAGATCAATAAATTAACGACACATAATCGTCTTTTATGGAAGTAGCTATATTGTACTTGTGATCACTATAACAAATGGTACTTCTATTATGAATAACAAAATCAGTACTTTATATGCACTGGTTGTATAAAAATATTTTTTTGGAAAACAAAAGCCTGTGACCTAGTATTAATTTTGAATGGAAAAATTTCTGAGCCCTTAACTAGGTCTTCACTGCTTACAATGCCTCATCCATCATTGTATAATCGGAAGCATTTTGTCATTGCAATGAATGAAAACCTTTCCTTCTCTCTCAGCCAGTTCACACATGCACATTGTACTGACAAAATGTGATTCTGATGCCCTACTTATCTCGCTCCCACGGCCATTTCCGCTTTAGTTCGAATGCGAGATTTAGACTATTATATTATTCAGTTAATGAGAGCTAATTCACATTTCGTTGTCTGTATTACATGGTCGGAATGGAACACTAGTGGAAGTAGCTATATTCACGGAATTTTCCCATAGTTCCAGCGATTTCTCACTTAATGACAAAGGCATAACAGAAGCAAGAAAAAAAAAAGAGCCCCCACAACACCCCATACGTTAGGTACTTTTATAACGTATATATTGAAATCAATTCCGGGTGATTATCATTATCAAAGCCCTTTAACGTTATTTCTAAGCTTTGCATCTAGTTTTCAGGGGTAGGGGGGCTGTGTAGATCGGGCGATAGATCCCCCAAAATTCTTTAACAAACTTAAAAATGCTTAACAAAGTATAGTTGTTTGTTGGGATCTCGGTTCCGGTTGATGACAATACATGTTTTCATCATATTAATTAGTGGACGTTTTAACATACTATTTATGTCTACATCAATTCCTAGTTTGAGTTAGTTGGGGGTCGATATTAAAGTAAGATGTTAGCCGCTTACTACATAGTTGTGTTTCAGAACTGTTCTTAAATGAGTGATATAAAAATGGATCTTAAAAGTGTAGTAAGCAGCTTCAATGTTACTCCAACCATCTCACAATATTACTTGATGCAGACAGACATACGTTGTTTGTGGAACCGCTATATGCTAATTAATTTGGTGAAAATCTAACACCTTTCTCATCAAACAAAGTCGAAATTTATGACTAGCTCAGTTTTGAAAGATGTTAAATTATATTTTTTTTAATTTAAGTCTTTTTACAATACAACCTCCTGGAATAAAATGAATACGTACCCTTTCCATCGAAATTTAAAACTCCCACGAAGAAACATTCACGTATTGTGTTAACTACTTTTAAAACAAAACATCATAAATCGTTATCCCTTTGAAGATTAGTATTTTTAATTGTACAGAATCTGATCGAATATTAAACCACTTTACATGCTATTAATAATACTAAGTTTAGATAAATAAAAGGGAAATAAGTCTCCTTAATATATATAGTTCAAGGTAGATGGGCAGGCCAATCAAGATTTGCTGTGAATATTTGATGCTACATTTTGGTGTGAACAGTTTACAACATCATCGAAGAATCTCATTTAGAATTGTTGAGTGTGTCCTACCTACACAAATCGTGACATTTGCGCTGTTTTTAAATTCGATCTGTATTTCTAATAACCCATTTCATCTAATTATGTCAAGATTTAAACTTAGAGAAGAACTGGGTTGCACGAATGATACACCTGGAGTAAGAAAAATTTTGACTGCAGTTGGTGATAATGTTCTGTCATATAATTTTAAAACTATAATCAACGTTCAATAAATATGGCATCAAACAGGCAGCATTATGTATGTGGCTTAGGTAACCATCGTGATCGCAGTTTACTTATTAAAACTTTGGGTTTTAGTGGCTGGCATTATGTCATGTAAGAACTACAGTAAAATACTGATAGTTCTGTGAAATTTAATAAACTATAAAATGCTATTTTTTTTTTTTTTTAGACATCGTTTGGATGAATAATTATTAGCAAAAAATAAAGTAAGTGATGGGCAAAGTGAGTTCATATCAATTATTTACACAGTATACAGCAACTAGTAGTTTTTGGAAAAAGTATGTTTTTTGAAAAAAAAGCTAATTTCAGACTGGTGGCTGTTACTCTGAGAGCGGATTGTACGAATTGACAGTAATCAAGAATAGGGAACGTAAAAACTCTCATTGCTAATATCTGATGTAATAGATATTCGTTCAATGAATGAAGGTAATAGAAATTTAGTATATAACATCAAAGTTCAAACTTACTCTGTGACATAATCCTATCAATAAAAAAAATCATACAAATTCCATCTGTTTCTGTCATTCACTTCAAAATTAGCATTAACCTCTACTTAACTTAATTGACCCGCTTCAACCTATCATTTAAAAAGGTTTATATTGTTTTATTGTCATTTATTTAGCAATTTGAACCACGTTGTTAACAATTTTTGGCTGTAAAAAAAATATAAAATGTTTTTTTCCTCTTTCTAAAAGAATTGTGTACGATTTCATATATCCATGACATAATGTAATTTGCTTGATCACATAATCTTATCAGCTTATACATCACCTTATTAACATAATCAGGGTCTGTATTCCGCATGACCATGTTACATACAATGTTTCCTTGTATGATACGCCATTGTATATCATATAATTAGTCATATGTGATCTATCAGATAATCAATAGTTACCTTATAGTACTGCACTAATTTTAAATTCATAATAATTAATTAATAGTTCTTGATTATTATTTTTAGCGCAATCGGAAACTCAAGGTGGTCCTTCTTTACTAAATTTCACACCTCTTTGTATAAGATAAGGTCTACAAAACAACAACGATACGAAATTATTGTCATTTTTAAGTCTTTGCATGCGTAGTGAAAGCTCAGTTGGTAGGACGCCCAACCGGAGATTGAGAAGGTCCTAGGTTTAAGTCCAGAATATTATGGAAAGTCAATAAAAATAAAAATATGGGAGATCAAAATATTTAATTATTGCAGACTTTTTCTATTTAATAACAGATAATATACATTGACAATCACATACTTCAATCAATTATCAAAATAATTTAAAGCCTGTTTGATTTGATTACTGAACAAAGAAGATGGAACATTTTTAATTATTTAAAATAATTAATGACTGATAATTTATTTTTATGAGATATTCGATACTTTTCAAGTTGTCGGATCATCATTTGGTACTGACTTCATTCTTTAACCTCAATGAGCAAACGAAAAAACACATTAATACATGAATGGATATACAATGAGGTCCTAAAAAAAATCTTAACGTGTTAATCATTTACATGTGAATAACCTTTGTTGCCTGGGACGAAAAAACTTTAAGATTTGCCTACAATAAATAGTTGTAAAAGATCGCTCTGACTGGCTATTAACATGATATTTATTAAATATAAATTTTTATGACAAAAAATATTTTGTCTCCTTTGGTTGCCTTCAAATTTGAATTCTTATATTTAACGGTTTTATAACATATGCCAGGAAATATAACGAAAACTAAAGCAATGGAAGAGGTTGTATTAATAATGGATATTCCATAGTTTAGGGGGGGGGGATAAAATTAATCGTTTTATCTAACAAATAGATCGCGCTGATGACTTACCGAAAAGGGCAAGTCATTATCCAGTCAATTAGCCGTGTCACGTTCCAGCCTGACTGGGACTGAACCATGGAAATAGACAATAACAACCAAAAAAGATAATATAACAAAAGAAATATAGAAAGTTGTGGACCATTTGGGGCTGCTAGCGTATAAACGTCCACGAGAGAAAACTTTTATTCAGGTCTAGTAACAATCCACTCTAGGTCATATTATATTTGTTTGTGTTATTATTTTAAATAACAATAACAACCATAAGAACGCTAACTAAACCGAATAAATAAACTGACATTGAATCGTGTAATAAGTAATATATAGCTTTACTGTCTGTATGCCTATACCACATATTATTTAATGAAAGCTTTTTGTAAATAATTATAACGATTAAGAAATTATGAAGAATTTATTCATTATTTAATTTCGAAATTTGTCAATAGCTAATTCTCAAGGGGTTGGCGACCTTTTCAGACGAGCCGCATTAAACTTTTATTTTTTGATAATCAAGCAAATGTTTTGTGAAACCATAATAGTAAATGAAAATAAAAAGTTAGGAATTAATAATTGCAATTTTTATTTCGTTAATATTTTAAGGAAGTGGTTGAATTTTGAAAGTAATAGCAATCAAAGATCTAGCCACCTCGTTGGTGATCGTTTAATTTAGAGTGGTTACAAATAGGCAAAAAAAAAATTTAAAAACAATATCAACTTTTTGAAGTGGGCCGTTTTTTTGTCATTGAGAGTGTACGAGTATCAATAATCAAATTATGTTTGAAGTATACGATATATAATAAACATAAAGTTCGGACTTGTGGAAACAATAATTATTACGTTTCACGTCTTCCTCTCTCTAGTAGTTACTGTCCGTAATGTGCACTATTAATAACAATATTTCCTCGGTTCATTCCTTTTCCAAACCATCATTTCTCATCACCTTCCTTGTATATATATATATATAATATTATGTCGTTCAAAATTTCACTCCACTTCCAGAAAACAAGACCCGTCTCTCTGACCCTTATACTTCTGCCCACAAAACGGCAACATATGATTGTCCCTTCCTTCCTTGCTCTACTACCTTCTGGAATTCTCTATTATTCGCTACTCTCTTTACCTCCTAATATCCACTATGGTTCACCCTTACAAACCTCCTAATCCCTCCTATTCCAACACCTTGCCATCCAGACAGTTGCTTGATGTTTTGTAAAGATTTTATTCATAATATCATATTTCCATACTTTTATTTTTCCATTTTTATTTGTATTTCGTATGTATTTGCCAGGTATAAATATATCATCTGTACATTATTGTTATTCTTAGAGGACTTTGTCCCGGAATAAAATTGTTTTCTGTTCTACAATATTCTATTAGAATAAACAAATTAGAAATTATATATTAATAAACTTACACTATTCTAGCTTACAATATAATAAAAAGGAAATTGAACATTATAAAATCGGCCGTGATCAGGAACCAACCCCTCAGCCTTCGATTTTTTATAGATCCATATAATAACACATAGAATACAGTGGAGTTCACGAGTCTTAGAACTCATGACTAATTTTAATTGTTGTTATTCAGCAAGAGGGTACTATTTACCAGGTATGTATTTATGATTATTTCGGTTGAACCCATAAATTAGAAGCAGCCCTTAAATTAATAAGACTTAAATATTTGTTTTATATATTTTAGATAATTAATTTATTCCAAAATTGTCATTAGTATTATTGTTTAGAATATTGAAAATCTGTGACATGTTTGTGCACTTTTTCATAATAATGGGTTGTGTATGTTTATGTGGTTTAGTGATTTTGACATTGATTTATTGCTAATACTCATTGTATTGTTAAATGTGAATAGATGTAAATTATCTATTATCTATCACATATAATAATGTATGTTTTTTCGAGCACTTGATAATGATTGAGTACTACAACCGAAACTAAGGGTATACATTGTGGATAGAAAAAATATTGATTTATTATATTTTTTTAAATCTGTGGATACATTTTTGGATTGTAAACCACAAACCTTTTTTCACAAACTTTAAGCCCTTATTAGGTTCTAAAAGGTGGAAGAGGTTATAAAGGAAAAAAAAGGCGCGTACTTTTTTTCAAAGATCTGGTTAATATATATTAACCAACATCTCATTAGCGTAATCTTGAGTTTTGTGGAATAAACTTTCAAAATATATCTGAAAGATTGTATTATACGAACGCTTTTGCATCGTATTGGGACAGCCAAACGAAAGGGAATACCTCTCGTACCTTATGCACCCTCTTCCTTCGGTCTCAGCAACTAATAAATGAATGAAAGTGTTATATTATATAAATAAGTATTACAATATATCAATAAGTATTAAGAAAAAATATCCTGTGATGAGATAAAAATATACGTGTGATTGAAAATGTAGTAGAAATTCAATGTAACGCAGAACGCGGTGTTGTGACCTAGCTGGAAGATCCATGCAGTTCTCAAGGTTTAGCTACCGTCGCTGCCAGGAGGTGGGCGTATGATCTTGTTCTCGCCACCTTGTGTAAAGCTGGCTGGTTAAGCAAAGAGATTTATTTTTAGATTATGTGTTTTTATTCGTCATAGCCAAATGAAAAAAACCAAAAAACTCCCTCCTTGAATAAAATACACTCGGAATTCCAATATGTATCAGCACCTAACTATAGACAGCTCAGAAGCAGGCAAACATCAATGTGATTTAAGCAGGTTCTGACCCCTTAGTCGACGTGACCCAAGGTAGAGGCTCTAGTTTTATTTGGGATATGGTGATCAACGTTTATCAGTCCGTATGTTTGTTATACGAAAAATAATTCAACCGTCCGGAAATTTTAAATGTACTCGTATATTCCACAACGTATATTCCCGAAACGTGAAAATGTCGGGATCATTTGGGCAACTTTGATAATTTCTTATCTTCTAGCTCTGAGGAATGTACTAAAGATTTCAAGTTCTCTTTAAGTTATCATACACATTGAAAAAAATAATATTTTCATTAAAAATCGATTTAAAGAAATTTCGAGTCACTATAAATCAATAACCAATCGTCAAAAAAAAAAAAAAGGTAATTCATATAATTTTTAAAGCATGTTCACAATGTACATCAAACTGTCACGAGTTTTTGATATTAAGATATATGATGTATTATATATTCAGAACACATCATTCAACGAAGAAAACGTAAAATGAAAAATACTCCTTCGTAACAACGAGGCTAACAAGACAAGAACTAAACAGATGCTTTGGACAACTGTGCAGACTACTTCAAAGGATATCCCATCTCTCAATAGAAAATAATCTACAAAGTTATACTTAAGCCAATCTGGACATACGGAATAGAGCTATGAGGGACAGCAAAAACGTCGAACATCAAGCATATCCAATCCTTTCAATCAAAAGTCCTGAAAACAATAGTAAATGTACCTTATTATGTCAGCAACAAAACTATTCATAACGATCTTAATATACCTTACATTCTTGAACTCATCCCTTCCAAGTTCATGAAATTCCATAGTAACCTATCCAACCACCCTAATCCCGTAGCACAGTCATTGCACTGCACCACTCATCCCTATAATCCTCCTCGAAGACTAAAACGGCAGTGGCCTCGTGACCTGCTATAATTAAGTGATAGTGGGAGTCCTGGCAATGGCCAGTTTCTCTAATCATCTCCTGAGCGTATGTGTCTCTCGCCCTCCACTGGCTCGTATCTGGTGATGCGGTAGACGGAGGAACGTGGGGGACTTCCCAAGACTCCGCTTCCTCTTTCGCATGCGAGGGAGGTGACAACCATGTGGATTTGGAAGGTCTCTGGGCTGTTTGTAAATACTGTATGAACGAGCGAGTGCATGATGAATTTTTAACATGGTACGAATGAGAACATTTATTATTATAAATTGCTTATTTCCCAATAAGGCAGATTGCAATTTTAGCACAATAAAGAGTATTATATATAACAGTAACAACTCGAAGGGAGATATACCCCCTGAATTTTTATCTATTGTTTCAAATTATATTTTTTATACTACGGCTATATTAAATTGAGACTTAAGATGTGTCTGGAGTCACCTTCAGCAGTATAAGCTAAGTTCACCACTACAACGAAAGAACTCGCGTATTAAGTATCATTCTAGCCAGTTTGTTTTATATATTTTTATTCTGAGTGTGTGAGATGGTTAAACAAATTAAATAAAAGTATTTCTAACAATGAACACTATCAAAACGCCGTACTACTTCTTTTTTTCATTTATGTGCCTTTATATTATGTACATATATTTAATTTAATTTACAATTGATGTCACAGAATTTTAAAGTAAAAAAAATAATACAAGTATTTAGGTAAACGTGAAGATATTAAGTCTTACCTATGATAAAAATGCTGCCAACAATTTTTTGCTGGTACACATAGAAAACTATATACTAATTGTGCGATTCTTAGAGAAATCTCAGATATGTTATTGTTATTATTCGTATCTTTATGAACCGAAAGATTTAGATTACATCACGGGAATTATAATGTAGACATATTATCACCAGCAGAGCCATTTCACACACACCGATACATAAAAGGGACCCCCCAAAAAAAAAAAATTATCTACAATTAAAAGCGACTACTAGAATCACAATCTAGGCGAAAATCCAGATTTTTCCAAACGAATAGTTAGACTAATACTTTTCCATTATATTTTCGTTTAAGGTTGAAAATTTGGAAAGGGAAACAAGAGGTAATAAGAAAGTCAATTTTAAAGCCGATCAAAATTAATTTATTTGATATGAAATTTTTGTGACAGGGATTACTAATTTTACTGGAGTTCAGAAGGTACGAATATCCTTTCGTATATTTGCGAAGTGTACCGAGTTCAGATTATGAATATATGTGATGTTATATACGGCTTCTAATCCTGTCATTAGAAATGATCATGTGATAGGAAGTATACTATTTCCCGCTTTAAGAAGTAAAAGGAACAAACCTTAAGGTCAATAAAAAACAAATAAATAAAAAAATATACAAAATTATTCATTGGAAAAATACTTTCTTGATGTTTAAACTTTCTTTTTTTTTTACGTGTATTTTTACTAGAAAAAGATAATGATGATCAATAACGGATTTATATTACTAGTTTATTAATGTGCTATAGTTATTTCTTTTACAGTATTTCAATTTAAAATAAATAATACGTACTGATTTCATATATCCATCTCGAACTGCCATTGACACTTTTTGAGAAATATAACAGCGTTACAAATGCTACGATGTATCTCTACAGGTCATTAGAATCAACAAGCGATGTTTGACAGGTTTTCTCTTTTGTTTTCTAATAGCACTTAATTAGCTGTGAAAGCAAAACACCTTAACCATATTGACATGTATTTATCATACGATTTGTAAACACCTTGATATCTTTAGCTTGTCTTGAAGGTATATGTTTCACAAGGGAACTTTGAAGTGAGCACTTAGTTCAGTGAGTCCGATGATCTGCCCGCACGAGATTTCAACTTGTTAAAGTCACCTACAATTATCTACTTTTTAGCACATAATCTTGACACCAACAGTTGAGAAGTATCCGTATTGCCTACCGTGAAGTAATATATTCCTCTATTGATAAAGGGGGATTTATGTAGTAATATCTAATTAATCGAGTTTGAACTGAGCTGCCATGGAATGCTCTAATTGGTCTACTGATGGCTGATACCTTATCATCGAATATCTCTAGATAGTATGTACTCACTCGGATAGAATGTCAGATAGAGGTGAGCATGGCCGAAGCAGGAGCACTACTGGCTGGGCTCTCTCGCTTTGGTTCCGTTAGAGCTGTCCTGGCTGCCTTGTGCAACAGGGTGGGCGTTCGAGTCGCGGAGGTGGTCTGAGTCATCCGAGCCCTGTCTGCCCTTAGGACCTCTTCTTAGATACGGCCGGAAATTCGGTTGTTTATGTTACAAAAGAACTGTGATGAATCCATTCTGGCACAAGCATTTTTCTAGATAACGATCGGCGTATATATGTTGTTACATAACACCAGCATACACCCCGAAACTTGAAAATGTCTTTCCAAAAACACCCTTGGAGTGACGTATAAGAGATATGCATTTTAGAAATATTGCATGTTTCAACTCCAATTCTCTGTGAATATCATGTCTCATGAATAGGTTCATTTACCCTAAAATATGCTTTAATTCTTGCTCACTGACCTATGATGAAGTTTGATATAGTCAAAGTTTAAAGTAATTTTTTAATTAAATTCCATGAGTAAAATAAACACAGTCAAATAAAGGATTAATAAACGTTCCATAATAAAAATGTAACAACAAATTTTACACGAAACGTATATGTAAACCCCTTTAAACTGTAGCTAAGCTACATTTTATACACTCCATGATGTTATACCTTTCAGAAATGTGTAAACTAACATACTAGTTAAGTTATATACAAGTTACCAATGTCGCTCTGATAGCTTTTTGCCAATGATGGTGTGGTTTCTGGTTCAACACCGGGTTTGTCAGATCCTGCAGCGAGCTTAAAGTGTCTGACTAGATTGGGTTACTAGGAAACAATAACATTGATTGGAATGTGTTTCTATAAAATGTTTAAACTGGATAAGGATTTTAAAGTTGTTACTATGGGCGATTTTGAACTATTTTGCAAATCATCAATAGTCCATTATATAATCTCTAATTTTATGTCTTCGACCATCATATTGAATTAATCGTATTTAGATTTGATATTGAAACCTTTAAAACTTACACACAGGCTATTTAATTAAAAAAATACATTAAATTATAATTAAGTGAGTTTTTCTCCAACCAATCAACGTTCTGCTTCAAGATGCCAAGAAGGTAGCCATTACCTTCTTTCGTTTCCCCTCCCTTCGTGTTCCCTTCAATCAGTCCATATCCTGCAATAGTTTTTTCAATACTCTTTAATCAGAATTCCTAATTAGAGTGATTGGCTTCCGTCCTCTTCCCACATTAATTGAAAATACTTTTAAGATTCATTATTATATCAAGAACAGATAATATCTGTTTTCAACTCTTCTGTTCTTTCTTTAATGTAAATGTAATTATTAATAATAATTTATTAAACATTTTTATTGTCCCATCTTCACCATTTTGGTGAGTGCCTGTCACGAATGTCTAGGAATTACAGGAAGGTTGGGTTATCAACAGGTCAATTCTATTTTTGATAAAGAGTAGGAATGCTGACTTTATTTTAGAGCACTATTATGATAACTAATAATCAACACTGTAGCTACTGAAAGTTAATTGAAATATAGTGGTGCAATTGAAGTTTTGGTTTTCGTATTTGATTGGTTAGCGCGTCTGACTAAACCCAGCTTCAATTCCCACCCCTAAAAGATTTTTTCTTTCCATGATAGATATGGTCAGGAATAACACAGCTCGAAGGGACAACGGGAAGCTAATAGAATATGATGCGATTAAACCCGGTCTCAAAAACCGAAATAAATGTAGAGAGGTTAGTTGGAAAGTGAGAATCGAAGATACACTGTTTCGATGCTCAAAGTTACCCAGACTGACACACAAGCCCAACCCTTGATAGCTTGTATTCAGTTTCCAATTGGGAGAGCTGGTATGATTTCGTGGCGGCACCTCCCAATAAAATTAGCATTTACACTATTGCTGAAACATCTCAATTAAACCAATCGCCCGTCCTCCCGTCCTGCTGAAGTTGGGCCATATAAAGGCTTCAAACCCAAACCCAAACATGTGAAGTTACGTTTTGCTTATTTGAAAAAATATGTCCAAGTATAGCACGCAACCGTAAAAAATAATGCAAGAAAATTAAATATACATATAGATTGTCAAATTAGTAATATATAAACACTACAACTATAATCATAACCATCAATTAGGTTGGGGTATTAGAGTTACAAGGTAAGTATACTGTTTAAATCGCTATAAAACATTTGCCCTTTAATTATCTGCTAATGTATACCTTGAAAGTGATACAAGACCAGTTTTGGAACGAAAGGTGATATGATCACTGCGCCATTTGTATGCAGTAGTTGAAACTCTATGAAGAACTGACGTATGAAGAAAACTAATGAGGCTCCAAATATAGGACCAATGCCGTCATTTCCGTCCACTTTGAGATTCATTTGACCGATAAAAGGTTGATAATTAGGACGAAGTTCCATATCGAGGTGGCCGAGACGTAACTGAATCAGTTCACGGGGCAAGGCTGCCAACGCGAAGGTCGCCTGGTTTTACTTTACAAGAACAATGACCTCTAAGATCTATTTCAGGAAAATCCTGGATAACTACAACTTGGAACTATTTATAGTTCAAATAACCAGTTCACATTGAATCATCTTTCTAATGATACTTCAAGTCGGGAGGAACAGCGCTAACAAACCTCCGCAAATTGGAGCTCATATTTGGCTTTTTAAACGATTAAGCTTCATAGAGACTAGGTGATATAAGTTCCTTTCACTAAGCAGTACAAATACAATACTGACTGTTCCCGAATTAAAGAGATTCAAGAGACGGAATGGTGGAGTTTGGTGGCGCTGTATATCTCGAACTAGGGATATCTCCTAGCCAATTGTGTATAGCTAGCCAAAATATTATTTGGCACGTAATATCAAATCACAATACAACAGGAGACAATTTGAACCAAGACAAGGTTTTAAAATATCTCCCTTAGCTTAACTTAACGGACTATAAGTAAACATGACTTATAATTATAATTGAATGTACAATAATTCACCCTAATAGTATATATTGGACTTGAGCGATGTTCTGTGTGGTATTCCTTTCATAATTACAATTAATATACTAGAGAACTCATACAATGAGATTTAAGGAAAAGGGGTTTAAGTGGCAAAACTAATTAAGTATGATTCTTTGTGCTCTTGTGACATTTACTCAAACCATTCACCATTCAGTACATATGGAAAAAAAAGTCCTTAAAAGATGCTAACTGTTACCAATTGCTTCTTTCTGAAAAACAATTTGAAGTGCATGTCACACTAACAAACTTAGAATAGAATAAAAAAAAAAAAAAATTCCCCTTGAATAACATTAATGTTCACATCTGACAAATAAAAAGAACTATAACATCGTTATTAAAAAAAAAAAAAAAAAAGCAACAACAATATGCAAAAGTCTGTTCAGTAAGACAATAAATAAAAGCACAATATAATTAATACAAAAGAAAACAAGAAATCGACTGACAGCCAAAATTTATCTATATGTAGTAAACAATCAAATAAAAATAATTAACACCAAAAAAAAAAGTTAGGGCACATAAAATAATGAATGAGTAGAGGTAGAGAATTCTAGAGAGTAGTAGAACGGGCAAGCAAGGGTCCATCGTATGCTGCAGTTTTGTGGGCTGGATTATAAAGATCAGAGTGACGGGATCTTGTATTCCGGGAGTGTTATATCTCGACTGAGGTTTTGAACTGTAAAATATTGTATATACAAGGGGGTGACGCGAATTGATGGTTTGAAAAAGGAATAAACCGAGGAACTATTGTACACGGAAGGAGGGGGAGAGCCACCTTATCTTGGCGTGGAGGTGACGTCTTTCAAGACATGAGAATGAGTCTTAAAGACAAATCTGACAAAGCGATCCCTCATTCGCTTCAACTTGCCCCCGAATGACCCCCTTACACCACACAGACATAGTCAAAGTGAAGTAAAATGAGGGAAGACAATGAGTTGACGTGAAGCCTTGGACAGCAGATGGTGAGAGCGATGGAATCCAGGGTACCTATTGACCGAAAGAAATTTGAGAGATATGTTGGTTCCAGGGTCAATGGTTATCGCTAGGTTTATGACTGTGAAGCATAAAGTGATGGGAATGTTATTAAGGGTTAAAGCAGGAATATCGACAAAGGATCTGAAGAAGAGACTGGAGCCTATGACAGTGGCCTCGGTTTTCACTGCATTTAACCTCACTTTATTCAAGTCTTCCCAGGCACTGATACGCGATGTAGGTCTCCCTGAATCTGGGTAAATGCAGCTAAATAATCGGAGTGGGGTGCAATGATGAATACAGTTAGGGAGACCATTTATGTAACAACTAAAAAGAAGGGGAGAAATGCTTGATTTTTGGGCTACGCACGAGGAAAGACTGCGGGGTGATTATGGTTATAACTAGTTGTGAAAGGTTGAAAACAAATATCCAAAATAATTGAATATTGCTATCGGAGAAGGTAAATAATTTTAATTTGGTAAGAGGGATTCTATGGTCTATGATATCAAATGCTTTGGAGAAATCTAGGAGAATTAGGACTGTTAGTTTTTGTTGATCAATAGCACCACGAATGTCGCTAATAATATTAGTTAGTGCAGATTGTGTAGAGTAACCGTGTTGGAGGTCCGGATTGGAAAGGGTTAAGAAGTTAGGACTGTTCGAGTAAAATGGGAGATTATTTGGGTTTAAACTAGTCTATCAAGAGGTTTAGAGAGGTTAGAAAAGATGGAGATTGGGCGATAGTCGTTTGGCAATGTAGGGTTAGGATTGTTTTTGAGGACGTTTTTCCAAGAAGTTGGGATGACTGAATTTTGAAGGAAAAAAGTGTATATATAGCGAAAAACTGGCAGGATAACTAGAAGACAAAGTTTTATTAATTTGTAATGAATTCCGTCTGGGCAGGTAGTACGACCTCTCATTACGGAGATTAGAAAATCTCTGGGAGAGACATATTTAAAATAAAAATCCATTATATGAGGGTTTGCCAGGACACTATAAAATGAGGGAGATGGTGAAGACACAAAAATGAGTTTAGCTCATCAGGTGAAACAGGGAATAACCAGTAATAAACAGGGGAAGGAGGAGCCCTATAGGAGTCACAGAGGGAAAGTTTTAGAAAGAATTGCCATTTGGATTTGAAATCAGGAGCCGAGGATAGGGCCTCTGAAAGCACTTGGACTTCGCCTGCCACATTGTGGCCTGGGTAAAGTTGTCTGCCTCGCCAACCAGTAGAGGTGCTGTTTGTTTGGAGCCATCTCTTCCCTAATGTTGTCCCTAAATATTCACGATGTAGTGGTTAAGGATGCTCTTTTGCTAATTTTTGTTTCGGTTTTAGCTTCTTGATGTGCAAGAATCCCGAAATGAGCTTGTGTATATTTCTGAATATGTGTTTTAATTTGATGATTTTGTATTATTATATACACATCACTCAACGTTAGCTAATAATACTTTTATTTTGGAATTAAATGAACTCTCCTAACACATATACAGTTACAAAGTGCACAACACTAATTATAGAGGCGATTGCAGTATCAGCCAAACGGAACAGTTGCGATGTGATTTGATTACAGTATTTTGTAACGATGATGATGTATCAACTGTACATGACCGTATCTGTGAAGCGTACATGCAAATTGCAAAATGCAAAATGTGTAACCGAATTCGGTAAGATAATATAACGCTATGCAACACTAAGAAATCTATTATTATAGCTGGAAATTTCACATTTTCCCAGACTACAATCCCTAAAATTGCATATAAATATGTTTAGTTTTATACAAATATGGATTACCCTAAAATAACAGTTTTGCTACATGAACTTGAACTAGCAAATTCAAATATTGGTGGTCTACATTATTTCGTTACAAAAAATATTAGTTTTATTTGCTTGTCTTATATTTTACGACTACTATTGTAAATTGTGTCTTATCAATACCAAAAAGATCCTAATAGAAACTTACGACTTTAGTTTTTGGAATATTTTGAGAATTTGTTTAATTACCGCTTTCAATTTGTTATTAACCATAAAAAAAAACACTTTTAGTTCGGTATACTGTTTGTTTATTGTGATAAAACCTATCTATGGCTGATAAAGATGATATAGAAATAAACGAGTTGATATAAGAAAACAATTGATAGATCCCCTTGCAATATTTTTTTTGAGTAATATATTACTATCAAACTTTGTTAAAACTTCCCATAGGAGATTTCATAAAAATAAGTGTTTTCTTATGAAACCAATAACAAGATATCAAAACTAACAAATACGATGGTCTTATACTACTTTATATAAAGAAGTATATAGACATACAATGTTAAATGAATGAGTTAGTGGTAATAAGTCCTTACCCCACCCTTGTATTGCTCATAGGTAATCGAAACTGGGCCTTTTCGCGTTTAGTTTTTTGCCACTACCTGCAGACAGAAGAAAGATGGATCTTCTGTTCGTGTAGAATACAGGTTTTTTGTTTCTCCCTTTGGCCATGTAAAAAAACCACCAATGATTGACTAAAACATTTTTTGTGTATTTTTTTTGTATTGATTTTTGATGTTTCTTAAAAAATATCATTTATAAGCCATGTGAAGTTCTCACACACAGTGAGGGGTTAGATTATCCTATCTAGCTTAAAGTGACGTAATTGATTAGCTATGGAGTTCTCCTGGAGAAATTTCTGTCAGCGATGTGGTCAGTTTTATAAAATGGATCAAAAAATGTAAAGTATGTTAAAGAGTGTAAAAAAGACATGTATATGTGTTGGTAGTTTTTATTTATCCTATGAAGGAGGATTGATCCAGAAAGTCTAGAAAACAGAGTACCCTTGACGGAACAGTAAGCTTGTGGTTAAGTTCTGGTAAGGGGTTTCTAACACCGCATGCATAGTTGATCTAAGAAGGCAACGTGCAACGTGCAAGCTAACTGTAACACCATAATAACAATAAAACACCATGTTATAGTTAGCGTATTTAGGTAAAAAATAATCTCTTGACCAAGCAAGTGGGCCAATACATAACTGATGACTTCTTCCTTAACTATCCTCTTATAAGTGAACTTACAGTACCTGAACTTAGCCTTCCTGCATTTTTCTTAAATGGGCACATTTTATCTTTATTAATTATGTGGCGAAAACCTTTTCTTTTTCTCACAATTCAAACAAAATTGTACATATGTTCCTTTAGTATAAAATCCATTATATATATATAGTTATAGTGCACCCGTGCTAGCATTCTAAGAACTATGAATCACCCCTTTGCTGACTCTTATTTAAACCCGTGAGAATCAGAGAAGGAGGTCAGTCTATTGTATCTCATTAGCCCGTCACTATGCTAGATTAGATCTGTATATTACCATGTCATTTATGTTTGTTATTCAAAATAAATCTTTTTAAAAAGTCTTGTGTGCTTTGAAGATATTTAACTGGCGCCCGAACGAGGTACTTGGGAGGAATTTTGAAGGTATTTAAAGTAACTTTGCGGAGCTTAGAATCGTGTGTAATACCGAAATCAAGCAGCATAACTACTTCTCTCCGTCTTGAGGAAGATTGCCACTGCGTATACAAGTATAGCAAGCATTCTCCACGACTACAGAGGTATCTTTCAACTTTCTGAAGATTTTCAAATCTTATCACCCGAGTTTCAAAACTATTTGTTGAGACTTCGCAGCACCAAGGAAGAAGATTTTTCCACTGAAGACAACATACTTGATGGTAATTATAAGTAATTATAAGTTTATTGTATGTCAAATTTACAGGATAGATTAAACCAATTAAGACAAGTATATACAACTTTTAATCTAGATAATATTGATCAATTACTATTAGAAAATACAAATTCAGAGATGGCTATGGAAATAAAAGATCATGATTTTAAATTAATTCCGGAATATGATGGTGATCCTTTACAATTAGTAGATTTTATTAGAAATACAAAATTTGTGTATGACTTATATTGTAAAGATGATAACCAATATAAAGATATAAACCATTCAAAATTAGTATTAACTTTATTAACTAAGCTAAAAGGAAAAGCAAAAATTGCAACCTATGATAAGGAATTCACTAGTGTGACAGAAATTTTAACATTCCTTAAACGTAAATATCAAGATACGCGAACGAGAGAGCAATTAATATCAGAAATACTCAATACTAAATCGTACCATAACGAAAACCCACATGATTACTTAGAAAGATTAGGTAAGAAAAGATGCGATTTATATGCTCGCGTGTATGCCGACTCGGAAATAGTGAATAAACAGTCGGAAATGGAAAGATACGACAAACAGATATCACATCACACCGTTCATAATTTACATCCCTCGCTTACTGATTTTATTTATCATATTAAATTCGAGACAATCGAAGATATTGACGAAATCTTAAGAAATAACGCTGCGCACATTGTGCATCGGGTGTACGGTCCGGGTAGTCGAAAAGACAAACACCACCAACCACACCAATCGAATTATAAAGGCAAAAATTTCGATCCAAATTACAAACATAAATATGAAAAACAATTTCAAAAACAACCTCATGAACAAAAACAAGATTATCAACATCAACAAAACCAAAATTATAAAAGTTATCAAAATGCACAACCAAATTATCACAATTACCCAAATAATCAACAAAATTATCAAAAACCTATTCATAATCAATCATGGGATCCAAAATCTCAACATAGATTCTTTAATAAACCTCCATCCGGAAATTGGAGAAATAATCAACAAAAAGTAGATCCACCACAACAAAATGATTCAAATACGGTTTCGATGAGAACTGTTTCTAATCGCGTACATTACGCCGAGGATGAGAGAGATGAACAAATTAGAATATTAACTGAAAGAGTAAAACAACTTGAAACTAATAAAGATAATTTTTTAGACCAAGGTCCGAACAAAGGAGAACCACCGGATCGAATGTAATTAAAATAAGTGACGAAGTTAATTTTTTAAATAATTTACCACAGCTCTTGGATAAAGAAAATAATAAATGGTTAATTGACACAGGAGCAACAAAAAATTATATTTGTCCCCAAGCAATTCCGAAAGATGCTAAAATAAACATAGAAAACTTCGCGATAAAAACCCCTACAGGACGAGCAGAAGGAACACAAAGTGTAAACCTCAACCTGCAAAATCTGATAGGAATTAATCAAGAAGTAAAGTTCTTAGTTTATCCTATTAGTTCACGGTTTGATATTTTACTTGGGTACGAAACAATGAAAATGTTAAAAACTAATATAAATTTAGAAGACATGGAAATAAAAATAATGGGAATAAAATACAAACTTGAAAGAGACGAAATGTTTCATATCGAAGATACTAATGAAATTAAAAATGTTATAAGACACGAACACATAAATTCGGAGATAACGGAAAAACTCACAAAAATATTAAGTGAAAACGAACATTTAAGAGATTTGGAAAAAGTTTTCAAAGCATTAAAAGAACATCAGTTATCAATTCAATTAGATAAAACTGAATTTTTCAAAAAAGAATTAAAATTTCTCGGCTATATTGTAACTGAAGAAGGTTTAAAAACAGATCCGAAAAAGATAGAAACTATAGTAAACTTTCCAGTACCTCATGACGAAAAGTCGACAAGACAGTTCTTAGGTATGACAGGATACTATAGGAAATTCATTAAAGGATATGCAAAAATAACTAAACCTATTTCAGATTCGATTAAAACAAAAATTTATAAAACCGAAGAGATAAAAAGGGCTTGTAAGACATTAATAGATTTAATGGCAAATGCACCAATTTTAAAATACCCCGATTGGAATAAATCATTCATATTAACTACAGATGCTAGTAATAAAGCAATTGGAGCAGTATTGTCCCAAAAAGACGATGATGATATTGAACATCCTGTAGCATTCGCTTCACGAGTACTACAAAATGCGGAAAATAATTATAGCACTATCGAAAAAGAATTATTAGCAGTTGTATGGGCGACTCAACACTTTAAGCCTTACTTATACGGAACTAAATTTTTACTTCAAACCGATCATAAACCACTAACTTGGATATTTTCTATGAAGAACGGTAACACCCGAATCATGAAATGGATTTGGAAGTTGCAGGAGTTCGAATTTGACATAAAACATGTTAATGGTAAAACAAATTATGTAGCAGATGCTTTATCAAGAAATATAAATGAAGTAAACCACACGGAACCAGAGGATATGGATATTGATGATGTAGATATTGATATTGATGTATTTATTGATGACATTTTACAAAATCAAGAAGAAGCTGCTGAAAAAACAACAGAATATGTAGCAATTATGGAGGAATTAATAAATATTCCATCTACAGCGGAAAATGCAGAAAATCAATCAGATCTAGAAACTATTCATTCACAAGAATCCAGCAATGAACAAACTTGGATATGTGAACCAGATAAATGTATAAATGTAGAAAAAAATCAAATTATTATCATTAGAGGAAACAAAGAAGACATGAAGTTCTCTAAGCCATTTGGAAACAAGAGAAGATACGAACTCATCATTAACAGGAAAGATGACTTGCAAACTCTACTCTACCAGATCGTAGAACCGGACAAGACTTACGGAATTTTCTGTTCACCGAACATAAAAACTTTAGAAAAAACTTACGATGAATACTTTAAAGAGATTCAAAATATAATAGAAAACGAATTCCCTTCTGTAAGAATAAAACGTTATTTTAACTTTATCAATGACGTAGAAAATGTAAATGAACAACGCGAAACTATTGAAAACTATCATTTAGGAAAAACTAAACATCGTGGAATATTAGAAACTTTTGAAAAATTAAAAAAACAAGTTTATTTCCCCAATATGAAAGACAAAATTACAGAATACATTAATAAATGTGAAATTTGTAAAAAATCAAAGTATGATAGAAAACCTATCAAAACTAAATTTCAACAAACCCCAACACCAGAAAAACCTTTTCGAGAATTAATGATTGACATTTTGAAGTATGAAAGGAAAATAATATTTACTGCTGTTGATACTTTCTCAAAAAGATTGTTCGCACAAGTTATTCCAACACACAATGCAATCAATATTTGTGATTGTTTACAAAATTATTTATCTCATTATCCTACGCCAGTACAGATCTCATTAGATCAAGGCACAGAAATGAAAAACAATTTAGTTAAACAATTTTGTGACCACAATGATATTTTATTACATTATACATCCACTAATCACTCAAATTCTTTGGGATTATTAAATAGAGTTCATTTAACACTAAGCGAATTACTAAGACTTATCTCGCATGAGAGAAAATCTTATTCATTTGAACAAAAATTAAAACTTGCAATTATTGCGTACAATAATACCTTAAATAACAATCTAATTAGTAACAGTCTAAATAACTAGTGCTAGCATTCTAAGAACTATGAATCACCCCTTTGCTGACTCTTATTTAAACCCGTGAGAATCAGAGAAGGAGGTCAGTCTATTGTATCTCATTAGCCCGTCACTATGCTAGATTAGATCTGTATATTACCATGTCATTTATGTTTGTTATTCAAAATAAATCTTTTTAAAAAGTCTTGTGTGCTTTGAAGATATTTAACTATATATATATATATTATATATAGTACGGTAAGTGATACAGAGGTCAATGGAACCAGGCTAGTCTTGTCACAGTCATATTCTTTAACCCTTTTCTTGTCTTTCTTTTTTTAAATTAATTTTCATTTTCTTGGCAGTTCGAAATGAGAATATATTAGAAAAAAAACAGAGTGAAGTGTGACGAGAAGCATCCATCACACAATCAAGGTGTTCGTTACCGCATGTGTTTATGTTGATGTTCCAATTTTCAACATCATCGCGGTATCAAATAGAACTACCGGACAAAATAGAGCATGTTTCTTGCTGAAACATTGGGTGAAGTTTTCAACAACATTTTTAATGCGTTTTATAAATTGTAGTCCTGACACATATAACATATTGTTACTCAAGGAGTCTATAGTCAATTATAGTATAATAAATAAAGTAGATAAATAACCATAATTTATTAATAATTTTATAACCAAGTAATTAATTAAGGAACCTTAATATTAAGGATGCCTCTATGTTTTAATCAATAGGGTATCCACACAGCACTATCACGTAGAATAGCATGTCTCAACATAAAACAATGGTTAATATAAAGTTGAGAAACAGGACGTTGAGTTCTTTGGTGCCGTACGTAAAATTATAGAATAATATATTTTTTAACGCTAAGTAAATTATTAGTTAATGACAATAATGTTGTATAAAGATGGCAGTATTTAACATGTCTTCCTTGAATAGCATGTACAATTTCATGTGTTTAGCTTGGCTCGCAAGGACGGACATGCGGAAAACATAGCAGGACATTTCCATTATAGGATTGTATATGGACAATTTTCATATATTGATTGAATGAAATAATATCTCACATTGAATTTGATTACTAATTACAAAGCTGTAAATTGTTAGAGGTAAGTTGTAAATACAACCATCATGTCATTCATTGTCATTTTGTACAAAATCAGTAATGAATGTGCATACGTTAGGTCAGTTCAGATCGACCTTACGCTTGATAAGAAGCGAAAAGTTGTAGGCGTACAATGATGAATACATCACCGTGTACGCACATTTACGGTGAGAGGAGATGCGTTAGCCGCAACTCAGGGATCTGCGAAGGACATCGCGTGTCACTTTCACCGCTTAGTTCTCACAGAGCCTTTGTGGCCAACATCACGGCATCATGTTCGCAGTGCCCTTGCCCGTCATGCTGTCCTGTCCGTACAGAACAGTCGAATTTTGGGCTTATATTGTACAATAGCAGTCTTAAAGGAAGTGAAAGCTTAATGCTCTTATTGACGTTATTTATAATTTTATTTATAACTCTTATTATAAATCACCATTAAAAAAAGTGGTTACTCCTTTCTTTATTTTTTTAGAGATAGATAGACAAGAACAATTGATCCTCTTACCATATAAAACTAAAGTTCCTCCTTTCGGGGTTGACATTAGCGTTACCGATTGCTTGAGAATTTTGCAGCCCCTTCAAAGAGTGCATGATACTAAATATTTACAGAACGGTATTTCTGGCTCAAGACGTTTACAGAATCTGCTCTCTTCGCCAATTCTCGCCCTCTGGCTTCTAGCCTCTTTTAATAGTATAGATGCTCATGTATCACCACCATACCTCAGATACCTTTCTAAATGTTATCTTATGTAATCAATACAAGACATTATACACATTGATAATAATAATAATGAGTCATATCTGACCAATCCGGTGTTTAACATCGCTGTCTCGTCACCCTTTTCCCAGCGCTGGTAATTACCTGAATGAGTGAGGAAGGAGTGGTGAGTGAAAATAAACACTGGAGAACCTAGTTTTGGTGGGCGGGGTTCGTTAGACATTTTAAGTTGTGCCAGCAATAAACATACACTAATGAAAATAGGTTTTTAAGTAAATGACATCAATAAAAATATTCCTCGACTCCATTAATTTTTGAATAGCGCTATTGATATTCTATCTAGCTATTCGGACAGTCGGTTCCACCAGGCGGTTGGTTCCACCACGTCGCTGGAACACGTAACAGGAAGGATTCGCTCCGAAACTTCTTCAAGATTTGCGAAAGGGGCACAGAAAGCCTTGGTAGAGTCAGTAACCTACTCTTAACTATCTCGCGAATAATAATTTGAATTCAATCTTTTGTTCGTTAGAAGGTAAAGCAATTACCGCAATAAATATTTTTTAACAAATTGATAAGGCATAGGAAAATTTGAAAAATTCAACTAAATCTTGGAACTTGCATTTAACTAAAATTCTAGACTAGTTGATCCACGGATCAGTAGTCTATCCATTTCATTTCTCGTTAAAACTAAAATGAACTCAATTGAATTTTTTTAAATATATATATATAAACGAAATAAAAATCCACTGTAAGTGACAAAAATGTGTTTTTTTCAATGCATTTGACTTATTCCGTAAAATAATAGGATCCAGGTTATCTTAGGTTACAGGTAGAGTTTGACACAAGTTCGACCTCCAAATTTAGGTAACGCAGCACATAACGTAAATGTCTTTTAGACAGTATCTATGTTACTAAATCCTATGTTTGACTTACCTATGACGTATAGACTCCCCATTTGCAGGGGGTGAAAAATAGAAGAGTTTCTGTTTTAGAATAAACCAACGATACCCTAAAAATATATAGCAGTTTCATACAAATGATAAAGTCACAATGAATACACATGACAAATGACAAAAAGACTAATGACAAAAAATGAGTACTCGGTGAGTAGAGCAAGATGATTAGTTATAAACTATGATTGCCTAAGGTCTGTCTTCAATCCTTACTAAATTAATCGATTAAGAAGATTCAATCATTGGCGCTATGTAGATTGCAATAGACTATAGTCTGTTATCATAGACAACAAGGTTGGCATAGGTAATTATAGGAAGAGCAGCTAGCTTGTTTGATAGCTTAACGACTTGTTGAGCTAGGTAAGTGATGCGATGAAGATGTTTGTCCAGTCGGCTCCGATGTCGCATCAAGCCCACTGTTGCACTATCGAGAGGAGTTCATAAAGAACCTTGATCAACACCATCATTCCGGCTAATTGAGCTGCTCCAATTCCACTGTCTCCGACTTAGTTCCGTTCTTGAAATAACGGCCAGAGATCCATGGAACCGACCCTTTATATTCGTCCTCATAGAAGAGTTTGCCAGCCTTGAAGATGACCTTTAAGAAAATAAACTTTTGTTGTGAACATCCAAACTTACTAGCAAGTTCTCCAACCCAACAGAGTAAAATTTTGCTGATATGCAGCTATCAATATATGATAATTAATAGAGCAAAGTCTTTTTAAGGACGATTAGACAATATTCACCTTCCAGAATGTTGCAAAAGTTTTTAGGCATTTTTGTTTATATGGCTATAATAAAGTAACCCACATACCTGTAATTATTGTAGACCTATTCAAATATTTGAGACAAGCGAAGATAGTGGGCACTCTATTTAGGCTTAACTTTCTGATTCGTGTTTGTAGCGACCGCTAACTACATAAGATAAATCATCCTATACTCTATTGTATATATATTGTAAATTAGTTTAAACAAATGTAAATAACATAAATAAGTCATTGTAAATGTGTAAACAATAAAGAGGTCACAGTTGCAAGCCGGGTGTTAACCGCTAACCCACAGCAGGTAGAAACCCCACAGCCTTCGGCTGCCTACACACAGACCGACCACTTACTTAGCTCTTATTGGTTACAACAACGAGGGAAATGATTGGCCCTAACGAGCCACCACTAACTATAAATAGGGGCAGATCTTGGGCTGTAATTCACTCTCCTCCTAGCGAAGCTACCCGACTTGCAGCTGCAACAGTATTCAAGAATTTGGTCTTCTTCCTTATGAAAAACCTCTACATCTCTTTCTCTCCTCACCTCGCTATGTCTTAGCCCGGCTAAGTCAGACCCCGCACCTTCCTAGTGGGAATCTCTGCCTTCGTCCCGCTAAATCTAGCACCTCCTTGGGAGAGACCTCTCCCTAGTGGACAACGGGCCCTGCAAAATGACCAAGCAGTGTCTCCCGTGACAATTCAGTCTGCCTCTCTCGGGTTCACAATCGCCTTTGGGATCTGGACGGATTTCGCCTACCCTCAGATACCAAGTGTGAATTCGTGGTCATTCCAAGACCACACAAACTACCTACCTACCTACCTACCCTATACCTCTTCTCCTGAACATAGTGCATTGTCGGGGCACAAACCTATCATAAATGGAGTCAGATAGTAACGCCGTCACGAAACGGTTGTCCAGGTTATAAACTCAAACAACCCTCACTTGTCACCAGGGCTAGGGTAACCAGGCACCCCCCTCGTGACGTCCCGACAGTCTTTTTTATATTTACCCTCTCAAATTCTCAGCTCAGTTTATATTTATTGAAAAATCCATGTAATATTTAGAACTGTGGCGTTTTTTTATTCATGTAAAAAAATTCACGGTCTGTCGTCAGTCCCCTGGTATCAATTGTCAATCAACTTATGATTCAGATTCTCGGACTTAAACAAATTTCATTTTTCACAAACGATTAACATGGAACCATCACACCATCCTTCAGAACGGAAAACACTTAAAACTACTGTACTGACTTCATTTACCAGATACTCAAACTACCAATAACAGAATAGTTGAACACTGCTGCGTTGGGCGAATGAGGGCTTTAATTTATTATTATATATTCTTGATACTTACTTTCGTACCGATACACTAATATATCTGATGTAAAACTGAATCCGAATGGGACATATATTTTCTATCGGAAACATATATCCGTTTATATATTTACGTTATTTACTTTCAACACCTCGCTGATGCGCTTGAGTTGAATAATTAGAATATTTGATTTTCAGGTATGCCATCTAACTATTCAGCTTCTAACAGATTTGATTGCTCTATCAAATCCTGAGCGTATTACATTAGTGTAAAGTTATACCAAATTACACTTTAGTCAAAATATTCAATTAATTTACAATTTGTCCCAGTGGTTTCTAAACCCAAAGTAATTTACTTTAATAACTTAACGTGGGGGTCCAAATGGAAAGACTTTAATTATATAAAATAGAAATTTTTAGAAATAGAAAAAGGTTTTAGTGAGATATGATTAAATTTAGAATGAATAAAAATGATGAAATTGCAAAACATAGATCATACTAGCTAACTATTAAAATATTCCTAACTAATATAGAACGGTGGCTTCAAAAGAGTCCAGGATCAAGACTACAGCGTCTCAGGGCCTCCCTACGCCAGCCCTGACTACCGCTAGAAGTCAGATACTGCCTGGACATACCCAGATACGAAGTAGCTTTCGTCCGATGCTTTTATGTTGCTCCCTTGGACCCAGTGGCTCTCCCTTAAGGAGAAAGCCTTCTCTTTATAACCCTTTTGAATTACGGAATATTCTTTCCCACCAAGTTAAGACCAAGTGAATACGTGACTCAAAACACTTACAAGTGTTTGAGACCTAGTGGCTAACATCTGAGACCTTCCTTACAACGAAGCTGGACATTCTTACAAAAAGGGTTTATTGCAAGCCAACTTCCTCCGTTTATGACAGTCAGCACAAGCCCCATATATACATTCTTCAAGAGAGAGAGATCTTTTAATATTAATTTTAATTTTACATTATCTCACATGCCGGGGTCATTCACATATAACAAAACATATAGTTAGTTACTTACTGAAACTTTTCTGGGGATTTAGAGGACAACCATACGGGCATGAAAAGAAATCCTCCATCTTCACAGTCCACAAAAGACACCTAAAACTTCCATACGTACACACTGCCATGAAGAAATTACACAGACGCTTTCATGACAATCTATCTGGTCATTCGAATCCACTGATGCAGCAACTTTCCACACTTGTCTTGCCTCACAACACTTCTTGACGACTTAAGAGAAGCTGGAATAGGGATCAGTTAAGATGATAGTCGGTCCTAAATATAATAATGGGGAGTAATCATGGATGACCTTCGTTCTCATGCCGTCATGTCACTACTGTTTTATATGCCACTCACATTCGGTGCTATTGCTTACATCTAACAGTTGTGAATTAATTACTGAAGATAAAGACAATAAAAATAGTTGGATGTTGACATTCAAGTGGTCCTATGTGCTGCTACTGTTGCCCTGCCTATAGACTGAAACTATATCTAAAATTTACATATTGTAAGGACATAATGTTACAACCTGGAAATTCAACCATTTTTCACCGCTACGCCAGTTAGGTTAATGACGACTAGTACTTTATGAAATATGGGTAAATGTCGCTTTAACAAGGTTCTCAGGATGGTGAGGTTGGGCGCTAACGAGGAGTCGCTCTTTACCACCGACATCAGTCTGTTTTATAGGGTGATAAAAAGTAGCTTGATCTTTTCTTAGCCAGTCCAATAGCATCTATAATGCAACCTTTCATTCCACGTTTCTCCTCAACTTCAAATATTGGTGTTGGTAGTAATAAAAAAAGAGACAATGTCAGATCACATAAAGTACAATGTAGTTGCCCTTTCTCGTTCAAATAATTAAGGGATTCAAATGAGACAACTTTTTAAAATTTAGAATTCCAAGTCCATAAGATGTCAGAGTACGTCAGAGTTGTAAGGTCGTTTCTTTCCTTGCTGTTGAATCTTTATGTTACTTTTGTGGTCTTATACGTCAGTGTATCCATACATAATGGCGAGATTACCTGGGAGGACACTTCTTGTACTATTGAGCTTCGACTGAATAAAAAGTAAATACCTTAAAATTTACAGTTTGTATTACCAGTGGGTTTTTTATTTTTCCTAGACGACTTCTTAAGAAACTAATGTATCACATATACATTTGTTTTAAAGTGTATCGCAATGGATTGGCGCTAAACTGTGAAATGTTTTAAACTCTTTAAATGCTGAGCTAATCGACTTAAAGATTCAGCATGTTTTAAATCCAATATATTTCATGTCTTAAATCTGATATAATAATAATAATAATAATTTCAGAGAATGAATTTCAGAATCAGACTCTTTCCATTTCGTTTTCTTTTAAGGTTAACACTAACCTTCTAAACACTCAACCAAATAAGTATAACACTAACCACGTAAAAAATACATAAAAGTTTTCAAACACACTTTTGTATGTTATAGAGCCCATCTTTCTACCTTGATCGTGTTTCAAACCTCAGAAACGTAGAACTTCGAGTTGCGACATTATTATGGCATATGTATTTTATTTTCTGTCCATTTTTCAGTACCAAGTTTCAATAGTTAACATTGGATTTGCTCTCTTTGTTAGGCTGTGAGCTAAGGAACTCGGTTATAGAAATTTTATAATCGAGAGAATACTCAACAGATATTTGCTCACCATTGAAAATTACTTGGTTTTAATCATGAAACAGCAAAGGATTTGCTATTTATGATTGTTACTCCAGCTCTGTTCTGAAACTTATCGAAAGTGTATCTAAATGGTGCGACCCAAACTAAAGTCGAAAGTGAGCCTCGAAGTTATCCTTCAAGGTTTGTTAAGCTGGTTTCACCCTCCATCGGCAGAAGAGTTCGCTCAAAGACAATGCTTAAAGCAATTAATCAGTCGACTGCTATCAGGTTTTTATTCTATGTCAACAAGGTTTTAAAAGTATCAAAAACCTCCAGTATCAAAAGCGAATCGCCCGTGTTTCTGGGTAACATGTGTTACCATGAGGTGGGGAGCACCCACTATCTGAGTAAACAGATAGAGATAGTGAATTGTAAATCTCCCGCAAATAGATTTGGATCAAGGATAAAAGTAGAATCACTTATTGAGTGGCGATATTGGCAGTGTGAGTTTAAAATTTGATTTATTGCCGAACCCAAAAGGAGAGGCAGAACCTTTAAATAGCCAGACTACTGCAGAAAAATATTCGGTCAGAAAATGGTCCATCCATCAACTATCATTCTAGTTCAGCATAATTTTTCTAATATTTTATGTTCTATGATAATAGGGAATATTTAGCGGCGAGGTTTCTAGAGAATAACTTACTTCTTAATTTAGAGTTCATTTCTGATACAATTCGGAGGAGTTAAAGATCCACAAGAGTTGTTTATTTTTAGCTATGAAGGGTGGTTAAGTATTTATAAGAGGCTTGAAAAGTTTATGCCTTTTAAAAAAAAAAAATACTCATCAATCACAGAAAAAATTCTAATTTAAAGCCTTGGGTATTTGTCAACATCAGGACTAAGAACAAGTAAAATGCAAATTGCATAAACCAGCTTGTACAAACCTCATCATTTTTACCTCACTGCTGTAATATGTATGATACTGTAACTGACATATAAAAGTGTAACAAAATGCTCAGTTATAGTATAATTCATTTATAGCTCAATTTGGGTGTAACGTCATTATTTAAAAAAAAAAAATTTTTTTGAGAAACTATCGCTTTATATAGGCTTTTAATCGGAATTTTTCCAATAAACTTAATAATAAATAAATAAATGATTTATTAAAAACACTAATGTAAGGGTGTTGATCAATGAATCTTCTTAATCGATTAATTTAGTAAGGATTGAGGACAGACCTTAGGCAATCATAGTTTATAACTAATCATCTTGCTCTACTTACCGAGCATTTGTTTTTTGTCATTTGTCATGTGTATTCATTGTGACTTGATCATTTGTATGAAACTGCTATATTTTTTTAGGGTATCGTTGGTTTATTCTAAAACAGAAACTCCTCTATTTTTCAACCAAATGGGGAGTCAATGATAAATTAATGTATCTTTTTATGCTCTTTTCAGAAGGGCATTGAAGTTAAGATATAACTAAATAATGTTAGAAAACGATAGAAAGAGAGACAAAATAATTTTACAAATTAACCATGTCTGCCTAAATAGAATGAGTTGTTTACTGTACTTATCTGTCCAATGCGACATTATCAATACAACTTTAGATTTTCAGTGAATACTCTTCTCCATATAAATAGTTACTATAGTCATATAGTTTAGCCTTGCTTACATTTCAAGGGATTGTTTTATCAAAAAATATATATAAAATATCATACCATTTAACGACAGTTCTAATTATTTTTTATTGTTACAACACGAATTACGTATTATTAGTTATTATTAAGACTTCAAGAGCTTCAATTTGACAAATGATTATATATTTTTTGTTACCGCATAATTAATTAATTATATCCTTGTAAAATTTTGTGTCTAAACGTCGAACAAAGGATTTACAAGTACCGGAAGACAAACAAAGGTGTGAAATGTTTTTCTAGTTTTGGAAAAAGAAGAAAAAACTAAACCTTCCTAACCACTAAAATATTTACAACATAATAATCATTATTAAACCTAGAGGTTGGCATGCGATAAAGTGACAGAAAATTATGATAATAGGCATTTAATACCGCTGACAATAAGACCATTCGCTGCATACCAAAAAATAAAATTTATCTTGCTAAGAAACAATGTAATAATAAAAACAGATCACCCAATAGTTCTTCTCGGTCACTAAACTTCTCTATAAAAACTCTATTTTATTGAAAAAAAAAAAAATGTATTTATTGGAGACAGCTTATGAAATGAGCTTAATCAATCTTAATTATACGGTAATTAGAGTAATCCTAGGCGTTTAAGAATTTTATGATGACAAAGATAAATTTATTAAAGAGTTTGTTTGCTGTTGGAGCATACGGTTCCGTTCCGAAAACTTTTTGAATGATTTCCGATAAAGGAAGACCTCGATTCAGTCGAGGGCCGTCAATTAATTTCAGATAACTCTCTATCGAAGCAATTGGCCGGAAAACTCCTGCCATCGATAAGATATTTAAATGTGGAACTCACAAAAAACATATATTAAAAAAATTAAGTTTATCAAACAATTATTATTATAATCTTATTTCAAGTATTGAAGAGTTTAGATGTTGTTATTTAATGCAACATAATTGAATTGGAACTGATCGAATAGACTTTTTAATCAACCATCAATTATTGAGATTGAGCCCTTCCCCTACCTATACCAGGGCTAGTTGGAGTCATAGATAGGGTGGCAGAACCTCCCCTAGCTTCTCGCCCTTGGCTCAGATGAGCCTTGTTCCTCTCAGAGGTCACATGTCTGACTCCTGCATCTCGTTCAGGTAATCAACCATATTAGATATTGTTGGCAATACATGAGCTGCTTTTATCTAGGGCTATCCAACGGTATTCAAGGCTTGTTCTTTTTTTAATTTTTATTCGAAAGGTTTTTATTTCAAAAACTAGTTGACTTGCCGAACCTCCTCAACTGTTCAGTGGTAATTAGCGATACATTTAGAATTTGTTCGTCGTTGCTGGAGTATGACAAACAAACACAAGAGTATGTCTGTGTTCTGTGTCATTGGTTCTAAATAAAAAAAACTACATATCGCCAAGTAAGACAAGATAATTTCAATTTTTTTTCTATCTATTTGATATATACAAAGTTGCGAATAAGATGGCATTCGCCAACAATCACGCTTTACTTCTAATAAGCAACAAATTAAATTATTGCTGTATAAATACTTTTTGGGATTAGTCTGTTGTGTAGATTCATTTTTTAAGATTATATTTGTGTAATGTGCAGGTTTTTGGTAGTCAATATTTCCAACAAACAAGGAGACAAAAAGCTAATATTCTGAAAAGTTTATCACTGCCATGTTTTAACCATTAATGGTTGGTTATTAGTTCAATTGATAAACTAATTTAAGGATGTTAATGTAATGAAATAGTTTTGTTTTTTATGTATGTTGCTGTAGGGAAAGTGATCTATTTCTCCCACAACTGCTGTTATATTCTATTTATATATATATCATGGCCAACTTAAGAAGAGTTGCAACAGCCGTGGATATAAAAAACTGATAAGGATTAGAACACCTCTCGTTGTACTTGATATCAGCAAGGCTATATGGCAACTCCTTGCCAAACATCCTGTCAAACAGCCTGTCATTTCATAATTAAATAATTGCTCATGGTTCTGATGCTAATGTAAAATTATAAAAAACAATAATTAGTTATCCCCGAATCGAGCTACTTAAACTAATTGATCCCAGTGTGATATTTAATGAGCTAGCGTTACCCGATATTGCCAGAGATTTTCAGAAGATAGTTCTTTATTGTAAAACATCCTCCTCGCACCTGGAGACCTTGCCAGTCATTAATCCGTATAAGATTTATTAGAACATACTGAAGGGTAAGGGTCTCGAAATCTCGAAACAACTTTTCCTAGGATACAGAACCAAATTAACGTCAACTTTGGTTCGAATACGATAATCAATGAAAATCAACTGGTGTGGTTAATAGTATAAATTTCGATTGTAAGATACTTAATGGCATTTATATCAAATTGGGTAAGAATTGAGGTAGTAATGGAGAAGAAATGATAAACACTTGGCCACCGAATATCCTCAATAACTATTTTTTGGGACACTAATACATGGGGAAAATGGAACACTAATATTTTTGCGTATTGGACGAAAAAAATTTCATAGTTTTCCACATATAGTCTAAGAAAACAAAAAATCAACCATTATTAAAAAAACACAATATCGTCAAAGGGAAACATTTACTGGTTTAAAAAAATTTAATCAACATCAATTTCGTTTGTTTAATTATTACACTTTATTCTGAAATTGCGGCGTAAGGTAAACAGTAGCAATTAAACAATTAGACTAAATAAACATAAGGGTTTAATTTGTTATCAAATGGGAATTGAAAAATGATGTGTTATTTTTGTCCGGGAGTTTGTTAATTGAAAATGGATTGGATGTTACTTAGGATAGAGGGTACAATGCCACATGACCCATGTGTTGACCAAGCAACATTACCAAATTTAGAGCAAATTTCTCTACAGGCTTGGAAACCTTTACGCAAATCACCAAATTACACACGTACCTAATTTTTTACTTGGTATGTGCATTAAAAAAAACTGAGAGAAAGAGGATCGAATTATGCATTCTTTGAGCATAGGCCGACATTTGAATATTGAAATTTTTTAATAAAAGTAATTCCTTGTAAATTTCGGTTGGACGCTCATTATTTTTGGGATTCCTAATTTCAATTCTTTATAACCAGAAGTATACTGTTATTAAGAAGTATAAGATTATTAAGTGCATTGCAAAAACTTTAAACACTAATTTATAGATATAGCTTATAAATCGGGTTCACTGTATGCTTTGAACCGTATATCTTGATAAACTTAGTAGATATTTTATTTAAATTTAAATTATGTATTTAAACTAGAACTCCATAATTATGTTTAAAAATATCTTTGACTACTCTATATGTATAGGACGATGCTCGATTGCAAATTAAAGAGTTATTATTTATTAACATTTTACTGAAAGCCCATTAGCTACATAATTTAGAGGTAAACTCACTCATTTATAAAATACAGAAATTTTTAGTATATATTCCTATTATTTCAAATGGGAATATTCTATAACAGATAATTAAATGAATCAGTAATAAGGAGCCAGATTCCAAAAATGATTACCTATTAATTACGATAATAGTAAAATTTTTACATATATTCATAAAAAATATTTTTTGTCTAGATGGCTGTTACTGGCACTGTTACAAGTGAGTGGTACAGTTTTGGGCGAGATCGAAAAGCTTAAGAATTGCGGCAGGAAAGTGATGTGCTACGGGAAAGTTACAAAACAAAACGGGAATCCATACTACCCAAATCTGTGAGTAGCATAATTAACAATGTGATGTATCCTGGAATATTGGATCATGGATTTTTCTGTCTCTGCTCGATGACTTCACCTGATCGTGTTTAACAATGTCAAAAGCTCATCCAACCATAGCTTATAGATTCGCCTGAGGATCTATAATTATCTGTAAATTTAAAGGGGCTATGAAAGAAAAAAAAAAAAAAAAGAAAAGATATAAAACCACAGCTTATTTATATATAATTCAAGATTATTATTGTACAGCATTAAAGGCCGGTCTCACCTGGAGAGTGGAAGAAAAAGCGGGGGGAAGCAGACAGCCAATTAGAATTAATGTTATTATAAAGGCAACTTGACCTTTGGTGCGAATCAATAAAATTGCTACATTTTCATAAAATAAAAACTCCAACTTATGTTACTTGAATGTGGCAAACAATGGCATTGACTAGTTTATTAGATTACTCAAGGAGCAGTTCTTCGCCATTTTTCCCCATGACATAAAAGATTACTTTACATCAGATTCAACTTTTTTTTTTTTTGGCTGTTTGTCGAATTCTAGTTTTATAATCAATAAAATATTTATCAAACTCGGCTGGAACAGTGCAATTTCTGTGTCGGTTCCCAAAACTTTATTATAAAGAAAATTTTGATATTTTTTTATCTTGCTGTCTATAATGTGTTCCCAATCACGAAAGAATAATTAGAATGTTAAATCTTAAAAAGCTTCTAAACTGTGAATTGAGAAAACTTGAACGTTAGCAAAACGGTACCAACGTTTTTCTCGTTTATATTTTTTATTAATGGTCCCCTTTGTTATAATTTAACCAGCACATAATCATCATATTTTGGGTTGTTGTAAAATATGAAAAGATTTAAAGGTTGATTGAATTTTTTTTTCTATATCGAACAACATACAGACAGATAGACGAATTATCAACCTCCTTTGTAGATCCTCTACCATCGGGCTCAACGATTGTAGAACATTCAGTTTATTATTGAGATAACATATTACCAATCTTTATAAAGGGATGAAGGCATTATAATACAGGTGAGTTAGTAACGGTCAGCTGCTATTATAATGCCCTTGGGAGCATATGTACTTTTGTGATGGCCTAATAAGCCTAGGCCCTGAATATACATTTCGCAGTATGATGTTTGAGGCAATGGAGGTTTTTCCTAGTAATATTGATTTTTTTTTTTATTTATACGTAATATGACTTCCCTTTTATAATAATAATTAAATGAAATTAGATAAGTATCTTTACTAGAGTATTATAATATATCAGGTTGTTGACCCATCTTGTAGAACTTCCATATAAAATCGCATGTCTCTAAGTCATACAAAGGGTTTCATAAAAAGTGTTAACCCGGTATTTTTAGCGTTTTAAGCATCTTTTTGTAAGTCGCATTATTTAGTAAAGCACAAATAAATATTTCATGTCCACAAAGAGAATTTAATTCGGCAACCAACTCCTCATAGTAATGTCATACATTTTTCAAATTTCCAGGCAATAGGCTAATTATATTTTATGAAATTGTGAACAAAAAGCTGCAGGAAAACGTAAGGGTTGTGGTTTTGAAGAAAAAACAACAAATCAATAAAAACCTAAGAATGTGTACTAACTGAAACTATCTATATGTATACTGGCATGAAACTTAATACTTAACTAAATCTGTCACATTTTGACTCCACAGCAATTTCAATCAAAAGTATACCTCATATACTACTATGCATCACATTACCTGTATCTTTCCATCACCACATTCACTTGTTGCGTGTAATTGTTAATTTGTGATTGGTCTTGAAAAAAAAAAATATGTTTCCTAGATTAATGCTGCAGCTAGAAAGTCATAGAAACTTTTTCCAACATTAAAAGAGAACCATCTTAAGGAGAGACATCTTAGAGAGTGTGAAGATGAATATCAAAGAATCCGGAACTTTGAACTTTATTCACGTTACTCACTCAATGTGTCAAAGAAAATTCTAATGCACCTTAATTACATAGCAGTATTCGATTTCCTAATGCGAGCTGGTACCCTAGATTGGGGTCTAGATTGACCTTGATAAAAAAAGGTATATTTGACCTAACATATTTCATATTATTTGTAATACCTCTTTGTATCCTGATAATTTATTTTTCACGGAAAAACGAATTATGAAAAACATGAAATCATATCACATATCTGGGATTATTTAGAGAATAAAACAACATACTTATAATTTATAAGATTTAAAGAAATTGTGGCGGAATGGAATAAATCCTTGATTCGTTCACTTTAAAATCAATAGATTCAGACCAAGATGCCTTAATTTTTTTTTAAATCTTTATTTGAAACCTGCTCTAATAGGACAATGAATAATTGTGATTGCATTTATATCATATTTATAATATTGAATTCAGGAATCTCCTCAATCCACCAGACAGATCACTTTCTTTACCCAGTCCTGGAATAGAGGTAGGTTATTTTTTTCTGTACGCACCATACAATGAGTTTACAGTTCTTATTTCGCAACAATCATTATTTTCATATAGTTAATATAGTTTTATAATACATTTAATTCACGTTGAGTAACACCTAACAAAACGAGGGAATATAACAAAAGGAAAAAGAAGAGCTACAAAACAATTATATACTGCTTGAACAAATAAATAAAGCCAGTAAAGTAAAAAAAAAAAATTTCGAAATTGCTGTCATTTTTTTTCTATAAACAAACATTTGTGTAGAATAAGCAATTGAAATGTACATCACTAGTTACTGAAAGAAAGTATGGTTTGATTTTTTATTTTAAAACAAAATGAGTTATTCTGTTTCGTGTTTCATTTCTTTAACGTAAAAGCGAATACATGAAGCATCATCTTGCAGTTTTTCACATTTTCCCTTTTCCAAACTCTTTCATCTACTTTTTTTGTGAGCTTATGTTGAGCAGGTCTGGTTCAGTTTAACATCATTTCCATACGTGCTAATATATTTCAATTTGTTTCAATCAGCTAATACCCATGTTAATAGTTGCTTGTTTATCTGAGTTTGAAGATATGCTCAAAATCTTAAACAAGAAATACTGCATTTTTCCTAGTTTGTTGAGCGACGTGATGAGGCAACGTATCATCAGCACGACTTCATGATCCATCGCCCCAGTGTCAGATCATGAATACACAATGACCTATTTTAGGAAAATTAGTTGCACGCGAGCATCCAACACCAGCTCTAATGTCATAATAAGCTTCTCGCATTTCGATATGTCAGTAAATACTAATTAAAATACTTTGAAATTTAAACCATCACACTGTTGTTTGATAAATGCAGATGAATGTCCGAACAAAAAACAGTAATCAATTATCGGTTTGATGCATCTTAACACGTTTAGCCCCTCATTTCCCTCGAGTGGGAAATTCGCAAATCTACATATTTTTATTAAAATATCTTTAATATAGCACTGATCGATCTGCTAAGCTAAGGAGTTATAAAATTACGTTACATACATTAGATTGAATGCTGAAACGCTGGAAAGAATGAAGTTCCGAATGAAGGATTGTCGAATATTGAAAGATCTGTCATATACTTCAGCAATCGGAACCGATGAGTTCAAATTTAAAGACTGGAACGAGTATAAGAAGAGTGTATATGTGATTTAGGGTCATTCTGTTTATATGATGGGATTTTGGCCGCGTTTTAAATCTATCGACATACACCGCATTTATCGTGAAGGTTTTTAATAGAGCTGGCACACCAATACGTTTATCACGGTGGATGAAGACACATCGCAGAAAGAAGTGATATAAAGTGTTTAATCTTTAGGTTTAAGAATCACACTAGTGGTAACGTGGGGGTCACTCAAATCCCCATAACATTTCTAAGTTAAATCAGGAGGAAATGACCTAGAATTCGATTTTTTTTTCAATGAATAAACGGATAAAATATAATTTACCTAAGTTTTAAAAATTCAGCAAATATTACAGTTTGAATCTGAAACTAATGACTTCCAGTGAAAATGCACTCGAATCTTGCATATTGATAAATAATGCACTCACTGAACTAGAATCTAAATTTTGAATCGAACTTCTCTTTCTTTGAAACACAAGAAAGTTAACCAGTTGCAAAAATAACCTAAAATCACCAGAAAATATACTAAAATCCAAATCATTTTTTCCTTCTAAACTCACCATCTTGGTTCAATAAATTTCAGAATGCCAATCTTCATCGGTTTTTGGTGGACAGGAACACTTATAATTTTCACAAACTTGTTCCATGAGGTGAAGGTACATTATTAGTTCAGGCATTTGTAGCAGAAAATTTTTTATTTTATGTCTCGGTTTCTTGAGCCAGTAGTACATCTCCACTTAGATTGGTTAGAATGCTAGACTGAGGGCTGAGGCCTAGAGATCTGGATGAAGATGTTATAAATGCTAGAGCACTTAGCATTACGAGCTTCAAACTTGGTACATGGCAGATGAGTGCTGATGGTCTGATTCAATGATTGAAATTTCTTATTAGTAGCGTTTTGGCTATATTTACCAAAAATATAAAGCCTTAAAATGAAGGTCTTAACCTCGAGTCACCTTCATGAATATCAAGTGACCTGCATCGTCCACATCTGATCAGTATCAATGTCCTATAATCAGTATCCAATTCTGATCCTCCACTTAAAACTCTTCTTCTTCACCATTTCTATCGTCAGTCCACTATAAAACACTCGTCTTTTTCACATACTTGTCGGCGTAGTTTCTCCTGCTTTTCTTCATTCAACAAAACTCGGAATGTAAGTGATGGTCTGACAGCTGCACCCTGTGGATTTTGAACTATCCCTGATGTTGAAAGGATCAGAGCCTTCCTTTGAACTCTCCCCTGAGGATTTCAAATTTGTGGAGTCACTAGATCAAAAGTGCTGGCAATTATAATAAGGTTCGTCATCCCCCCCTCGTTATCAACTAAGGGTTAAGAACTGATTGGAGATACTGAAGTGATACCTTTTCATACTTGCTTTAACATCATTGGAAAACAAAGAGAATAAATTTTAAAGATTGGTGACCCTAGATAGACGGCAGAGCAATCACTGCCTAAAATATCTTCTTATAGTAATCAAGACTAAAAATGATATAGAGACCATTAGAAAGGCTACAAATGGGCTCTATCAAAATCACTGTAGAAAAGAGACCACTTAAATGGCATGTAGGAACTATCAATAACATTCACTAACAATAGTAACTAAAGAACATAAAATAAAAACTATGGAGGGAAAGTGAGAATGAGATTAGGGATTGATACAATTAAAGAAAGAACAATCATAAAGAAAAAATACAGTAAATAAATAATTGAAGAGAATAATTGAATGATAGAAGAGAGGTTAGTAATTGGTAAAGTTCTCGTTTTAAAATTTGAAATTAAGGGAGATCATTGACTATTGAAGGGAATAGTGTTCCACAGGCTTGAAGATACCATTATATAGTTCAATAGATAGTTGTGTTATGAATATTACACCATATCAAAGCTATTGATAAGTTGAATCATCTATGATGGGCTTTGGAGTCAACGATATTTACCTATATTTGTTTGAATGAGGCAAAAATCATCTTAATACGGACATGTGTATGTACCTAATTATAATTAAAAAAATAAATTATAATAATAATTAAAAATAAATAAATTATACTAATAATTAAAAATACTTTGATTTTTGTTGTTCAGTAAATCCATTCACATACAACATTTGTTGTTACAGGAATAACAGTAGCCCTTGTTACTGTGATGAGAATTGCTCTGAATTTGGTGATTGCTGTTTAGATGTTGCACCCAACCCAAGTTATATGGCTGAAAAAAATGCTTGGGCTTGTGTCCCATTGACTTGGAATCAGGTAAGGGAAAAATATACAAACTAAATTTGTATACTTTTTGAGGATAAAAACACAAAACATAAATGCTTATTGGGTTTAATGTTATTCCCATTAGTTTGAAATTATTTACAATTTTATATGAAATAAATATTATTAAGTCTGAAAAGAATTGATAAAAAAAATAAAAGATGAACATATATCATACAATAAGATAAATCGTAACATAAGTTCAATGTTCAAAAAGTCATAAACAATGTTAAAAATGAATCAACCCATGTGTTAAAACAAGTATTTCTGAATAAATATCAAAAATAAAAGTAAACAAAAAATGTGATTCATTTAAAAAACAATGAGCCACAAAAAAATACATACATACACTAATTTACAATTGCTATACAAAATATAAGGGGTTTCCTGAAAACAAAAATTCAAAATAAAGTTCTAGGGTATCTTCTCTGTATAAATTTACTGGCTCGACAGGATAGGAAAAATTTATTTCCATAAGAATTTTAAAGTAAAACTCACTGATTATATGGTCTAATGATTTGAAAAATTAATGTTATTTAATCGTTCTAATTACTTGACAAACTGGTTTTATATTGAATTTTTTCAGCCCTGATGATGGCTGACTTTGCCTAGTGCTAACCATGTAGATTTATATATAAGAGAGACATAAGGCCTTCATTTAATTTTTTTTCTCATGAAATTTATTGGTCTCTACTTGGAGTTTTACTATCACTAAACCTATAAAGTATACATTTAGTAAGGTTAAACGTAAGATCGATTATATATAAAAATATTTAATTTCTGAGCACTTACGTCAGCCCTGTCAATCCAAATATCTAGCTGAAACTTTCCACTATTTAACAATTATAATTCTTATATTATTATAATTCTTTAACTGTACAAAGCCAATACAGTGGACCAGTTCAGCATCACTGGCACTTTTTTATAAATGGTTTTGTTCATTGTGTATTTTTTTGTGATCCTATCAAATAAAAATTACTCCTAAACAGATTTTATTTACAGAGTGTTTATGCTGTTTCAAATTGCGATCTCAACCATACTCAATGGAAATACAAATGTGAGAAAAATGTATCTTCTGATGAATATCATTATGCACTGGACACCCCAGTATATTCAAATCTAACTGGAGTATACTATGCTAACATTTACTGTGCATACTGTCATGAAAATTTGAAGTCCATTGACGTACCTCAACTTTCTGTCATCTGTAGTAATAATATCACTATTGAAATGGTATAATTTGGAAATGGAAGAATATATAATATAAGGTTTATATTGCCATCTGATAATTATAGAATATTTTTTGTCAGCTTTTAAAATTTGGTATTTACCAGAAAGGAAAGCTTATGTGGCAAGTTGGGAGTGGCTTCTGCAGTATATCAACCCTTGAACAAATCAGAAATGTAAGACCTTGTGTTCTGTCTGTGTCTAAATGCCCATCTGCTGTAGAGCCTATACTTTCTGCCAAGTGCAATGCATACTCCATGATATTGTCAGGACCAGAGAAGGTAATTTTAGTCTACAATCGTTAGAACAGTAATTTGAACATAAATTTATTTTAGATGTTGTTTGCAGATGTATCGGAATCCACATTGTGCTCTTTGCAATGGTGTAAATATATCCAGTTTACACTGCTGGTATGGATACAAGTTTAGGACATTGCCAAGTCTTTCAATGATATTACATTTTGACTGGGATTTTAATTCATGCAAGATTCCAGAGAGTGTCTGGGACGGACTACATCTGCACTGTACTTCTTCTAAATATTCAGTCAGCTCAAAATATAAAACCAGAACACGTAACAATAGCAATTTAGATGAAATATATAGTAACAAATATGAGGATCAAATAACATTAAAAGTGGATGGTTATTTAACTTACATATGCCTATCTGTTTCTGTTGTTTGCTTGTTGTTGCATATGTTCATATCAGTTTTTATGCCTCATCCGAAAACTGTTCCCACTAAAATTCTTGATTCACTAGTGATTTCTTTAATGATTGCTCAAGCACTTTTCCTGTGTGGAATACACCCTTTTTTTGAAGTACCAAACAACATATGCCATATTATCGCAATACTGATTCAGTTCTTTTTTCTGGCCTCATTTTTTTGGATGAATGCCATAAGCATTGATATTTGGAGTACTTTCTCCAATAAATCATTGAAAAACAATTCAGCAAAAAGCCACACAAAGTATGCTCTCTATGCTTGGGGGGGTGCAACCCTGATAACAGCTTTCTCAATTACTGCAGAACAAACTAATGTTTCTGATAAGGTTCGGCCTCATTATGCTGCAAGACCAAATGTGTGTTGGTTTGGAAATCCTACTGGTTTAGCTATTTTCTTCTACTTTCCTATTTTATTATTACTCATATTGAATACTATACTGTTCACAATTACTGTCTGTTGGTTTCAAAAGCATCATAACTCTTCAGAAACCCTTAAGACATCAGGAAGAAAAGAGTATAACAGACTTTGGCTGTACATTAAGCTTTCAATTATAATGGGTACATCATGGGCTTTTGGGATGATCACGTCTATCACTAAAAAGCCAACCTATCGCTACCCTTTCACTATTCTTAATGGTCTTCAGGGTGCATTCATATTCATTATGTTTGATCTGAAAACAGACATAGCATTTTTATTTTTAAAACAAGTAGGCTTTAGAGATTTTAGGGAAAGGAGTACAAACCAAGGCAAAAGTGATAGCACACATTCAAGTCGAGCGAGTGGATTTAGCAAAGGGGTCGGTAAAACATAAATTTAGATAATCATGTTAATATTATTTTTAAATTGATAATTCTATAACAGTTTATAATTTTTAATATATCAACGATGGTATAAATCATTTTCTTTTTGATACATCACATCCAAACCCTAATTATTAAGCCATTAAAGGTGTTGATTTCATTGGAAGAAATCATGAGGTAAATAGAAAATATTTTCCTTGGCAAACAAGCAGATCAATTCTGTGCTCAGATGGCCAAATGTTGTTACTTTTCCTAACAAAGAGATCTTTTCACATTCCAGAGTCTAAAAGTACTATAGTGCTATGAAAAATCACAAAGTTGTTTTACAGAAGGGAACACATTACCAACGATAGTAGGCTAATACTTATAGACTCTGGAATGTGAAAAAATCTCTTTGCTAGGAAAAGTAGCTTATAACATTTTGCCATCAGAGCACATAATTATTCCTGATGATACATTTGTAGCAAGAACACTGAAGATCTGACTGTGAAGAGAGGTAGGACATCATTGTATAGTAGATATATATATGACCGGCTATGACTGGAAATTTGTAATTGCTAATTTTTGATGCAAGGCATTCACTGTTAACTGTTCATAATGTTGATAATTATGTTAAATAAAATGAAAAAAAAAGCTTCAAAGAAGTAAACATTATTTATTAAATTATATCACATTTCTGGGATTGTTTAGAGAATAAAACAAAGTACTCTAATTTATAAGATTTAAAGAAATTGTGGAGGAATGGAATAAATCCTTGATTCGTTCCTTTTAAAATCAATAGATTCAGATGCCTTAATTTTTCTAAAAATCTTTATTGCTTATTTAAAGAAGTAAAAATTATTTATCTCATTTCCTGTTAATTTCAATTATCAAAACTAACAATTGACTGCCAAAATAAAAAATAGAAAAAAAAATTACTTCTTGAAAAAAGGTGTAATATAATTTAATAATGTGTTTGTACGGGCTCTTTTATGGTATAGTGGTCAGCATTACTGCTTTATGATATAAAGGTTCTCGGCTTTAATCGCTATATGCACAATGAATTTAATAACACTGCATACATACAAATGGGTTATTCCTGACATAGTAGCTAGCCTTCAGCCGTAAATGGGAGTACATAAGAGTGTAAGTATATTTTTTTAAATCTTTATTTAAAAAATTTCAATACATGCTAACAGGGCTATGAAAAATTGTGATAAATAAGCTCATTCATAGCGCATATGTAAATAAAAAACAAAAGACAATAGTGCATGAAGTCTCAAAAGATAACAGCAATACATAAAAACGGATTTGGTTAAAAACAAATTATTTTCAATTGCCATTACTTACAAGAAATTGGATTTTTGCATCTGGCTCATAAAAATTCCGTCTGCAATAAATCAGAGTTCTGTTACAGAAAATATTTTATCTCTAGTCCTTAGGGATCAACCTTTCCTTTTGTTTATAAATATCTAATGCAGGAGGTAATCTAACAATTGTATTAAATTTATTCATTTTTTTAACATCAAAATTTGACCATTGGAATTTACTTTCTTACTTTTTTTACTGACAAACCCGCATAAATGGTTAATAGTAAACCTTTTAGCTCAACAGCATAATAATAAATATATATGTCAGCCAACTTTGACAGAGATTTGCTGCTGTCAATCCTAATGTCTCCTTTCTGTTTTATGGGCTTTCTAGTGATGAGAAAGTATTTAGTATAATTCCTCCACCACTATTTTTTTTCTCTTCTTTACCTCTTACTTTCCACTCCAAAGCTAGCCTAGAATCCTTTGGTATTTCCCTTCTTTCTTGTTTTACTGATAATGCCACATAAATTGCTACAGTGAAGCAGATAGCTCAGTACCACAATACTAAGTATATTTCACAGCCCACTATGACACATATTTACTACTGCCAATCTCACACGGCTGTTTTCTGTTCTAATTTATGGGCTTCCTAGTGACAAGAACTTATATAGTCTAACACTAACAATTTGATTTCACCTGTAATATTCAACAATTTCCGCCACCCATATTTTTTGTCTCCTCTTTTCCTGTTAATTTCCACTGCATCACTAGCCTGGAGTCTTCTTTCATCAGCTTTACATATCCATTGTTACTATAACCTTTTTTCATTAATTACTCCCACCATGATCTTTACTTTTAAACTATACTATAAATATTTTATAAGTTTATTATACAATTAAATTTCACAACAGATCTAGCTACAACTTTGTTGTGACTGCTGCCAGTCTGTCAATTTAGCTGCTGGTAGGAGACAGAGAGGTCTCAACAATAGCACTGATTCACAAGGAGCCCATTTCACTGTACATACTCTGTTTCAATAAATTATTTTTAAGGTTTTTCTCGAAGGATATTACTAATCCAAAAACTTGAGGCAATATTTTAGTCGCCTTCCTTGCAATTGACATTCTTTTATTAATTTCTAAATTAATTTGTTGCTCTATAAAAACCTAATTGTTCTAATCATTAAAATTTTACAACTGGCTGTAATGTCACCTTTTTTATTCCATTAGTACTCAGTACTTATGTTTGGCCTTTTCCTATAATATATTCATATTCTGTTAATCCTAAACAATAATTATTGAAGGTTCATTTTTATTAATTAAATGATTTAATGCAAACTAAACATCCATATTTATCTGATTGATAAATGGGTTATCCCTTCTAAATTGTATTTTATTTTTTCTTATTGACTTAAAGAAAACTGCACTTTGTCTCCCTGAAACAACTGTGGAAAAGTTGTTGTTTGGGTGTTTATCTCCAATATTCTTGTTTACACTAATGAATATGACCTTGCAAAGGAACAGTATATATTTTGTGTTTTGTTCCAAATAATTATACTTTGTTTTATAAAAAGCTTATTTTATTGCATTATTTTATTTTTAAAGATAAAAACATCGTAACTCAAGCAGAAGCATCAAGTAACTTTTAAACTTAATTGTTCAGTCATCATATAAAATTAAATTGGATTATGAACTGTATGTCAAGATATCATAAATGAAAAGAATAATTTAAGCCCTTAGGAGTAGTTGTTACAAGAAAATAAATAAATAAGTCAGTATTCAACAATTAATTGGTTTATTTATGTATAAATAAGGAGTAAATAATAAAATATCACAATTTCATACACAACCATTTAGCTTAGTAATAGATACAAATGAATTTAATTTAATTTAATGGACAAATGGATGGAATTACAGAAGTAGAAAAATAAGACAAAAAAAAAACTTAGTTAGAAAATAAAATTATTTCTGTTTCTCCTCAATCCTTCACATTCTTTATCATGACAGATTATCATAATCATGATGATTGTCATAATGATTTGTAATGATGTGAGTGTAACTCACTACATAAAGTGAATATAATAATACGATAAGATTAATCATATGATTAAAGACTATATACCAATTTATTTATTAAAGTAAATAAATTTTTCTTTTTTGGCCCAGAGATAATGTCGTCACATAATATATAATTTATAATATAATAGAAATCAGATAATTAAATTGACTGTAGCTTATGGGTGTCTTTGTTGGCAAAAGGGTTTGACAGACAAGTTGACGGACCAGTGATAAACACCCTTTTTACATTGGGTTAAAAACAGGTCAAGGCAAAGGGCTCCTAGTAATTGAATTAACGCTGTTTGAAGACCCATTGCTTTTATATTCTGCTGGAATATGGATCGGGCATCATACGAACCCTTTTCAGTACCAGAGAGGGCATTTCATAAAAACACCCTTCTTTACATCAGGTCGAGCCTATGGGAGAAACGCTTAGGAAAGGGGTGTGAAAAAGACACTTTCAGTTAACAAAGATGGGCGTAAACACTCTTCTTTACAACGGGTCAGAACACATCTCAGCTCGAGGGATACTTAAAGAGAAGGAGTTGAGATCAGTTTTTTGAGAAGAGGCAATTTTCAGACATGTAAACACTAATTTTAAATTTAATAAAAAATAATTTTATTTTCATATATCTTTATGCCAATGTAGTATGCTCAGAGTTTGATAAATTAATCAAATAAATTAGCTTAAATAATTAATAGCATCACTAATCAGTTCTATATAATTAAATCAATTATTTTAATTATTCGACTTGAGCGTAGAGGCTCTCGCCAGATAAGGTAAGTGAAAATATATATGGATCAAAAGATAGATACATATTTTTATTTTACGGATTAAAAATATTTTTTACCGAGGACCGAGCATTGCAGATTATATCATTTATTTTAAAAGTAAAACTTTTATATTAAAAAAAAATCACTGAAATTTTCATCAGCTTCAGTCTTGTTTTGCTCTAAGTTTTTCACTGGATACTTCCATACTTTGTATCCATAGGTCAAGGTCTCTTGGAATTTGTGGTTTTGGCCCAGCATTTAAAGATTTCATTACGTCTTCAACATTAGTTTTTATCATGGTCTGTTTACTAAGAACTATTGCTCGGATAAAGCCATCATTTGTAATAAATTTTTGTTCAACATAAATGCTTTTTTCATCCCAGTAGATTACCTAGAATTTAATACCGGCATATTAAGAAGTCTTACTCAGTTGATAATAATAGTCATTATTATATTGCTAAAAAATTTTGTTTTCAAAAGAATTTTACCTGGGTGACAATTTTGTAGAAAGTAAAAATAGGAATAACTCTCCGGTATCTGATATTCGTAGCTGCTTGAAGAGCATCACTTTTCCTTTTCAACATTTCATCATATATCCCTGATCGGTCATAGAAATGGAAGCGTGCAAAATCAAGGTCCCTTACAAACCTAGCATTGTTCATGTGCTTGAAAACTAAATCTAAATCTTGTGTAAAGCAAAATCCTGAAACAAGCAACCAATGTAATTAACAGAAAAAAAATGAGCGGGTAAGAAACTAGGTAAGTCGATAGTACGAAAACTGGGCCAGCCAGTCTCATGCAAATACAAATACTCATAGATGCTAAAAAGAGATGACACAATACTTTTTGGAAGAAGTATATCACTTGCTTAAGTGTATCATTTGCTTCATTGGCTGAGTTATGAGTAGTTGAATGTATGAGCTATCACCTTTACCTCAATGATAACGTATAGGCATATATAATAGAAGCTATGTAAAATATAAAACATAAATAAAAAATAGAAGTTAACCTTGTAAAATAGTTAACAAATTTACTAGAAAACATTAAATACAAATCACAATAAATATGTATAGACTTACAGTATGAAATTATATAGAAAGATAATATAGAAGCCAGTCTAAATCAAGAATCTAAAAAAAAATTATTTATCAGTTATTTCGTGGTACATTTGCTTAGAATATCATAATATGAAGCAATATTTGTGAAATTGGAAAAATTGAATTGTTGGATTAAATTGGTTGTTGCGTCATTAAACAAAATTCAGTTAATGGTTATTTTTATAGTTGTCTAAGTAAATACTCTCTCAGAAATCTAAATGTTTGAAAAATGTATGATCTCCATTTTAAAAAAGTATGGAAAATAATGAAACTTAGATGAGTGGACATACAGGAAGGTATCTGATACAGAATGTGAAATAAATTTCTATTCTTGTACCAAAGATAGGTGTTCAAAGTGTAATTAACTAACACTAAAAATTGAAGCATCCAGCAATAAGGACAAGGATCACAGACAAAATCATGTTTTACATTCAAGAAATGTGGAAAAAGCTATAAAACGTTTAAACGGTGATCTACATAAAGCAAGAGAGAATCCTTAGGAATATTATGGATTCTCTTTCGATTCACAGAAGACAATGAATCCTAAACTCTCTGTTTCATTGCCTCATTTCTGCAGCCAGGGTTCTCAAATTTTTCATAACAATAAATGTCAAGATGTGGTTAAGGGATGAGATTACAGCCACCAGAGGATTTCGAGAAGTGAAATCATAAATTTTAAAATTAAAAACATGCTATTGCTCGCAGTGATACCATTTATATTCAGGTCCCTTCTACATCAACAACAGAACCTTTCATGCTCATCTAAACATCCCATTCATTCAAGACTCCTGCCACCAGAACTTCCATTCTCGCCTCCCTGATCATTCTAATCCCTATGCTATGGTTATATACTCCCATGTCATCCCCAGAAACCCAGAGTGACCCCTAAGGTGGCCTCACGGTCTCCTCCAAACCAACTAGTATTTTGTGTATTGTAAACTCTGTACCATAAACGGATAAGTTAAGTAAGTGGTATTGGTTAATGTGCCTTTTTCCCTCAAAGAAGCAAGCCATTAAAAAGTAAAGTCCTATGCACTCCTTAAAATACTTTATAATTATTCTATGTTATCATTTCAATAGATATTACTAAAAAAAAAAAAATGAAAATGGTCTGAGCACTAACTATCAAGTTCAGATGTCAAGAAAGTGAACTTAGTATCATTAAGACATTTAAATCAGTTTAATTTTATTAATAGTACTTCTTGTAGAATCTGTATTAAATTAGTGCCTGAAATAGCTCAATACTTTATTCAGGAATAAATAGAGGTGAGCCCCATCACCTTTATTAGTCAGTTTAGTCCAGTCACATATAATGTATATCATTGTACTTGTTTATTCATTATATAATTTCTATAAAATAACAAAACCTGTATATAATGTAGTGAACTACAGGAAATACAAAATAATTTGTAAATAGATTCACCTGAGGATCTATAATTTTATATAATTACCTGGAAATTTAAAGGGGCTATGAAAGAAAAAAAAAATCAGGAATAAATTTAAGCAGATAAATTTTTTTATCTAAAGTTTTATGCAACTTTTAAATTGAAAATTTTTGTATGAGGTGAATGACTTATTGCAACCCTGGATTTGTTAGTCAGGTTATGTTGAGGTAACTTACCAAATATAACAGTAGGGTCTGTGACCTTTCCTTTTTTATCGAAAATCCTGCCGAACAATACAGTGGAAATAATTCTCATGTAGTAAAATACGTCGAAGAAACACATCAGTAGCAGAGAAATAATGCTGAGTAAACACGCCATGTCGAGTTAGAAGTGTACACAGACTGGGGGAATCTTAACGACTGTTGAAGTCAAGTGAGACTAGGAAGGTCGTACCGAATTTTCAAGGCCAAGAGTGGGGGGGGGGACCTGACTTACCTAGAGAAGCACTGTAGGTAGGAGAGGATGGGGTGTTCTCTACCTGTACTATTTTTATTTATAGGATTACCTATTCAAAAGGGAGAGGCTCTACTTTCACTCAGGCATGGTCGAATGTCGTCTGTCTATAAGTAATATGATAGTGGTAGGATGAATGATCCAATCGAGCTGAAATTTTAAAGGTCTGTCAACCTTAGTAATATGATAAAACCTGGGATTGGGATGATAGGCTGTCTAAAAACACTGGTACTTTTGCCTAGAAATATTTCATTTTATTATAATTTCAATTCATTATACATAGCTAAAGAAACTTGTTTTACCGAAACAATTGTAAATGGCTAAAACTGTTTTTTTGAATATTTTTTTTCTCGTTGTGGTCATTCAAGAAGTGTTCTTAAATACGCGGAAAAAAAAATAAAAACAGCCAAACTTTAAGTTTGAAGTGACTTCGGAAATTTTAATAGTATTTTTCACGCTTTCCAGTTTTAGTAACTTAAATGGTATGTGGAATATAAACAACGGTTCCTCTACAAATTAAATCGCAACGCCAGACGACCTTTGAGTGATGAAGATGTGGACTTCATAACTGTATTTCTGGGTTCTTCGATTTATGTAACACCGTTATGTCCCCAGCTGGTAAAAGAATGTCTGTAGAAGTATTTTGTGTGTCCAAGTAGGTATATGTGAAATTTAGAGTATCTGTCCTTGATTATTTAGTTAATGTATGGTATTTGTAAGCCTTTGTACAATGTCTTGTTTGATATTTATGAAGTTGCGCCCGAGATCTAACGTAGTATATACTACGTTGTGTATAAACTATGCAAGCTGCCCAATTACTGTCCGTTCGGCAAGAGAATGCCCCTGACTATCGTCAGACTATTGTCACCGACGTGGGGCACGACTATCCAACGTTCCTCTAAATCTTACCCTCACCCTCCGGATGACTAAATAGCAATAAAGAATGAAAGGGCAAAGGGAATCAAGGACACGCGCGTGTGAAAGGGGCCAAGTTAAACTGGGTTCTCTTAGGTTTTTCAACGGCATTCTTTTAGCAAACGAACTGTTCTGTAATTGAGCAGTTTGTGAATTTGATTATGATGCCAAACCCTCATCTCTGCCCATTGGTTCAGAATGGTTTTAGAAATAAATTATACATCTTGGTCTGTTTTCTAATGACAGAGCCGATCTAATAAGGGCTTTGAGAAGTCCAGATCGTAGTTTTAGTTTAATTTTTTGCATTGTTTGTGAGTTTACCATAGGAAGCTACAACATATATTTATATCCAAGAATCCGCGTGGATAGGGCTTACTAAAAGTAATTAAAAAAAATAACACGGGTACAATAAATAAAAGTGAGTCAAGAACTATACATAAATGAACACGATAGATTAAAACGAAGATCTCTTAATAAATATAACTAAAGCTAGAGATCAAATTAATTTAATATCGTAAATATCTAGCCTGGCCAGGCTATCAATCGCAAGCATAGTTTTTAATCAGTAATGTAAGTTCGGCACCAGGCATCACAAATTAAGAGACAACCCACAATAATAAATTACAACTGTGAACTGATCATATTTCCAAGAGCGTGTCTCAAAACTAGAGGTTACAATCTGCTTATTTGTTAGGCTTCCTTCTTCACGCTTGGTACAAGTAAGTCAGCTAGACATCGATATTACAGTGACGTAGATAGTTGCGTCATTGTTTCATACACTGCAGTACTCCCTCCCCCCTAATAATGGTGTCGAGGAACTTGACGTTTGGCTTGATCCTTTGACCAAATTTGCTTGTATGGGCTTGAGGTAATGGAGGTGTAGAAGGCACGGGAACGGGTGTGTCATCCTTAGTAGTTTCTAACAAGATACTGGTCTTCTTCGCCGTAATAGAGAGTTTCTGCCACTGATATTTCTGCCTGCTGAATTGGCTTACATATTATAGCCACCTGAATCTGATAGGAGTTGCAGGTGTGGCTTTTTGATGCATGGCATATGACTGGTCTTTCAGTTCAGTTCACTGCAGATCACACAACAGTCTTTAAAAAGAACCCAAGAGGTATCCATCTGTCTTTGTCCCATTGTTACCTATACGCTCCTTCGCAGTAATTAGAGGCGTCACATGCTAGAGACAGTTCGGCTTAAGATGAGAAAGGAGGGCAGCTTCTTTCAGGCTACTCTGTTATTTTTCAAATGCTCACTTCATTCCACTTAATAGTACTTTAATCGTTCTTCTTTACTCCGATTAGGTAACTGTTGAGAGGTTTCTGAATTGCAGCCCTTGGGACCCATGGCCTATAGAAATATATTACCTTCTTCACACTTGGTCTAGGTAACTTAGCTGGACACCGTTATTATTTCAGTGATACGTCTAGTATCTATGGATTGTTGCGCCATTATTCACTTCCCCAACACTTCCTTCTAGATAAATAAATTTTCCTTTGTTTTTGAATTCTAAACCCGATAAGCATTAACTGGTGCCGAAACCCGGAATTCGTGGAGTGGGAAGAAAACTAAGCGATGTCTGTTCGATTTTTTTTTCTTCTCCTTTTTGCCGTGTTCAATCAAAGAGGGGATAGAGAAGAAAGAATGGCGGAAGGAGGCGTGCTACGACCACCTGTTCTGAATGTAGTGGATGGCGTGGAACCTTTAGCAACGAGAAGGGTGGGCGTTTTGCCAGAAGCTCATGCTACCGCTCTAGCATTGATGAGAGTGAAAGTGATGAACACTCAAGATCTGAGAAAGGCAATGTCAGAGCTGGAATGGTTCACTGGCGAATTAGGAGAACTTAACCACTTTCTGAAGGGAGGAGGTCACCTCACTTCGTTAATCCTAGCAAAATCAGAGGGAAATCTTCTGGACCCCAGGGATGAAGAGTCACTAAGAGTGGCCCTGATATGTCGGGTCAAGAGAAGTATTCTCAACCAGATCCAAGCGGATGAGAAAACGTCGTGGGAAACGGTGAAGATGCGGCTAAAGAAAGCGTGTGGAGGAGGGCGATAGACCCCAGAAGAAGATATTTTTCAAGTGTTGGAGACAAAATCATCAAGGCAGAGTAGCGGCCAATATGCCGCAGGTCTTCTAACCCGTTATAATCAAATAATGGAGAAAATGAGAGAGACAATGAGCATCGAAGAGGTGGAGGGCAGAATGGGATTTCTGTCTACTATACTGAAGGTACAGTTGGCGAAGGAAACAGGGAGAAAAGAGGTATTCCCTAATGAGCGCTCATTCCTTGAATGTGCCCAAGTCATGATTGACACCAACGCCAGGGAGGAGGAATCAAGGATACAGGAGGATGAGGGAGAATGGACCCGGATGTACAGGAGAGCCAGGGTCCCTAAATCGAATTGGAAAAAAATCGAAACACCAACGACCGGTAGGGACAGGGGAGTGGCAGGCGAAAGGAGGTTCAGGGTGACGAGACCCAGGTACGGATCCAGCAGAGAAGAGAGAAAATGCCATGGGTGCGGGAAGACGGGTCATTTAGTGGCACAGTGCCCCCGCACAAAATGTTTCGAGTGCAGTGAGGAGGGGCATATCGCTAGGCATTGCCTTTACGTGTATCGGAGGAGAGATGTTCATAGGGCAGAGCCCATGGAAGTAAATACGCAAACGATGCGGGAAAGAAGGAAGATATCACCCAGGGGTAATGGATCTTCAGCTGAGGAATCTTCAGGAGCGTCAGGAACGTCGGAAACGTAAGAAGAGCTGGCTCGCGACAGGAGCCGAGAGCATGAGCGAAAGAAGACTACTTCGAGAAGGTGGGAGCTGCGTGTGGCAGCCTGAGGAGGGTGGCAGCAGAGTGGTGACCACACCCTAAAGTGTAATACAGTGAGAGGGATACTGTGCGAGTTGCTAGTAATCAGAGTCGAGAGGGGAGAGAGGTGCTTGGTAGATACAGGAAACACCAATACCATAATGTCACGCGGTGCGTTGGAGCGGCTGTATGGCAGAGAGAGGGCACTCCAGGTCAAGGTATGTAAGTGCAAGTTAGTTACCCTGGGCGGGCCCTGTAAAGTAGCGGGAGAGGTGGTCGTGAATTTAGAGAAATGGGTGGAAAAAAAGGGTGATATTTACGTACATATTGTGTAGTACAAATAATATGGGGGTGTGACTTATTGGGTCGGGTAGGCGCACTTGTAGAGAACAAGGGAAAGGAGTGGCGGATCAAGTTGGTGGGGGGGACTTATCAATGTCAGGAGACCGTAAGAGGTGGGAACGCGCGGATAGGGGCAGTCAAGAAAGTTGTGGACTGGAGGGAAAGCTTACGGAGGGAGTTCGGAAATATTTTTTTGTGGAGGGTGATATGCTTGGGGCAACGGGGAAGACAGTACATGAAATCCCATTAAAATCTGACCGAATAACGTACGCGAAGGAAAGACGATATCCGCAGGCACTCCGCCAACATATCCGGACAGAAATCGACAGCTTAAGACGACATGGTATAATCGTGGATAGCACATCACCGTATAATAGTCCTCTGTGGGCAGTACGAAAGAAGAGTAAACCGGGAGAGGAGGAGGAGAGATATAGAATCGTCGTCGATTTTAGAAAATTAAATGAGAACACAACGGATGAGAAGTATCCGATTCCCTGTTTTGAAGACATTCTCGACAGACTGAATGGAGCTACAATTTTTAGCACCTTGGATTTGAAAGCAGGGTACCATGAAATCAAAATGAGCGCTACCGATCAACACAAAACAGCGTTTACTTTCGAGAGGGGGCACTATGGTTTCACTCGGATGCCATTTGGTTTGAAGAACGCTCCGATTACTTTCCACGATTGATGGACGAAATTCTGAGGGGGATTGACGAGGCGGTAAGCCAGATTTATATGGACAATCTGTTGATCTTCAGCCGAACAGAATCTCAACACATTGAACATCTCCGGAGGGTATTCCGACGATTACCTGAATTCGGGTTAAAATTGTCGATGGAAAAATCATCGCTGGGAGAGGATTGTATAAACTTTTTAGGGCATACCATCTAGAGGGAGGGAGTCTGCGAAAGTCGACGCAATTTGGATGATAGTGGTGCCGAAAGGCATCAAGGGCATTCGGCGACTTTTAGGTACGCTTAATTACTATCGGCGTTTTGTGCCAGACATGGCAGAGTATCTCGTATCCATCAGTAACCTGCTGCGGAAGGGGCGCGGGTAGTGATTACACCTATTATGGAGCAAAACCTTCGAAAATGCATGGCTCGACTGCAAGAGGCAAACCCTGGCGTCTCCCGAAGTGAGAATGCATTGGGAGCGGTGCTGCCGCAGGAGGGAGATGGTGGGGAGCGCGACCAGTGGCCCACGCGAGTCGAAGACTGACCAACATGGAGGCGAGGTACAGGACCCTCGAGTGCGAACTTCTTGGCATCACATGGGCTATTGATCATATTCGTCCATACGTCTTCGGGCGGAGATTCAGAGTACATACGGACCACAGACCTCTTCAATGGATGGGGAAGCTTAAGGAATCATCCACCAGGGTGACATGCTGGAAGCAGTTTTTGCCACAATACAACCTGGAAATTGTATACAAACCAGGGAAGGACAATGTAGTGGCGGACTGGTTATCCCGAGCGATTACCGTAAATGCAGTCGAGGAGGGGGAAACGTCCGGGGATCACAGACAATTTATCCAGGAATGGGGGCCCGGGGAAGATAGAAGTCGCGGTAAGCGGGCCGATAGCGATGGGAGCGAACACCAATAAGCGGAAGAATCTGCGGAGAGCGTCCGGTGGAAATGGAGACGATTGAGGGTATCATTAACGATAAACGGTGGCAAATTATTTGGAAGACACAAACGTCCGGCCTGATGCGAGCTACTCATGAAAACTATGGCAAGAATAGTATTACGACAATCTGGTCCCAACCGGGAGTCAAGGGCAACCAAATTTGCCAGGCATTGAAAGATGCATCCAGACCAGGGAAGACCTACCATCTATTTGTCGGCAACGCGACAGTATGGGATCAGATCAAGAAACTATGGAGAACAGAACAACTGGGAATTGAACCATTGTGTGTTCGTTGTCTAACTATGGTCCAGACACTGCGTGATGAGGAACGGCAGTGGGAAGTAACGCTTGCCTACCATCAAGGGAAGACAAACTACCGCGGTGTGCAGGAGACTTTGCAAGCATTACATCGGTGGTACTTTGGGTGGAATATGAAGAAGACGATCTAAGAGATTCTAGGAGCTTGCAATATATGTCTTAAGACTAAATATGACCGACACCCACCACAGGGACAACAGGAGGAAACACCCACAGCAGAGACGCCACTTGGAAGGGATATAAGTGGGTTACGACAATAGATACCTTCAGTAAGGTAGCTATGGCGTATGCCGTACAAGAGAAGTCATCCAACGCTGTCTTACAGGTATTACGAGCGTGGTTCCAGTTTTATGGGGTACCGGACCGAATCTCGTCGGATGGGGGTAGGGAGTTCGATAATGCAAACGTGCGGTTGGATATGAAGAATCTTGATATCGTGTGGCATCTCAACACCCCAGGACATCCTAAGAGTCGCGAAGGCATCGAAAGGTTGCACAGTACCTTGAGTAACCACCTGCGGGTGTATCAGGTAGAAAAGGGTCTGCAGGCGAACGAGGCGATGCCGAAAGCAGTGGCGGCATACAATCATTCCATCCTCTCCAGCACGGGTTTTACGCCGTTCGAGATCCTCTTCGGACTGCGCGTGAGGCGCCGGAACGGGACAGAGACGGAGGAGAGGTATAAAAAGTGTTCGAGTTATATGGAAATCTCTTAACTCGCCTATCAACCGTATTGGCGGATGGCATGCGAAAGGGTGACCAACCTGCTCTAGTGCAATACACAAGGGATTAGGTTTGAGAGCTATCAATGATATGATATCTTCCATATTGTGGGAAATAATTTAGTCAGAATACCGAGTTGTATTTCGTTGTCAAGTAAGCTAGTCCTTTCCTAGCTAGCTTTTTGCGTCTTAAGTCTGCAAATTTCGTACTTACCGGTATCACCGCGTGTCTAAATGACCAAACGGCTACATGTACTCAAATACCCCGAATATTGTTACGCGTTGACAATGCCTGCCCACAAATTAGTTCATGTATTTACACGTTCTAGCGCTTTCAACAGAGTTATCAGATGGTCAATCGTTTTTACGGTTGAATATATTATAAATTTTACGTAGAATATATTCAATTAAATCCATGGAGTAATAACTTATAAAGAGAAAATTTCGAACCGACCTATAGAGCCAGATACTGCATAGAAATTTGTGTCAACAACCTTTGAACTCCTTGTGCATATCTACATATTCAGCTTGTGCAGCTACATATTCATAAGAAGTGTATAAATAAACAAGACTCATATGTCATGCAAATAGGTAGGTCACTTCGTGAGTTGAGATTTTATTGTAGCCAATAAAAGTATAAAAGTCTTTTTGTTGCTGAGATCCTTTGACTGCCGCTTAACAGAAAACCTGTTAATTTTTGCTGTTGCACCCTACACATGGCTTCCAATATGATCAAGACGAAGATCGTTTGTGTTGATTAGCCCATAGAAGACGAGCAAGACTTGAAGGACGTCATTACGGAAATTCCTTTTTTTATTAGAGAAAATCACATGAATGTGAAGGAATAAGGAAATAATGAAACTAACTCAAGAATTTCCAGAAATAATAAAACTTCATGACCAATCGGGTATCACAAGTCTGTTATTGCTTAAAATAATTACAGCATCATTCACTTCTATGCACGATAAACCTATAATATCCGGATGCATGCAGAGAAATAACGATTCGGATTGTGATGGAAACGAAAAATCATTGGAAAATTGATTTGGCAAAATAAACCACACATTATTTATCTAAGATTGTTCGCCATTGATTTTCAACAAATATAAATGAAGGATGATACCTTAGGCGGCTTTTGTTGGTATTTTAACGGTGTACCCCTGTCAACAATAGATCATCCTTGTACCAAGGATGTAATAATGATCAACCAAAGTTCAATTTTTAATGTTATTAACCTTGGTATTATGAGAAATAACAAAATCAACACCACGAAATACTTGTTTAACTTTTCTTAAAAAAAAAAAAAATGTCAATCAATAGCAATTTTGGGAATTAATCAATCATAAAATAAAAGAACACCCCCAGCTGTAAAAAAAGGTTTCCTAGTTTTATTTGCAACGGCGTAATATAAACGAGTTAGCATTAGACCATTTGAAGCGGAACTCTGTATTTATAAGCTGCTGATGAAACAACCTTCAGAGCTCTACTTCAAAACTCCTATTTAATGTGTTGGAAAATAAATGAATCTATAATTTATCTTAGTGGTCGACACATAGTGATTTATGATGTACATTATTTGTATCCGACTTTTGAATTTCAATTTACAATGTTAGCGGTATGTATGGAAGGCCGACTAAAATAATGTAAATAGAATTACGTAAATCGAAAATAAAAGTTAATTTTTTTTTTTTGTAAATGAGTTGTGAAATAAATTTGGTTTGTTTTGTTTATCTTATGATGTTATGGATTTGATATCGATAAGAAAAGAGCAATGTGAGAGAGAGAGAGAGAGAGAGAGAGAGAGAGAGAGAGAGAGAGAGAGAGAGAGAGAGAGAGAGAGAGAGAGAGAGAGAGAGAGAGAGAGAGAGAGAGAGAGAGAGAGAGAGAGAGAGAGAGAGAGAGAGAGAGAGAGAGAGAGAGAGAGAGAGAGAGAGAGAGAGAGAGAGAGAGAGAGAGAGAGAGAGAGAGAGAGAGAGAGAGAGAGAGAGAGAGAGAGAGAGAGAGAGAGAGAGAGAGAGAGAGAGAGAGAGAGAGAGAGAGAGAGAGAGAGAGAGAGAGAGAATAAATAGGAGACGGTAGAGAGAGAGAGTTAGGGAAGAGAACAGTTGTTATTGTTTACTGTACGTGGTAAAGGATTATCTTTAGTCAGTATTGCTTGATCAAGCCATTGAAACTGTGCCATCTTGCCTGAACGGCCTTTACATTTCTAAACTTGTGAATGATTTCGCACTTAAATGGGATGTGGAAGTTGGAGAAATCCAACTTCAGATTTCGTCTTATCAGAGGACTGCCGACACTGCATCAACTTGCCTGGTTCAACACTAAGAAGAAGACGACAACGACATTATCACAGATTGAGAGGTCAGACCCAACAATTTTTATTTGCGCTATTCTCCCTCTCTCCAAAACAAAATTAAACTAGGAATTAATTATTAACTTAGAAGGTTCACGATTTTATTTTGTTAAATTGAATTTAATTATTAACTTAGAAGGTTCATGATTTCATTTTGTTTATGAAAAAATTGGAGTTAATGTGGTTTGGCATTATATATGTATACTTTATTTTTCAAATAAATTTATTGTTAAGCATTAGCCATATATTTTTTCACAATTCTTATTAGAGTAATTATTGTTCAATATTGCCTTCAGCTCGAGTTATACTACAATGAGAGGTAACGGAATCGGCACATATTACTAGGGTGCTCGGGGATTTCACTATTATTGATTTTTTTAAATTTTGTGCACCTTGGCCCCCAACACTGGTCCTCCGGGCCGAAACCGCTTATCACTTATTTCACGACTAGTTTTGATTTGATAGGTTTTCCTAAAATGCCGGAACTGACTCTGGAACAACGGGGAGACCTGTTAAAGCAAAAGATTACTCAGCTGTACCTCGAGATTCAAGCAATTAGAAAGGACGCAAAGGCTGCAAAGGACGATTTAAATGCGTTTCCAGCATTCAGAGGAAAATATAAATGTTTAGAAAACGTATACACCCAATTTGTCCAACCCTGGGAATCATTGCAGGAAATCCATTTGTTATTGAATAAGGAACCAAAGGACTTCCCCTATGAAGAAAAGCATTATTCTCATGCAAAAAATTGCGTCTACGATTGTAACAATATTTATGAGACAATAATGCATCCTATTCCTCAGCCAGCGCAAACTTCTATGTCAGGTATTCAAGTGTCAGGAACAACCGTTCATGACGCCACTACCATGCTTGATGCTACAATTACCTCTAATGCTCGGACTCGTCTACCAAAAATTAATATTCCAAGCTTTCATGGAGATATCCTTAAATGGCCTCAGTTTAGAGATGTATTTCTGTCCTTGGTACATGATGAATCAGCTTTGACTCGTATTGAAAAATTTCACCACTTGATTGGATCATTAAAAGATGAACCTCTTCAGATAGTATCAGCATTTCCACTGGTAGCAGATAATTACGACGCGGCGTGGGCAGCGTTGAATACTAGGTTTAATAATAAACGTATTCTCGGCTCCGTTTACTTACAAAAAATACGTCAATTCAAACCAGTAAGTTCCCCCGTAAATAACCTTACGTATTTACGATCGTTTTTGAAAACAGTTGCAGAAAACTTTTCAGCACTAAAGGCTCTCGAAATAGCCAAAGAAGCTGACTTTCTTAAATTAAATTTAGCTCTTGAATGCCTAGATCAAGAAACCCGTAAACTATACGAAGAAAAGCAGCAAGGACAAGAATTTCCAACTTACGACTCCTTGATTACATTTATTCAACAACGTTGTCAAATCCTGGAACTTTCCGATCCGAATATAGCCATCTTTGTTCGTGCCAAACCAAATGTTTCTGCCGTGAATCGACCTAAAATATTAACATCCTGTGAATGATTTCGCACTTAAATGGGATGTGGAAGTTGGAGAAATCCAACTTCAGATTTCGTCTTATCAGAGGACTGCCGACACTGCATCAACTTGCCTGGTTCAACACTAAGAAGAAGACGACAACGACATTATCACAGATTGAGAGGTCAGACCCAACAATTTTTATTTGCGCTCTCCAAACTCCTACTAAAACGTCTACTTCCAATTGTTGAATCCAAAAACCTTTTTCCCACACACCAGTTTGGTTTCCGCCAACGACATTCCACTGCTCAACAAGGCCTTCGCGTTGTTGATCACATCTCCTCAGCACTTGAAACCAAAAAGCAGCACTGCTGCCTTTCTTGATATAGCTCAAGCTTTTGACAGGGTTTGGCACGCAGGTTTGCTCTACAAGCTCAAAAGACATTTACCACAGACCCTTTTCCTAATCCTACAGTACTACCTTTCAAACCGCTTCTTCCAAGTCCGCTATGGTTTAGAATACTCTAACTACTATCCCATAAATGCAGGAGTTCCACAGGGCAGTGTCCTAGGCCCCATCCTCTATAACCTATACACCGCTGATGTCCCCTCTACTTCCAATACCTTCTTGGCCACATTTGCAGATGACACTGCAGTCTTGTCATTCCACCCAGACCCCGACATAGCATCCCATAACCTTCAAAAACACCTTGACGAGATCGAGTATTGGTGCAATCAATGGCGGATCAAAGTCAATGAAGCAAAATGCTCCCACATTACCTTCACCCTTTGTCGCAAGACTTGTCCACTAGTTTATTTTAATTCTATTCCTCTCCCTGTAACCGAGACAGTACGGTACTTAGGCTTCCATCTCGACAAACGACTGACCTGGAACTCACATACGAGACTAAAAAGACAAGAACTAAACAGACGCTTTGGACAACTGTACAGGCTAATGTTCAAAGGACATCCCATCTTTCAATAGAATATAAACTACTAATCTACAAAGTTATACTTAAACCAATCTGGACATACGGAATAGAGCTATGGGGGACAGCAAAAAAGTCGAACATCAAGCGTATCCAATATGCCTTATAAAAGGCAGATTGTAATTATTGCACAGTAAAGAATGTCATATTAATTTTTTTACATCCCCAGTTTCATATAAAGGTAAATTATTTTAAATAAATGTTTATCTTATGCGCTAGAGATATACAAGAAATATCAATCATATGAAAACAGAGTCCATGGACTGAGTTGAAGGCCTCCGTGAAGTCTAGCAAAAACATAGCAGTGACTATGTTTCTGTTCAAGTTTTGGTTAGCTTCTAACTGTAACTTCACAAGGGGATGTTCTGTGTTAAGCCTGGATTTATGGTAGAATGATGCCATTGTCCGCACAGTATTCTTTGGAATAATTCAAACGAGTTTTCTCCAGAATCTTCCCCATTTGTGGTAGTAATCTGGCCGTGTGGTAGTAGGCAAGGGGATCTCTGCTCCTGGCTGGTTTCAGTAGTGGTAACAAGAGGGTTTGTTTCCATTTGTCACGAGTACCGCAATCTGATACAATAATTGTACAAGTTTGAGAGTTTTACCATCCCTCTCCTCGGCATTTTTTTCAGCAGAACCGTCTTGGTATTCGGTCTCCCTGACTCCGGCGCAGAATCGCCTTGAGCTGCTTCGGAGATACGAATATGTGGATGGTAGTTGCCTGTTCAAGCTGTGATGTCCTCAGCGTAGTAATCCGGGGTAAGAAGTGCGTCGCCTTGGTGAGGATGAAAGTAGCTGTCTTACTTTTTGTGGGCTTCAACAGTTTCCAGATTTTTCTGTGATCGCCGTGCGTGCTGCGAAGTTGATCATACCACTCTGCCGTCTTCCAAATTCACATAGAGCTTCAGATTTGCATTGTGAGACCGATCAGGCAGACATACTGGCCGACTACTGCAGGACCTTGAGCCACTCCAAGCGACTCCCGACCGACAGACTAATGCTCAACCAACCCGGACCGCCATTTACAACACCAAGTAGCAGCCTGTATACGTCGTGAAGACGGCAACAAATCTCTAGGGGACGACTGCATACTGAATATATTCCTAAAGCAGCTCCCGTGAAAAGGAATCTTATCCATTACGAATGTATTAAATTCCTTCCTCCGACTTCACTATTTCTCTCAGACATCGAAGCACGCTGTGGTCATCCCGCTGCTTAAGCCAGCTAAAAGTGGTTATATACCCTATCAGCTTGCTTACACAGCTGTCAAAGTTGTACGAGAGAATTGTCCACAGATATCTCTCGGAACGCTGTGAGACTTAAGAGATCATCCCACCACAGCAGGCCGGCGTCAGAGAAGGCTTATCCGCAGACTGCAATTCGGTAACACTACAGCAGCACGTCGCAACGAACATGCGAATCAAGAGCCACCACAATTATCTCTTTGGACTACTCGAAAGTCTTTGACTCAGTAGCGGACAGCATTAAGACATAGTGACCTCCTATCTCACAGGCAGAACATTCTCAGTGCGAATAGGAACAACTGCTACCACAAGAAGAGAATTTACTACCGGAGTCCCTCAAAGTAGCTCTGTCGTTTAAAATATACACCGCTCACGACGTAGCCTCATACACCTCCTCTAAGGTGGCGGTGTATGTGAACGATATTGGCATTTACACCACCAGTTTCAACCCAACCAGAGCACTAAAAACTGCAGTCGCCAGTCAACTCAACGCTGACAAATTCACCGCCATTAACATAAGAGACTGGCATTTGCAATTGAGCAAAGAGGGGCTAATTATCATATGTTGTAAGCTCATTATAATTGTGTGTGTTTCTGATTAGTGTTCTTTCTGTAAAAAAAATGCCTTAATCATTTTTATAATTAAGTCATCGCGTTTCCGCGCTGACAGCCTTGAAAACTAAATAGCTCTCACCATGACTTGCAGGTAGGAGCATGAGACAGGGTCCGAGTTCCTCATTTACGTCACTGTATCTTTTGAAATGTCATTCAGGTTCTCACACGATTTAGTTGCTTAGCTTAACCTCATAACGATATGAAATTACAAGGTTCAGTTCCTAAAAAGAAAATTTCTTTCTGCTCCAGCTTATCATATTGGAAGTGCCTTGGAGCACAATCGCTCTGAAAACATTTAGCTGATGCAATTAATAAAAAAACTTATGTAATGGTGGGATTAATGATATGTGTCAGGGCCGGGCCACTAATCCATGGATCAACTAGTGGTAAGGTTTCAAACCCACCAAATCAACATCTCGGGGTCTAACGTGCTATGTGTGACTAAATGTGCCGCTAGAACTCCTATTTTTTTATTACGCCTTTCTTTATTGTATCGTAACAAAAATCATAATTTTAGTTATTCAAATAAATGTAAACGCGACACGTACAAATGAAGATACCTTCAAAATAAAGCCACTACCCTGGCGTTCGTCTACGTTCTCTCTACCGTGATAACACCAGCTAAACTCAGTCCACCAGCTAGTCAAGACCCATGGACACGGAAACTCCTGACTCATATAATTGGTGGGCAGAAAGCGCTATTTACCATCGGTTAATTTTACGCCCCCTATTATGAGACAACATTTGCTCTCAAAACCAGTTGAGTGATCGCGGCTGTCGAGTCAATATCGCAACGCTTTTATAACGCTGAAAATAAACACTAGTAACTCCAATATTTTTTCCTTAGGTTAAAATTAGTTTTTTTTTATTGCGAACATTGTGTTTTTTAGATCACAGTCCTTTAGAAATTTTGATATACATTCGTGGGATTAAATAATATTTTCTGAAGAATTGTAAAATTGAATTAATATCCATGATATAATTAATATAAATTATATAGATATGGAGAAACGCTAAATACATGGTTAAGCCTACCCTGGATCAGTTATCTGTCATTAAGGGCTCCAACCTTTAATAGGGCGGTGGGACTCCTGACCTACCCACTCTCAGACATGACATTGACTGACAGATATGATATTGTCTCAGATATGACCAACTCTCAGGTTTAGCACATCGCATCGCAAGATTACTCAGGTAATTATTAATTAATATATTGGTAAAAAATATTTATAAAGATTATTTCTTGTACTAATTATTTAAAATTAACACCAGTCGTTTATTATAAGATGTGTCGTGTAGCGCATTTGATAAATAATCAGACTCATTTTTTTTTTTAATTATGTGAAATATTAATTTTAAGTGACGAGTATATTTAATAAACTATGTTCAGATTCGTACAAGGAGGAATAAGGAAGGAAATAAGGAGGTTATAACAGTATATAATGGATAGCGAAATAATAGACATAAAATGTATGCAAATAATCTCGAGAAATGGTACCAGTGCTGTAGGGAGAGTTTACAAAAGTTAATTAGATCATGAAATTTAGTTTATCTTTTTAATGTACTCTTAAAAACCAAGATATGCGAGTAAGTTAGTATGATTAATGAGGAGATATTTTACACGTTTATTTTTTCTTAGCAATAGCACATACCCGTGGAGGTAGTTGACTATATCTTGCAAATAATAGACATAAAGAAATATTGTGAACTTCTTAATAATGACTGACAATTCTATACAAAAATATGTTACTTTTCCATAGCAATAAAGAGAATTCCATTAATTACAATATACTTTTAAAACAAATTATTTTTTAACATATCTCGTTGAGATCCTGAAAGTAATAGGGAAACTTTTTTTGGTGTTTTTGAAGAATCTGAAGTTCACAGGTTTTCATTGTGAAGAGGATAGTTTTTACCCCATCCGGGTCAAAGTAATTTTGACGATAAAAAGATAGTGAACCTAGGAACAACTGAAGCAGAAACCGCGAGTTGGCTGTCAGGTGGATGTAGTTAGATACGCAAAACCTTGAAATGGACATCAACGCCTTGTTTTTTTTACATTCCCTTGTTTTGGAAATACGAGGGTGGTCTGAAAAGTTTCCGACCTAACAAAGCTTTTATTTATTTTACTATCATCTTCATGTTGAGGTCGGAAACTTTTCAGACCACCTGTGTATGCTATGCAAGCTGGTTGGTTACCTTTGGTGATCTTCTTGATGATATTAAATTACATTAGGATTTTCATTTGACTTTGTCTACTAGGGTAACTATATTATTTAGAACCTTTTGCAAAGTGAATCGAAACATCAAATTCAATAAAAAAAGTTACTTTTGTGTTGATAATTTTAATATGCAATATACAATTTCATGAATGCAGGTTACTGATGCTATGATCTGTGTAATGATGCCCTCCCACATTAACGATTACACAACTATAGTCGGAAAATGATCGGTAGAAAATGATTTTTCCTAGCAATAAATGGTAAGATTATCATCTGAATATGTGGTTATTTTAGATACAATTTAAATTCATTTGATTATTGTGAAACTTATTATTTCTTATTACTTTTATTATTTTATGAATGGATGAAAATAATGTTTATGATAAAGAAAAATAAATATAATGATACTTATAAGTAGATAGATCGACATCACTTATAATTCATTTCCATTGAAAGCACATGAATTATTTCAAGTTAGTCAAACATGTTTCACTGTTTCAGGTGGCTTCTTATTTTAGTGTTTCCGATTTTTCCTAATACCGAATGTGAACTCGAACAGTTGATCAATTGTGGAGAAGAAATGCGTTACAGAGAAAAGGAGACACCAAATCAGCAACAGAAGTATCTACCAACGCTGTGAGTCTGCAATAAACAATTATAAATATGCATGCTATTTATAGAATGATAGATAATGTAATATATATGTTGGGTCCCAACTATTTTTTTTCACTCACGTAATTATAACAATCAATTTTATTTTATTTGTTAAAAGAAAAACCAAGATTGTAATATTTTGTTGTATTGAGATGTATAATTAGGAATTAAGGTTGTTTACGTCCAAGCAAGTGATAAGGTGAACTCTAATGCGATCAGCATCGACTTTGTTTTGGCATTGCGGATCAACTCCGATCGTCATTGAATTACTGGCTCAGTTCCATGAGATTTGCGAATGAAGAAGGATCCTCGGAAATTTTTTGATTGATCGCTGACTGTACATCGGATATCCACCACCCGTAGTGAACATCGCGAAGAATTTTTTCTTCTCCACTTTGGGATCACCGGTAAGATGTTATTTTGCTATTACACCCACCAACTATCTCCAGATTCAGCTCACACCATCCTTCTACTTACAAGAATTGAAGGCTATTGACTTTTGGTGATTGACACTATTAAATTTAGTAAATATAGAATTTAATTCATTTTTATTTTTATTAAAGCGAAAAGACATTTATATTTTTGTTATCTATGTTTCTTTCATTTTATTTTTAGATTACTAACCCAGTTGCTAACATTACTTTTTTTTGTTTATATATTCGATTTTGAAAAAAAAAAAAGTGTCCTTTTAATGTTCATTACATACATTTTATAATTTTAGTTTTTTGTATAATCTTGCCTCGATTATATTTTGTGTACACAATCTTGTTTTTTTTTCTCTTTCTCTCTCTCTCTAGATAACCAATAGTTTTTTTTCTTTTCCTTTTGTTTTTTGTTGTTTTTCTGGGAAAATGCAGGCACCCATTCTTGAACTTTTTTGCTGAATTTCACAGCCGGTAATTTGCAAGGGACAGAAGTTCGGCGACGTAATTTTACTAGCCCCTTCTTCCACATCTTTTGGTCCTCCGTGTTCGGATATTGTGATTCAGAAAAAAGTTATTGTATTTACAACATTCCGTCTTCATCCTTTTATATAATCATCTTCCCACTCACAAGATTTGTTTATTTAATTGGTATTTTATTTGTTTATTGCTAAATTCTGCCATCAACATGCCTCCTAAAGTTAACCAGGATGATTCGGAAGAGCAAATGGATGCTTTTAGCGATGAATTCAAGGACTTAGCTGACGATATTAAAGACCGTTGGGTTATCAATAGGAACTGACTCAACCAAACAAAAAATCTTCGCTGTTCGCATTTCTCGACTCGACAGTCTTTATGAGAAGTTTTCAGCGTGTTATATGAACATGAGAAGGGTAGTAAAAAGATTGAAGAGGCCCTTAACAGAATACGAACTGGTTTATAAAGAAGTCCGTGCCAGCTATTACGAAGCGATAGCATTGGGTTTTTCTATTGCCCCTAAGGAATCGGAATCCACTGGAAATAGATCCCTGGTTGAAAGAGGCGACAAGTCAAAGAACTTGAGGAATTGACCGGAAAATAAAATCATCATGCATTGGCACTTCAAATACATCTTCAAGGTCCCTGTTTTCGTCCTCTAGTAGAGCATATGCCAAACCACTTTTCACCATCCTCGAAGAATTTTTAGAGTGCTTTTGATTAAATAGAGGGTGGTACGGTACACCACATCTATCTTCCTAATCACCTATAAATTATCATTTTCAGATGAAGAGATAAAGTGGGAAAAGTGAAAGGGGAAACACGGCTCAAACCTGTGTTACCCCCGTGACTTTGGTCGAACCTGTGTTACTTATGTTTTCAAAGAGACCTTAACATGGGCATTGATGTATAGCCCAGTAGAAATATTTTGGATTGCAAATGCTGGAGTAATTATGATTCTCAGGTATGTTGTATGTAAAAAAGTTTTCAACTTCCACCCAAATTTCAAACCCCTGTGCGTTTTGCGCCATCTTGAAAAAAACACCAAGAAAAAGCACTTTTTTCCGTTTTTCCTGAGGAACTCACCTCCAGTGCATTTTCGGCAAAAAGTTTTCATCACCAATTTTAAATTTCCTGCAAGTTTTTTAAGGTTAATGTTTACAGTTTACAGCCCGCTTTAAATAAAATTGTTAATGCAACATTTCTCGGCATCTATTGAAAGTAATTACAATTATGTTGCAAGAATCTTGTAGGAAATTTAATCTTCTACAATATTGGTGATAATGCATTTTGCACTAAAAAAAGTTATTAAGGCGAAACCACAGACAGATTTAACGTTTTTACATTTTGAAGATTTTCACGGCCCCTTATCTCAGTACCTGTGCCAAATTTTCCATCATGTTACATATAAAACTTGTAGGAAATTTAATATTCTTTAAAATTTATGATGGCATTTTTTTTGCCTAAAATGCACTGGACACGATTTATTTAGGTAAGACTGAATGAAGTTATTGGTGAAAAACGCTCAAGGTGGAGGGGGGAGATAGAAAACTTGAATTCACGAATCACGAGAGATGCAATACATACAACATACCTGAAAATCAAAATTACTCCACCTTTTGTAACCCAACCCCTTTTTTAGGGGTTATCTCTGCTGGGCTAGTTTATCCAGCACTCCTGGGTCCTAAAAACTATCTAAACGCAAAAAATCGCACGCAATTTCTTGAATGACATGGAATTGTGGGTCATTGGGTCCAAAAAGAAACAAGAATCATCTTGGATGCATGCTTATGGATATAGGTATATTTTGACAAATTTTGTTAGTGAAAATTACTTAATTTTTACTACTTACTTAATTTATTGGGGTAAAAATAAGAAATTTTCATTATGCAATTAATTTTGTACCCATGATATTACGAAATCAAACAATGTGCTGAAGGTTTGCGATACCTGTAGAAATGAAATCCATAATAGACAGGAGTTTTTGATAATTACACATAAGGACAATCACTGATAATAGTTATTCAAATAAGGGCAGAGTTCCCCAAATTCCTACCACTTTTTAAACGTGTTTTCTAAACAACCTCTGGGGTTATTGACAGTCTTAAGCCTTTATAGTATAAATAAATATACTACATAATAGTCTTTTCGAAGTCTGTGACTCCTAAAATGATTAATGGGTAATTTTGTTTTTATAGGAGGTTTGTACATCTCAATCGGGACTTTGACACACTGTTGTGGGGATTGTGAAAATAAATCATAAATTGCTTAGTTAGTAAATAGTCAATGTATATTCGAATGCTGCTGAATTTGGCCTTTTGATGATCGATGATGATGTCATCTAAAGCCGGCTTGACATGATATCTACCGTATTGTTTTTTTAATACGATTAAAATTTAGACAGACAAGAAATGATATTAGAGATTAATCATTTTTAATTTATTTTAAATGAATTTTTACACTTACATATTTGTAAAATTATTTTTGAAATGAATTGCTTTTCTCTTTGTGTAATTGAGAAGAAAAGTTATTGACACATTTGTTTATATTAACACTGCAAGTAACCACTTGATGTATTAATATTGGGCGAGTATTAATTTTAAGAAGTCAAGTATAACTTATAATTCACTTGCTGCCTCAACTATGACAAGTCTCAGCATGGAAATGATCATGAAAAATAATTTATTCATTCTTATTCAGCTTATGGCCATTTTCATTCAAGTTTCTTTTTTATTAATAATTTTGATGAGGCCGCTGATCACTGGATTTATTGACTATGAATTTCAAATTGGTAATACCTGATTTTTTTGTGAAGCTAAAATATTGAAATAAGTGGCCTTACAAATTTAGTTATTAAATTATACTATGATATTTCCATTAAAATGTTATTCAAATGTTTATGGATGGGCCTCTCTACTTATTAACGATATTTATTATATTGTCCAATAAAGCATCAGCTGCTATTTCATTATTTTTAAGTTACAGTGACTGGTTCTGAGTGCAAATCTCTAGATGGATAGTAGTTATTTTTTTTCATTGGTAGTTTGGTAGAATAGAAGTAGGTTCACTCTAAGTAGGTATCCTGCATTCCTTAATTTTAATGTGTATATGTATAGGAAAAGAATACAATTAAGAAATATATTAATCCAAAAGGGAACTATTGGGTTAGGATATATTGTACTTATATTACAACCATTTTTAGAGACAAATTCATAATTGGTTAACAAATAAAAATAATTTTCTTGCTCTTGTTCAGCCTACTCATTACCATTTTCATTTCCATATTTGGCTTAGATTTTTTTGTTTTTTTAACAAGAAACACTTATTTTTTTACCCGTGTCTGTCCTTGAGAATTAAAGAGTCTTTAAACCTACAAAAATGAACGTTTCTACTTACCCGATGACAAAAAAAAAGTTTGAACTCCATAATAAAATATTCAATGTTGTTCTATCACATCAAGTAGGGTATCAAATTTATTCACATTCCGAATAAAATTAGTAATACTAAAAATGTTAAGTTTTATTACTATGTAATTATCCATTGATCTCTTCAAAAATTTTCATGGGCTGGTTTGAGAACTTTTTGTGATTTTCTGTTTGCTACAGTCATTTATATTATCAAAGATAAATATTCCTTCCTTACTTTATAACACCAACACCATACAAGCCATTGCTATATCTTGGAGAAAATATTGACTATCTGTGGATTAAATTATAATAACGGAGTGCCACAATAAGATTCTATATGACACCTGAGATTTACTTTTGAAATGTTCAATTGAAGAAGGGCGTCAAAATTCACTGCAAAATATCAAAATACCAATCCTTTTGTCCCCTTTCTTCTCCAAAGTGTTCTTTAGTTTTTTCTAATTGTTACGAAGAATTATGCTGATAGCACATAACAGGTTTGTATTATTATCTTATTATTACCACTTGAAGCAAACAATTCTAGTTTAATAAAATTCTAGAATAATTCATTGTAAATTATTAAATATGTGCAGGAAATGTACAGTATTCTAATAAGTCTATGAATATGTAGATATTCCAGTTATTATCATATCTTTTCCAACACCAGAAGAAGCAGGACATTTAGCCTAAAATACTAGTGCTATAAAATCAAATAAAACTTTGTAGAAAGCCAACAAGTTTATTAGTACTACAAAATGACAAATCTACTTTTTTGTTGCAAGTAACACAAAAATATATCTAAACACATGCTAAATTAGTCCCATTCATGTTACTCATATTTAGAAAGATTTCAACAGATTTGGTCTTATCGGGATATGTGGGGTCTACCTACTTAATCCTGTGGTACTCATATCCCAGCAATGTATGCGATTTACCTTGCTAATCAGCCCACTTTATTAAAATATACTGTTAACTTAACTTCATATATTCATACACCAGCCTACCTTTAGAACCCTTCTGTTATTCTTTAAATGCCACTAAGTACCTATTACACCACATTCAGATTGAATATGTCCGTTCGCATACGAATCATTTGCCCAAAGGTGCTTGATTAAAACAACTGAGATTATATTTTCGTATATCTTTTTTTTTTCAGAAGTGGAAGTGATTATTGTTACTGTGATGAAAACTGTACTGTGTTTGGTGACTGTTGTTGGGATAAAGCACTTTATCCCAATGATATGAGAGGGGAAAGCCCATGGAAATGTGTTAAACTAACCTTACACCAGGTCAACATATTAATGCTTTACAGAATTTCTTTCTTTCAATATATTTTTCACTATAAATTATTTTTAATAAGGTAATTTAATTTTAGAGAGTCTATGCTTCTGTAAGCTGTGAACATGAATCGGGAGGACTAAACCAGAGTGGTGGAAAGAATGTTGCTGAAAACGAATACAATTACATGATGGAAATCCCTATATATTTATATGGAACTAGAATTTACTATGCAAACATCTTTTGTGCCTACTGTAATCACCAGGAGTCTTTTCTCAAATACCCTTGGCTTTATGTGAAATGTACAGCTAACATAACTATTGAAATGGTATAGTTGATGAAGTGAATGAAAGTGAGGGATGTAGAAATATTATGTGCTATTTTATGTTCATCATTTTGTTTCAGCTGCTGGAGCATGGCCAGAACCAGATTGTGCTGCGGCACTGGAGAGGAGGAAAAGCATTATGTAGTCTATCTCAATATGCAAAAGTTAAAAATGGACGACAATGTGTCTTTTCAGTATCCAATTGTCCGCCAAATTCCGATCCTCAAGTGTCAGCCAACTGCAAAGCCTATTCATTCATTTCATATGATTCAGAGAAGGTATTAATTACATAGTTCACTGTATTTAAATTACAAAATACCAAATCTAAATGCCTCATGTTCACAGGTTCACCGAAATCCTCATTGCACTCTGTGCAATCTTTCTATGACATCAGACTTAGGCTGTGCTGTGGCTCAAAGGACGGATCCATCCACTCAGAAATATACATTTACTACTGATTTCATGTGGAAATTTGATAAATGCAAGGTTTTTTGGAGCATCTGGGATAAGTTAAATCATAAGTGCAAGTTCGTTAATTGTACATGTGGTCTCAACTGTTCCATAGACAGCTGCGATAATAGCGAACAAAACCATTTGACCAATAAGATTCTGAAGAATTTTACTGCCAAAAAAATAAATAAGTATATCATATGTATAGGTTTGTCTGTGTCAATTGTATGTCTCTTACTTCATATGTTTATATCAATTTTTTCTACACTACCGAACAACAGTTCTACTAAAATGTTTGATACCCTATCATTTTGTATGTTGTTAGGACAAATGCTTTTCATGTATGACCTATTTCCTTTCATTGACTTGCCATACCTGATATGTTATTTGCTGGGGATCATGATACAGTTTTTCAATATAGCCTCTTTTTTCTGGATGAATGCATTTAGCATAGACATTTACTATACCTTTTCTAATGCCTCCTTGAAGTATACTTCAGCTAAAAAGCATTACAGGTTCGCATTGTATGCCTGGCTTAGTGCAGCTTTGGTTACTGCAGCTCCAGTTCTTGCAGACTTTACTGACTTACTTCCGTGTGAGTATCGTCCTTATTTAGCAGCGAAGAAAGACGTCTGCTGGTTTGGAAGTCGCAAAGCTACGATTGTATTTTTTTATGTACCGGCATTATTCCTAGTTTTGCTAAACCTTATAATGTTTTTAAATACCGCATGTTGGCTTCAAAAGCAGCAAAGATCTTCTGAAGTACTTAAGACATCTGGAAAGAAGGAATACAACAGGTTGTGGTTGTATATGAAACTTTCTACTATAATGGGATTATGCCATGTCTTTGGCTTGATAAAATTGCTGACCAACAATGAGGTCTATCGTTATCTGTTTCATTTATTCGTAACTCTACAAGGAGCATTCATATTCATATTGTTTGATTTGAAAATAGATGGTAGTTGGGTGTTTTTAAGGTTTCATAGGTTGCAACAAGAGCGGAATACCGGCAATTACAATCAGGTCACTGTTGCTTCATTAGTGCGTCAATCAAGAGACTCAGTAATCTGTCCAGTTTAAAACATAGGCAAGATTGTATAAATATTTGTTGTTTTGAAGGATACCTATGTATATTGAATACCACAACTTGTGCACAGTATTCAGTCTTTCTGAATAGATTTTTAAAACACAATAAATATGATGTTTCATATTTAGTCCATCATCAAGCAATCCATGTTGTGTAGTTCAATTAAGTAATAAAGAATAAAAATTTTGAAAGGTCAATAAATAACAAAATAAAATATTTTTTATTAATGGCTGTGTCTATCAGTCATCTCTATCTCATTTATCAGATAGAGCTGGTTGATAGATACAGCCATTACTAAAAAATATATTATTTTGTTATTTATTGATCATTTAAAATTTTTATTCTTTATTACTTAAGTTGAACTACACAACATGGATTGCTTGATGATGGACTGAATGAGTTTGAAACATCACATTTATTGTATGAGTTTATAATGAAAATCTATTCAGAAGGATATTGTGCAAAAGTGGTGATATTCAATTAAAGAAATGTTTTTTATTTCTTGAAAAGGGAGAAATTTATTTTTAAGTTTTTTTTAATAATAAAAACAACATACAGAACCCTTTGAAGTTCACCTGAGGCAAGCTAGGGGTTCAGGTCCGATGAAGAACTAGCCTTTAGTCTAGAAAGAGCATCAGTTACTTATAGGATGGAGGCGTGGTCAGAAATCATAATATTGACAAAGCTTCCATATAGATATCCAAAGGGCTTGTTTCTCAAGTCAAATGTAAAAGGCATAGACTGCAAAAATCCCACCCTTTCACCAAAAAGGTTTTTTGGTCATTTTCTTAAGTCCTAGATGTCCTCCCTACAGCATACAAATGAATATGACTCACTGGTAGATAAGGCTACCCACCCTCTCCAGCAAATTCAACTGTGATGAGATGATCAGTGGGTGCCTGATGCCTGAGCTAGGTAGCTTAATAATAATTGATCGGGGTCATCATTTGATGAGATAGTCGAACAACTTTATGATATGAAGTTTCTCGGATCAAATCGACAGTGAATTTTATTTTGTTTATGTTAATAATAAAGCTTTTTCCAGTCACAGTTAAGAAGCTATTTAAGATTTAAAGTTATGATTTTATCCCTTTAGTTAAGGATACATTAGAGACGGTAATGCAAAAAGAATTTCAAAGCTATTTGAAAAAATACAATGTTGGGGGCAAACAATAGAAATCAAATTATCTGATTTGGTTAGTGGCAATTTAAATACATTTTGTTGTTAATTCATCTCACACAAAATCATATAAGTACCTATCTAAATGTTTCCTACCTAAAAAATAATGTTTTGTCAAGTTCTCAGCTCTGTATATGGATTATATACATTTCAAAAATACAATTGAGTTCATAATTGACAGAAAAAAATTAGTTAGTAAAAGGTTCATTATAATTAAATAATAACCACAAATTAATCAGTATTTTTAGATAATGAAAAAACAAATGGGGAGGCTTCTTGGATCAACTAGTTAACATCTGTACAAAGACAAATGCTTCTTCATTTGGTGAGAAAATATTTCACTTAAATCTTCATACATTTAAGTTGGAAGTGTTTGATTATAAAGTAATTGGTATACAAACCCAATTAAAAAATAAGAAATGGAATGAACTTTCACTAGTTTTAGAGTTTTGTTACTTTTTTAGAGCCAGAAACCTTTATTTTTCACTTCTGTGTCTGTCTGTCCTAGTCTTTATGAGTTCTATAAATAGATAGATGAAATCTAACTTGGAGACCTGGTATTGAGGTCATCAGTCTTACCATTAATCATGGTAAGATCTTAAGAACATAGCCATTTCCATAAGACATAATTGTGTCATTAATTAATTAATTTGATGGGGTCAGAAAAAAATCTATAAGTTTGAGTATAGTATCTTAATTTCCTAATTGACAGTATGCAATTTGTGTTTTTTTTCAAATCGTAATAGAAAAAAAAATTATTAACGCTGACAGCATTGTCCCTCATATTCATTTTGTTCTATCAATAGGATTTTTTTTTTTTATTTATGGGTATTGGTTTTCTTTACTATGCGCAATGCAATGGTACTAACCCTTTTTATGTACATTGCCAAATATTTACCTCCTAAAACCTGGATTGAGCTTGATTTTCCTTTACTTGAGTTTCATTAAGTTCATTCATTCAGTAACTTAATTTACATCTTAACTACTGATGAGAACATTAAAACTTCATTTATATGAACAAATGTATCCCCTATTAGCTCCTGCAAGGTGCAGGGTAGGGATTAAACTTTTATTATTTGGCCATGAGCAAATTAATTGATGAGAGTTTTTTTATTTACTAGTACCTTATAATTCTAGGGTGCAGTTGCTTAGATTATTAGTAAAATAGAGTTTTGTTCATTTTTTTTCAAACTCAGAAACCCTTATGCTTTACCTGTGTCTGTAAAAATCAATCGGCGAATCCTGGGGATTGTGAGTCCCCTGTTTGACTTGTAACATTAAATTTAAAATCGAGATTCCATTTTATTATATGATGATGAAACTATTTTAACTACATAAAACATAATTAAGACCTAGTAATGAGTTTCATGGTAATAAAAAAACCATTTTTTTATCATATTAAGTAGGGTTTCAAATTAAAGACCTTATCACCTTAAATGCCAATTAGTAATTTTTGTTTTTTATTTTTGAACTGAATTTACTCTAAGCCATTAATTAAACCCATCATTAAAATAGTGCTAACAACTTTAACTCATTCCATGTAATGCATGGAGAGATATTTTGCATGTTAGTTTCATCTAATTCCCCAATGGTACTAAAAATATAATCTCTCCCATGGTAAATTACAACGTGTCATAATTAATTAATTAACAAACTAAAATCCTGTTTTGCCATGTATCAAAGGAGTTTTATTTTTAATATAAAACCTCCACACCGGCACAACACCATCAATAATAATATTGAGTAGAGTGTTAAATGAATAATTTCAACACTTGATTAATAGTGTGTAATTTTTGAATTACTCATTAAAATTGTGTTCGCATTGTAACTCATTCTGTGTTTTACTGACAGAAATGATAGTTTGTATGTTAATTTCATTTAATGCCTTGGTGGTGTGAAAAATAAAACCATATATTTGGTAAATTACAACTTGTGACAGTTAATTAATTATTTGGCAATTAAAAAAACTGTCCTTTCCTATTGAGTATCGAGTTAAAGGATTTTGTCACCCTGATTAATAATGTGCAATTTTATTTTTTATTTTAGAACTGTAATTAAACAAATTCATCAAAATTGTATTCATAACTTTAACTCATCCAGTGATTTTTTTAGTGATATGATATTTTGTATTGCCCTCAAAATCAATGTGCTGATTAAGAATATGAATATTGTATGGGTGGTTAATGGACTATAATCAAAAAAAGAATATCAACAATCAGATTATAGGAAACTTTAAAAAAAAACAAAAAAAAACTACGACCATGATTATAAATTCTCATGTACATTTTGAATCAATGGGCATACTAGAGGAGCTGGTTATAAATGTTTATAAATTATATTGAAATAAATCATGAAGTATGATTAATTTGAAGTGATGGTTAGTTGGCTTCTAATCGACATCTCTACTACACAACTATCAAGGTAGTGAACTTTCCACCCACCTGATTTTTTCATGTTTTCATCTCAAAATATTTCTGCTTTGGATTGGTCAATTTTTTTTATGAATAAATATGTATTTTTTATATTTTTTTTCAATTAGAAATGTCAATATAGAGGATAGTAACCCATAATCCTTAATTCAATTAAAGGACTGTCGTTCCCAATGTTTACTTTCCATGGAATTAAAAATGTTTATTCAGTGTCATTTGCGTTCTGGTGCAGCAAATTAGTTTTCATATTTTAATTTTCTCAATTTTAAGTTTTAAAATACCTCTTTGTGCTGAGGATGTTGCATGTGGTGTGGCACTTATTGATGATGGACGTTCCATTAGATATGCAGCTAATGCCATCAGAGTTCCCTATGAAACTCTACGAGAGACCGTCAGGCGTTTTCGAAAAACTGGGTCTTACTATAGAAGGGCCGGTTCTGGACGGCCTAGGGCAACAGAACCACAGGATGACCGGTTTCTTACTTTAAGAATTTTAAGAAATCGGCACCTTACCGTTGTTCAAGCGATTCATCAGCTCCAAGAAGTTCGAGGTGTGCAAATTTCTGAACGTACTGCTCGGAGAAGATTAAATGAGTATGAACTAATGGTTTTTCGCCCAGTAAGAGGACCAGAATTGATCAGAGCTCACAGAGTTACACGGCTGGCTTTTGCTTGAGAACACGGTCATTGGACTATGGACAAATGGTGTGCTGTACTTTTTACAGATGAATCTAGATTTGCTCTACGATCTCCAGACGGACGTGAAAGGGTGTGGAGAAGAAGAAATGAAAGGTATCCAGCCTGTAATTTCACCTAGAGCCAACCTTTTCAACGTGGTTCCTTAATGGTGTGGGCTGGGATTTCAATGGAGTGCCGTACAGAATTGCTTGTTGTTCGTGGAGGGTCTTTGACGGCCACTTGCTATGTAGATGAGATTTTGGAACCTCATGTGTTGCCTATCCTCATCGAAATCAGCGATCATTCATTTCTAATGCACGTCCACATGTCGCTCCCATAGTACAGACGTTCCTTTATCAGCACAACATTGAGGTCTTAGCCTGGCCAGCACGTTCTCCAGATTTGAACCCTGTCGAGCATTTATGGGATAACCTCGGAAGACGAATAAGAGCACGTTCAGCACTTCCTGATACACTGCAGGACCTTGAAAGGGCTCTTCGGGAAGAATGGCTAACCTCCAACAGAAGTAATGAAGGCAAGAGGAGAAAAAAAGAGGCGCTATTAAATGATCCTGTCATTAATTTCTTTTAGGATAAAATGGTTATTTTTCAATTTTTTTTTCATGTTTCTTAGCAGTTCACATTTTTGATTTTAAATTTTTAAACGAAGACTCATTTAATAAATGTTAAAAACCTTATTAATGGTAAAAAAGATTTTATAAATTCAATAAATAATAAGCATTATATACAATTACCATGTATTATATACAAATACAATTTTTTTACAAGTGGGTGGAATTTTTTGTCTGTCAGTGTATGTGGATTCTTATTCTGATTACCCATAGAATAAAAATATAAAAGTTCTTCATGGCATGGGCAAATTTATCTGGTTGCATAGGAAAAATGGTAAGTGCATATGTACAAATATGTATCTGCACACATGAAGATGATTCTATTATTAAATGAAAAAGATTCCATATGAATATTGTCTAACTCAACTAGCTATAAATTTGCCACATTGCTTTTAATACAAATAATAATATTGTCATCTTATATTTAAATAAAATTAAAATGCCAGTGGCCAGAAACACACAGAGACCAAGCAACCAATCTACTGTCAGAAGTAAATAGGTCAGAGGGCTTAAACTAACTATAATACCATGCCAAAAAAAAGGCATAGGAATAAAGGGGTAAAAAGTTAAAATTAAATGTCACACAAACTCCAGGGCAAATAAACACTCTTTCAAACTGAATAAAATTGGAAGCTAAGTGGTGTTAGCGGTTTATCCCTGTTAAATGATAATTAGTGAGATTATGAATAAAATTAACATGGCTAGAATTCTCACTTCTTACCAAATGAAATGAAGGGTTTAACTTTGATAGCAAGTGGAACCACTGCACTGGGATGGGAAATGTGTGAGAAATTAAAACTGTCTCATACACAAACAGCTTTTACATAAGAGAGCATACTGGAGTATACCTAGGGATCAGTTGCCCTAAAGGATGCATTAATTATCTTTGGATACGCTAGATTATGTAAATTATGGTAAGGCCTACTTAATCGCATCTACCCATAATTTTGCAGGGGGTCACCTTGCCCTGGGTTTCATCTAAAACAGACCTCCAACCATGCCTATATCCCTGCAATCAGTCAATAGATCTAAGCTGGGGATTAATGTTGTCTTGCCTAAATATAGATTGTAAGTCTTATGTGAACCAAGTTTGGTGTAAATTGCTCCTGTCATTCTAGAACCGTGACGAAATACACAGACACACACATCTAATTATATAGATTTACATTCATCAATATTAATCATTATATAAACAGAAATAGCTTTTTTTAACCAATGGGTCATTTCTAAAATATGTTAATGAAATCAGGTAATTCTCCTGAAGAAACAAAAATATTTCCATAAAATAACAGAGATTCATTATTTCATGTAAATAATTGCGATGAAGGACAATTTGTTGGTTAAACTTTAGAACTAACATTAAAAAAGAGCAAAGTGAGTTCATTGCAGTGTCATCTGTTGAGCCAAAACTAGTTTCAATGCAGGTTGGCAAGAGAGACAAATATTTAGAGTGAGATGGGAGTATTTCAGTTAAAAAAAAGTGCAGCGCTGTGCAACCGGTTGATTAATAGTTGGAACTAAATGGAAAAAGATGGCATGTTTAATGCACTGTCACACAATCTATTGAGTGGTGGAAGGGCTAAAGCACCCTCTTCACACAGGGACAGTAGCGGTGGCCAGTACTACCACCTAAAGGTGACAGCCAGTGAAATGGCCGGTCAGCTGGCATACATAGGAGGACAGTCATGCTTTCTATTTTAATGTTCTAGTGGTAGCCCGTAGCCAGTTTTTGTGTGGGCTTGGTGAGTGCAAGATCGTCAGAGGGTGCGTGAAAACATAGATGAGGTTGATGAAGAGTACAAGGAAGCTATATGCCGGCTGTAATGCCGGCCAGTACTAAGACAGGCTGAATAATGGCTACCACTAGGTCATGTGATTCTCTTACTGGCCCTCTGGCGGCCACTAAACTCAAACATGTTTTATTTGGTTGGCAGGTAGTAGCTAGCGTGTCATTGCTGTTGAAATTAAAGTACCCCTGCACACAGGGACAGTAGAGGCATAATTATTGGCAGTCTTTACTGGCTAGTGTATTACCCCTGTGTGCATGGGTGTTAAGTCAGGTAATGATTGGAAAATTCCAGATCGTGAAGGCCTAGGACTAAATAAAATTTACTGACGAGAAATGCCGGCCCTGCTAGATCCAGTTAGTTCTTCTAAAGCTCAACAGATCGTGCTACCGTACAATAAACATGTCCTTTTTACTATTTAGTTCCAACTATCAATCAATAGGTAGTGGTCACGTCAATTTTTTTTAATGAAATACTCCCCTCTCACTCTAATGCCGGTTCCCACAGAGAGTGAATCACAAAAGTGGGTATTATTGATACACTTAATACAGATTCAGGAAATTAATTTTGTCTTTATGATGAGTGTGAAGGTTTCAATTTTAATTTAACTACTTTCCTTAATCTGTATTAATGAAATTAAAAATACTCACTTTTGTGATTCATACCCCATGGGAACCCAGTATAAATATCTCTGTCTCTTACCAACCTGCACTGAAGCTAGTTTACTTTACCTTAATGGATGGATGGAACTGCAATGCTCTCAATTTTCTCTTTTTTAAAGTTTGTTCCAAATGTTCACCAATAGATCGTCCTGCATTCCAATTATTTATTTACATAAAATAAGCTCTCTACCCTTAACAGTACTTAAGGACGCAAAATTTAAAATAAGGAGAGTGAAATGTATTTATTAATCAAGTTAAGTTTTATTTTTATGTGATATGTAAAGTAGTTTATGAAATAGGTTTTTAAAGTTTAAGATGAAGAATTATAAATTGAATTGTGTACTTTTGGGTTTACTGATCTTTTATGTAAGTTAGGTTTGTTGATTATTTACCTAAGTTTGTACCTTACAACTACCTCCTTAAATTAGAAATGTTTGGTGTAAGTAAACTTAGATTAGTGATGATCTATTATATTATCTATAAAAGTTTTATTAACTATTTATCAGTTTTATACATAAGAATAAGTTACTTTCATGTAAATAAATCATTGAAGTGTCCAGATTATGTTAATAAATACAAATTGAATCAGTTTTTCATTGTTTAACTGTTACCATCCAAGCGATGGATATTTTATTTATTATTATAGTTACATGTTAACTTCTGTATTTGATGATCAGGGTATTGAAAAATATTATCACACCCATCATTCATTCTAAAGTATTTCTTAATTGAAAGAATTTATAAAACTCGAGAGATGGCTCGACTTCTGTCATATTATTTTTATCTCGCACTTTCATTATTAAACTTTTCCTAGCAATCAATTAGCAAAACAGAAAGAGTTTATTTAAAATTAATTTTCTTTGAGACTAATACTTCTTTATTAAATCACATTTATGGCTTGCTGTTATTGTTCAATATCCAGATAACCTTTTTTCAACATAAAATTCCTTAGTGAGAAGAAATTGTATATTGGGACAGAATGTTGTACATATATAGAGAGAATTTCACATTTTTCTAAAAATCTAATTGAATGCCTAATGGTGAGCATGTCTAATGATCAAGCTCTGGCTGATATTACTTACCCTGAATTGACATCCTATTAGTTCTTTTCATTAACATAACTAATCTATTGTCTATCTACACACTGAATTTTACTTTATTTTGAATTAAAATGTGAGTTGGAAATAAATAAAAATATTGGTTTTAAAAAATAAATGTATTTAAAATTGTTAACAATATCTGTAAGGTAAAGTAAAAGGACATTCATAAAAAATAACCCTTTATTTTATAGTTTTTAAATTAATATTATCTCAGGGTTCAATATGATCCTAATGCATAATGTTATTATTTTCAATGTTTCATATTTCACATAAATGCTTCGATAGGTGTATATACCTATAAAGAATGATTTAAATATCTAGGAGATAATTTTCATTGTTGGGTGGTGGCTTGTCTTCATTCATTTCATGCTGGCTTCCCTAGTCTAGCACAAGCCTCTTATAAAAGAGCTTCCACACCCAGTCTAATGGCTAGTGACCTACTTAACTCATGGGCTCTCGACTGACAAATTTGTATTTATATTTGACAAAGACTAAGGCCTAGTTTTTTTCCTAAACACTGTTATTAATAGGCAACCTAACTTATCCACATAAAGGTGGTTTTTCGCAAAGGACATAGTTTATCTTAGGGTTAGCTTTACCCAAAGGCCTAAACAATAAATATTCTATCTAACCAAATATTCAATTCAAAATAAAACTTAACTTGACCATAAAAAGTATCATCACAATAAATTATAAAACATACATAAATAAAGGAATTATGAATAATTACAACACTGTTTTCTTTGATGTGTTGTTCCTTTAGTACCACGTAGATTCATTGGAGGTGGCTTGCATAACTTCTTGAATATTATGTCTTCAATCTATCTTGACTGACTATATTAGATATAACTGATTGTATAGATAACAAACACTAAATGGACAACAATGTTGTTCCAAATATCAATGGACTATATTTCCCAATACCAGCTCACTGTCTATGTACAGATCCACCACTTCCAGTGTGTAGCTATTACCTGATTCTAATACTTACCCTCACAACATTACTTGTTCAGTTGGTGAATGTTCTTTGATAAAAAAAAACTCATCAAAACAGAGTTTCATAATTTTTTTCACATTTGTCAGTTTTTTTCAGAATTATATAAATATAAGTGGAAATCCATGGAACCATTTATGCAATAATAGAATAATTTATGTGGGATTTCAGTACATTTTTAAAAATTTAATTGTTTGAAGTTTGTTGTCTATTTGAAAGGCAAGTCCAATTAGAAAATAAAAGATGACTTTCTGCCGTGTCATATAGCCTCAGGACTTGAGAAATTTATAATTTACCAAGTCGAAGTGCCTACTTATTCCCCAGAACTATAAATATGAGGGCGTTAAAGCCAGAGTGGTGCGTCAAATTTTCTTCATTTTGAGAGACAAAAGGTTTTATTAGAGTTATTGCGATAAATTCCTCAAGTCACAAATTTGTGCCAGGAACCAATTGAATATTGAAATGAGGTTTGATTAAAGGTAATTGTGAAGTAAAATTTATCTAAATTCTATTTTTGCTTTATTTTAAACATCTGAAAATGACTTACACCATAAGTAATTCATAGCGTAAGTAAATAAATACAATTTATGAGGTTGATAAAAAATTGAAAAACAGCTAACTATTGAGGTTGTGACTTAGTTCTTATTTTTTTTCAACAGCAAACAAACAGCTTCAACGATTTCCCTTCTAGATTGTATTTCAGGACTCATCCAGAATTGTTGAAAATAAGACATAACTTTAACCCCCTCATATCTTATAAATTCATATTTTTGTGATTATACTCTTTAAGTTATTTAAAAATTAAAATTATATTTTGACAAAAACTACAAATAATAAAGTTTTTTTCAGAGCTAATCTTAAATCCCAGGTGTGGTCTCATCAACTCTCATTGAAAAGTTTATAAAATAAAACATAAGTAAATTCATTGTTTTCGAAGGATGTCTTCTTTTTAGCGCCAAGTTAAATAAAAATAATCAATGTGCTATTAGATATGGTTTGCTTGACTTTTGAAATATCTTTTCTAGATCATAACTCTCACTCCTTTCTATTATAAAATAAAGGTCTTGCCTTTCTCAGTGTTGGACACAGCATATAATCTATCAATAATCCAAAATAAAGCACTCTACCATGCCATGGCTTCTTACATCATTTTAGTATTTAATACCTAATGCATCTTCCAATATGACAACATTCATATATCATCAAAATATTCCTAGTAAAGTTTTATGTATATGGATATCCTTTTATTTAATATTATCAAACAAAATTATAATTAGAAGGTAATTAATAAATAATAAAGATTATTAATTATTTTTTATTTACAAATCAATTCTGAAATATACAATTATTCATACTCAAAATAATTTTTAAAAATCAAAATGCATTAATTTAAAATACTATTTACAAAAGGCCAGTTTAGTGCCCAGGATTAAAAAATAGGAGTTGAATTCAGCCAACAATCTCACCATTTTTAATGATGTCATCATTCCACTAAGTACCATATTTCTTTGCTTAGTAAACAATATATTGAAGGACAAAGAGCATATTTCTGAAAGATTTTAATAATTTCTCTGGACTGCTTCTTGAGTTTTTGTCAGCTCAAATAGAGCAAGTTGCCCACCACTCAAAGAAAGGTTACAAAAATGTCATGCTATTTATGACTGAATGAGCTAGTAAAGTTGTGGAAACTGAGATATAAGTTGTAATTTGCAGTGTAAGTACTTAGTAAGTGTAAGCAGTCAGTACTTAGTAAAATGTCACAAATAATTAAAATTGTAAAAAGATAGTACTTTTGTTTTAAAACATTTCAATCCCCGAAATAATTTATTTATCTGTTGGTTAGTTGCAATTATTGTTCTAGGTCTGTTGTTCATATTAAATAATAATTATTCGATAACTAATTTTTTCTTGATCGAACCTATACCTTTAATTGAAATTGGCTTATATTTTTTCCACAACTTATGGGATTTAGGAAATACAATGATTTAACATGAATAATACAGAAAACAAATATTTACAAAACTATTAATTACTTTACATAATGTTTTAAAAAAAGAAATATAATACAAAGTTCCTTATAGATAGCTACTAGGTCGTCACAAGTCTGTCTTTGTCAAAAGTTTATTTAAACATAACTTAGAAAATAACACAAAAGAGACAATGGACTTACCGAGTATTTGGGACACAATTACAACTATACAATTTATAGTTTAGCAATATTTAATATTGCTAAGCTCTAAATTTAGTATCATAAAAAAATTTATTGTTTTTTAGGGACCCTTTTGTTTTTTTTATTTCTCCATCTAGGATTTGTATTAGTTTTTGATTTGACATTAACACCAGACTTTGAATTGGGTGATTTTTGGGGCTCAGTTTGGTTACTTTTCTTGTTTGAAGGTTGATCGGCACTTTCAGAATTTTGTTTATTGAATTTTTGCTTCTTTTTGGGACTAGTTGCTTCATCAGGTTGTTTCCTCTTGCCATTTTCAATTTCATTAACATTTGTTAAATTATTCTTGTTCTTAGGTTTTTTAATTCTTTTCTTCTGCCTTTTTACATTTGAACTATTGTCAGGGTTTTCTTGCTTAATGTTACTTATCTTCTTACCTGATTCTTTCCCTTAAGAAAAAAAAAATGTACAATTAAAACATTTTATTTTAAAAGAAATGATCAAGATTCTGTTTAATGAATGCTTGCTACAAAAACTATAAGGATGCTCAAGAGAAATTTAGATAAAAAAAAGAGGACAACCAAAATTTTTACCTTTATCCATGTTTTTTTCTGTAGAATTATTGTGATGCAATTTTGGCTTCTTTTGTGGACTAGTTATAGCTTCTTTAGATTCTTTTCTCTTGTCACTTCTAATTTCATTTTGAACTTTTAAATCATTGTTCTTGTCAGGTTTTAATGATTTAGTCAATTTCTTATCTTTCTTTCTATGCTCTTTTACATTTGAAGAATCAACAATTATGTCATGTTCAATCTCTTCATCCGATTCTTTTTCTATAGATAAAAAAAAATTACATCAACAATCAAAATTTTATTAAAAGAATTCTTGCTATGAAAAAAGTATCTATACAAAATTTAATTAAGAATAGGGGAATCTATTTTTTTTAAAAATAGCTACCTTCACTTTCTTCTGATAAATTTTTGTTTTTCTTGGGGTTAAAATTTTTGTTTTTCTTGGGGTTTAAACTTTTCTTATTATTTTTCTCTTCTTTACCATCCAAATCGATCGTGGCTTCTTCAAGCTCATTATCAACCATCTCTTTTTCTGATTCTTCTTCTTCTTCTTCTAAAAAAAATCATTTTTTTTAATCAATAAGATACAATAAATGAATATAGTTTAAAACAAGCAATATGACAATGGTTACCTTCATTTTCTTCTTCATCATTGACTTTTCGAATCTTATTAGAACATTTTTTAAGTTTAGCTATAAAAAAACCATCCATGTTATGAGTATGAGGATATATTCTTTTTGCTAAAGACATAGTTGGATGGAACCTAAAATATTCAAACAAAAATTAATACACTAAAAAAGGATTAAATATCCCTAAAAAAAAATAAATAAATAAAAAATACCTATATTGCCTAAAATGGGTAAAACCACTTTCCCCAAAGTCTATACCAGTTTCTACTATTTTCACATCACGTTTCCTAAGGGCATATTCAATAACACATTCATTTTCTTCAGGCAAAAGTGAACAGGTTGAATATACCAGGTAGCCACCAGTAGAGGATTTGAAATTTAAACAATCAATCGCTGCCAAAATAAGATCTTTCTGCAGAGTAGTACACCTCTGTACATCAATTTCATCTTTAGTTGTTTTAACGCTTGGGTCTTTAGATATAACCCCTGTACCTGAGCATGGAGCATCAAGAAGAACCCTATCGAAACCAGTCATTACCTGAAAAAAAAGAAAAGATAATCAATCATCTGACCTAATGATAACATATTCTTACACAATTAGAAAGAATGGTTTTTACCCGCGGGAACTTCCTTCCATCATAACAACATACGACTGAATTAATAACACCTAATCTATGAAAGTTGCCGACAATAGCTTTAGTCCGGTCTTTATTGGAATCATTAGCAAATAAGACTCCAGTATTCTTCATGATAGCAGCTAAAAAAGAAATATTATTGACATTTATTAACAGCTGTTTAAAATTGGTGCATTTAATGAATACATTTTTAAGATCTAACTGAATTACCGATGTGTGATGCTTTTCCACCTGGAGCTGCGCATAAGTCAAGTATTTTTTCATTTTCTTGAGGAGCTAGAGCCATCACAGGAAGCAAACTTGAGGCACCCTTAAGCAGATAACATTAGATAAATTAAAAGAAAGAGGTTAGTTAGAAGCACTTACTATTAGCATTCGGAACACGCTCTAGTTTATGTATCACACTAAAAGTACTAAGAAAAACAGCAAATATTTATATTGGTTTCTATTTAATAACTGCAGATTCACTTGCACAAGGCAGTGCGTAAATAGTTATTTCATTTTACCATTGTCATATGTATTTGGTTTTCCAAATATTTTTCTCAATTAAAATTTTAATTGGACAAAAATAAATTCTTTCAAGTGCATTAGAGATGAAATGCGGCTGGAGTGACATTTTCCATAATATGACATGGAAAGCTCAAGTTACAACTTTAAATTAATGATAGTAAAAAGACACAGGTCGTATAAATATAGCCCTGCCAAGAGGGATTAGAAAGTAGTACAATGAGTTGACTTGGACTTGAGCCAATGCCACACCGCTGCCATCTGGAAAGGGTTAAAATGTAAAGCAGTGATAGCTTTAAAGTCACTAAGTTTATTAAAATAATATGAGTTTTCTTTTACTTGGTCTAAACCTATATAGGAATGGTGCAAGAGTTCCCAATATTTCAAAATGAAATTAATGAGGTAATCACATGTGAACTCGAACTCAGTATGACTACTGGATAGATAGTGATTGGTCATATTACTTAAGTCTTAGCAACTGGTCGAGTCTTATAGTCAAAAAGGAAAGAGTCATTCAATTCAGTCAGTTTTTATGTACCTCAACTTTACATAGCTAAAGATGTGTAAAACATTTTGTTCAGGAATTTAAGACCTAGAGAGGCCACTTACTCTTGCAACTGTGATATTTATTTTTGATTTTCTGCTCACCTGAATAATATAGTTACCAGCAAGGTACTCAGGAGTGGCACCGATAGGTACAGGAGAATTGTAAACAACGAGTCCCACCTTTGTCCATTTGCCAATAGGATCAACGTTCACACCACGACCAATCAGTGCCTACATAGAAAAAGTAGAGTTTAAAGAAATTTAAAACAATTATATTTCGCTTGGTTAAAAATTCACCTGTGCGAGATCTCTTCTTCTGCACTTTAAACTGTTGGTTCTGATAGTGAGTGGTCTCTGAGATTCACTTGCTTCAAGAAAATCCATGAGATCAGTCAATGGAAACAGTTCAATCAATTTGTTGATCATAAATTCATTGTAGCTGAAGTAACTCATTAAATCTTTTTTCAAAAGTTCAATATATTCATTTCTGGATCTTTAAACAGAAAAATGTTTTAGTCATGCTACTAAATTGAAAGAATAAAATAAGATAATATGAAACAGAAATAAGACAATAACTAACGTACTTTCCTTCTTCCTTAAAGTTTTTAAAATTTGACAAAACCATCAATATATCTTTTATTCTTTGTTCTGTTTCAGGGATAGTGATAGTCTTAGCAATTTCATCCTCATCGGGAAATGCAAAAACCTCTTTATTTGCAATATTAAGCTTTAGTTCTTCTTCTGCTTCTTTTCTAGAATTAGTAAAAGACATTAAAAAAGGTTTTAAAAGAAATCGAACAATTATTACACATTATAGTTTTGAACACAACAGGGTCATTATTATAGATTCCATTTGAGAAGGGGGTAACCCAGAGGAGCTCAACCCAATTTCTTAAAAATCCTGAATCTAATATAAATCTGTCTCAAACCCTTCCTATTTATATAGTATGCATTATATCTTAAAGCAGGAACTGCATGAAACAATGACAAACCCCACTAAAAATGCTATGTCAGATGCCTAACCATTAATTGTAATGAATAGTGCAAGTTTGCTTATAGCGTGGCATTCTATATTTTCCACACAAATTAAGCAAGAATAATTAATTTGGCTCACATAAGTACCCCTTAACCCACAATAATCCAGGTCATTTGAAGGGGGGGGGGGTGATATTTTTATGACTTCTTCCCTGGGTTGTCATTTTGTTTTGGTTTTTTCATTGGTGTTAACATTTTCTTGATTTTGTCCTTGACAGAGGACTTAGTCAGAGACAACATTTCAGCAATCAAAAATTTGTGTAGCTGAGGTTGTATTTTAATATAAAAATATTGTAGTTGTTAGGCTGATAGGAGTGACAGGATTATATTTTGTCTGCTTGTGTGTTCTGGAGGTCACTAAGATTCAATAAACCCTTTGGCTTCTCTGTACATAATTTAGTGAATATATATTAATTGGAATAATACGAAAAAGTTAAACCTGTATCTATTAACTGGCCCGTTTTACACTGCCTTTTAAAATTTACGAGTCCACATGTTTGAAGAGATATTAAGTATGGTAATATAATAGGATATTTAAAGATATTTTTGCTACAAACGTAAAATAACTGTTATATACATACTCTTCACGTTTTTTTTCTTTTACAAGCTTTTTTGCGGCTTTTTCAATGGGTAACTCTTCGTCTTCTGAGCCTACATCATCAAGTGTTCCAACCTGAAACAAAATATTAAGATGAACTACATATGGGCTAACATATAGAGCAGTGATTTTTTCTACTTCTTAACAATTGCAAAAAAAAAAAAATTATTATAAATATTATTGACCGAGGATGAATGTTAAATAATAAATACAATTTTAAATATTTCACCCCAAGCTAGAGTTCTTATATAAATATCAACCTTTACATAAAATAACTTATACAGTTGCTTCATTAATGAAAACCTTAATTTATAAACAACATAAAAATAAAAGTTAAGCAGTTTGTCGAGAGGATTTATTTTCATTTGTTGAGAACCAAATTATAATAGGAAGTGCATGAACAAAATATTTGAATAAAGCAATAAAAGTAATAGCTGATATTAAAATAATAAGAGGAAGATAGTATTATGTAGTAGGTTACTGCTTGGAATTGGGTCCAGAAAAAATAGGGGCACAAAGAAATATGCACCCTTTATCTCTAAACAAAATATGAAAATAAAATAGAACTTAATTCTGCCTACAGGTTTCGAGAAAATAATTGCTAATGCTCATCTACCAACCTCAGTAGACCTTATTTCTGTCTAGAGATGATATTCCCTATACTTATCTTTTTTACAACACTAATAAAAGAATATAGCAAAATGTAAAAAGAAAAACATAAGTAAAAGTAGCATATTAACGAGTATGCAGAGTTGTTTGATTATGAATTATAACTGCTCAAGTTTTAATACTATTGCCAGCAAATTGCATGTATTTTATGTTTCTATAAACATCAGTCAAACTTTGAAATTGGAGCGAGGATATGTGTCTGAAATATATGCAAAAGTCCACTGAACCTGCATATCACATGCGTTATTTTTAAAACTAAAAGTCAATCACTATGCTATGCTTCATATTTAATGCGCATTAATTTACAATGAGTTCAAATAATTTCTCAATGACTATAATTTTGAAATAACAGCTATGTCCTAGGCAAAGAGAACTATCTATCTACAGTAATAATAATTATCCAAAAAAATGTTTACCTTGCAGTTATCGTTATCATCATCCAGGCTTTTATCTTCTCCATCATTAGAATCTTCGGAATCAGATGCAGCACTATTGATTTCGACTTCATTATTATCACTGTCTTCAACATCACTATCAACTTCATTTTCTTCCCCATCGCCAAGAGCTTCTTCATCGTCACTATCAACTTCATTTGCGTCACCATTAACTTCCATATCGTCACTATCAACTTCATTTACGTCACCATTAACTTCCATATTATCACTATTGACTTCATCTTCACTGCTACCATCAACGCCAACCTCATTTTCACTATCAACTTCACTGTCATTATCATCTTCTTCATCCTCTTCACTATCACTAACAGGTTTAGATAACTTGTTTTTTTTATGCTTATTTGCACTTGGGAAGTTTCCCTTCCTGGCATCCTTAATTTGATTTCTTTCTTTCTTTATTTCCAAGCCATTTTCCAGTTTAATTTTCTTTTTTAAGAGGGGAGCTAAAATATAAAAAACAAAACCCAATCAAAATAAACAAAAATGAAAAATCCATACGTCATTCAATAGTTGAAATTATATTTGTCATTGAAGAATAACTAATATATTCTTAAGATCAATGGTGTTAATCAAGAATGAAATTATAACAGGAATGCAAGACTAAGTCAATGCCCGGTTGTTTTAAATTTTCTATTGAGTTAATAAAATATTCAATTAATACTTATCAGAACCATAAAAGTATGCAAAAAAAAAAACCCAAATAAATATCACTCATAAACTTAAACAATTAACTTCTGATTTAACTAACTAAAAAAAATCTTTTCCCCTACAAATTATTTTTAAGCTCAATTTTACCCTCAGATTAATATTTTTCCAGTACTCTGTAGGCCTAATGGGCAGGAGTTTTAGTTTCCATTGGCTTCACTCTAGCCTTCAATGAAATAAATAACTTAAAATTAGAACAATTGTTTGAATTTAAATACTGCAATTGAGTTATTTTGATGGAAATTAATCTTAAGAAGTAATCTATACTACTACTTTTCGCTTAAAACAAGTGAATAGTAAATTTCTTAAAATGCATTATTAAATAGATTTTTTATAATTAAATTAGTTAATATATGCATGTTCTTATAGTAGTTAAAAAAAGGCAGAGCATGAAGTTAAGCACATTAACAATATAGAAGGAAGCAGAGGGCAAGGTGATGAGATGCCAGCATGATGTGACAGGGTTCAAAAGAAGTAATAGGTAGTGAAAAAAGAAGGTGAAAATGAGATCAGAATAAAATTTAACTTTAATTGCTTAACATAGTGTTTAAGTTCAGAAGTAGAGAAAAACAACAGTTTAAAGCAATACTTGAGTACAAACATAGATCTATGATAAATAATTTACGAGAATAGTAAATATTACGGACTTGTCTTTTCCAGCCCCCTCATTGAAATTGGCAGTTTTTATTTGATATTGCTTATTATGCCATTAGTGATTTGAAATGTTATGAATAGGTAATTAAATATAAGTGCAATGAATTAAAAAAATAAATATGCTCAGCATGGGGGCTCTAGAAAAGACGAGTAACTTATTTAATAGTAAAACATACAAACACAAACAAAAGTTACTCGAAAATTTCATTCAGCATATAATAATATGTAACTAATTTTTGAAACAAAATCACTACTCTAATAACAGTCATCAGCAATATTATTACAAGGAACTTATATCAATCATAAAGCATTACAATAAGATCTATTGCAAGATTATTCAACAGTACATTTGACTAAATGTCTAATGAATAATACATTCCCAAGCAGACTAAAAATAAGCATATATAAAATTATATACCATCATCTTTAGAAGAATCTTTCTTAATTATACTTTGTTTCAAGTTAGATTTTAGTTCCAGCTTTTCTTTGCGGGCATCGATCTTCTGCTGCTGTTTCAGAGCCCTCTTTACAGATCTTTGTTGTTGTCTGTGAGTTAATGGTTTTGATATTCTATTTTCATCTGGGAAATTAATGTGAGCACAGTGAATACATAGTATGAAGTAAAAAACAATCATCCCATAAGAACAAGTAAACTAATAAAAATTCTACATACCTTTTAGAAACGGGAAAGATGGGTCTTTCTGTTTTTTCGCTTTTTTTCCGGGGCCTCGCTTTTCTTTCTCATTAAATTGCGCTTTTCTTCCCATTATGAACACAAGTACTCAGCACTATTGCGACCTTAACTAACAAAACACGTGGGGAGAGTTTTGAAACGGGGCAGGTTACAGAGTGTAACTTACTCTAGTCACCAACCAACTAGCGCAGCCTGTTGCTTCTCTGGACTATTAGAATTTTTGAAATGTGCATAAAAATCGTTCACGTGATATACGTAAGTGACTGAACAAATGATACTAAACAATAAGTTGGAACTGAAGGTTCTATACTACTTTAAACTTTAAGAATGATTGAAACTGAATTTAATAACCACTGGTGTAGCTGAGGGAGGGGGGGACTACCCCTCACCCTTGGGAAAATATATTATCAAATTCTGATTAACTCAAAAGAAATAGTGATGTCCTAATAATTAAAAAAAAATATATATATATTCCAATAATATAAAAATCCTCCCAGGGTTCAAAATTCACTATATAAAGTAGTATACTTAAATAAAACATATAAGGAGACAGGAGGAAATATTTTCTTCTTGCTTCCTTATTGAGTAAGCACCCTATTCACTTATTTTTTTTTAAAACAATAATTCATTAAAACTATCATTTACATTGTTTTCACAACTATAACTAAACCAGTGTTTTTTTTGTAATTTTTTTGGTAACATTAGTTTCACTTAATGCCCCAATGATGCAAAAATAAAAGCAACATCACAAAAAATGTTGAAGACTTTAATAAATTAATTAATACGTAGAAAATTAATATTTTATTAACCTACAGAGTAGGGTATCAAATCAAATAACTTGTCATCCTGATTAGGGATATTTTTTACGTGTTGGGACTATAATCGTCTATAGTTTAAAAAATCCATTAATAAAGGGTCATTAATTATTTAAACAATGAGACACAGAAGCACGGAAAGACCAAGGATGACCTAAGAAGATGGTCGCGAGCCTTTTAACTCCTGAGGGATGGTTAGGTGGAGAAAAGAGATGGTTCTAGGCAAGTTCTCGGATTAGGCTCAACAGAAGAAACCCTCACACTGCACCAGGTAGGTAGAGAGAGGCAGACTAAAAATAAGGTAATGAAATTTCCTTTTCGGCAGAAGCAATCAGGATCCCCATAAACAAACAACAAAAATATATACCAAAACATAGCAGTAGCATAAACAAAAGATAAGTTAAGGAATAAAATAAACCTAAGTTTGCAAATATTTTCTTGTCTAGATGTTTGACCAAATATTTTTGTTGGTTAATTTTTGCTACTTATTTTTTATCAGTTCAATTGAATAACTACACAATTATTATAAAACAAATTTAAATAGTTTTGAAATTCCTTGGTGTGTACATAATTTTTTGTCTAATGTAGCCATCTTTACATTTGTTATTGTCAGGCACTCACTAGGGGGCTCAGTTTATACCTGAGTAACCCCAAAGTGGTGAGGAGACGCCCGCCGCGGGCTAGGGTCGCTAAAACCTCTTAGCCGCCGTCCGGCGAGCGCCCAGAAAGAGATAAGAGTGGGTGGACCTATGGTCTTTCACCCCGGCTGCCGACCTAGTTGGCGGGCAGCTTTAATTCGCTTTGATCTGACTCCATAAGATCTTTAGAAGGTGTGTGTGTCCCGACAAAGCACTGTGTTCAGGAGAAGAGGCACAGTGTAGGTTTATAGGTAGTTTATGTGGTCTCGGAATGACCACGAATTCACACTCGGTATCTAAGGGTAGGCGAAAACCGTCCGGATCCCAAAGGCGAGTGTGAACCGGAGAGAGGCAGACTGGATTGCCGTGGGAGATGCTACTGGTAAGTTTGTAGGGCCACGGCAACTGTCGTCCACTAGGGAGAGGTCTCTCCCAAGGAGGTGCTAGTTTTAGCGAGACGAAGGCAGAGATTCCCAATAGGAAGGTGTGGGGTCTGACAAGCGCCGGACTAAAACATAGAGAGGTTAGGATAGAGAGATGCAGAGGTGGTTGAATGAGAAGTCCATGGGTTTGAGTAGAGCAACAGGCACCAGTGCGGAGAGAGAGGAGAGAGTAGTTTTCCAAGTGAAGGTTCGATTAGTTATACTAATTTTTTTTTTTTTTTTCTTTCTTTCAAAACCTCTTTATTGATAATATATGTACAATGACAAAAATAAATAAATAAATTTGGAATTACAGCTGTCTCCTCGTGCTGCATTCACAGATACATATTAAGGAGTGCATAAAATATAATACTTTCAGATTGTTGTTAATAAGTCCAATACACATACACTCACTAAGTGATGAGGCTCACCTTCAGCTTGCAAAACACTAACAATAAAACCTTAACCTAAAACCTAAGAATAAAGCGTTCCAGCCGCGACAGCGTCCTGCCATCGATGGGGGAACGGAGCGGGGGTTATCGTGTTAAACACCGGGTTTGTCAAAAAATTTGATATGTCTACGTTGGATGAACTCATCCACCGTAGGCAGCTCAAAGATCTCGTGAAGCTCACTGTTGCTCCGCTGCTCGAATGAAGTACCTCTGACCACTTTCATTAGTATACCGTTTTGGAATTGTTGGAGTTTCTTAGCTGTTGTATACGTCAGATAACGAAAAAGCAGTGCACCGTACAGCAGAGTAGGCCTGAGTATGCTCTTGTAGATCAGTAGCTTGAGACGCAGTGATAGATTGGGGGAAGTCAATAAGTGCGTAAGCCGGTAAGACTTCGTGCGTGTTTGCTTCAACTTCTTCGTAAAATGGTTACTAAAATGGAAATGTCTGTCCAGTTTAATTCCCAGATATACTAGGTTATTAGCTGGTGAATTTTCCTCCGTTCCTACTATGTAATTAGTAGGTAGTGGGCTTTTTCCCTTCTGGAAAGAGAAAATTACGCAGTCAGTCTTACCCGCGTTTACAGAGATATTGAGTCTCCCCAATCTCTCACTGATCTGGTTACAGGCTACTTCAGCCTGTCTTAGAGCTACCTTGGCACTCATGTTGCAACTGTACACCGCTATGTCATCTGCGAAAGCAGTAACTGTTGTATTTTTGTAACGGGCTCCAACAATCTCAGACGTGTATACGTTGAATAGTACAGGGGATAAGGCGGCTCCTTGGGGTACTCCACAGGTCAGTGGCACAGCTTCGGAGAAGCTATCACCCACCCGCACCCGCTACGATCTGTTTTTTAGGAAGCTAGCCAGAATTGAATAGAGTTGTTCCGGGCATTCCCAGTCGCAGAGCATTTGACACAGTGTCCCGTGAGACACCGAGTCGAACGCTTGGGTGCAATCAATGGAAATCATAGCTGTGGCTATGTTTCTATTCATATTATGGCTAGCTTCTGACTGTACCTTCAGAAGGGGGTGCTCTGTGCTCATACTGGATTGGAATCCAGCCTGCTCTGGCGGAATGATGTCGTTTTCCAAGCAGTAATCTTTGAGATAATTCAAAAGAATCTTCTCAAAATTTTTTCCCATCTGAGGTAACAGGCTGATCGGGCGGTAGTGGGCTGGGTGATCTCCGCTCTTGGTTGGCTTTAGTAATGGGAACAAGATGGCTTGTTTCCATGTGTCAGGAAAGTACCGCAATCTTATACAAGAGTTGTATAAGTTTGCTAGTTGTACTATCCCTTTCCTCGGCATTTGTTTGAGCAGCACTGTTTGTATCCCGTCGAGGCCTGGTGCTCGGTTTCCCTGACACCGGCGAAGAATTGCCTTGAGCTTCTTCGGTGATACAAACATGTGGTTCTGTTCAGCATCTACCGGAGGAGGCATGTGGTAGTATCCCGTCCTAGCCGTAATGTCCCTAGCATAATGGTCGGCCAGTTTTGTTGCCTGTTGCTCAGCAGTCAGAACATTGTCGCCTTCGTGAAGACGGACAGTGGCTGTCTTGCCTTTTGTAGTCTTCAACAGTTTCCAAAACTTTCTGTGATCTCCGTGAGTGAAGTCTCTCATGCCACTGCGCTGTTTTCCAGAGTTTCATCAAACCCCGGATCTGCGTTGTGAGAGAATTTACAACGACCTTGGCTTGCTGATCTCTCATCCTGTACCATCTATTCTTCCAATTATGGTCCAAGGCAATAATTTTAAGAATGTGGTCTGGAGGAGGTCGCAGAGACGGTGGCATGGGAGTGAACTTCGGGATCGCAGTGTTTGCTGCGTCTATGATCACATCAGTTATGAAAGTTAGTTAAAGATCTACTTCCTCTTTCGTGTTGAGAATTGGCACTGTATGCAGCTTATGGTAAATTTGCGACCGATACAGATCCCAGTCGGCACGACGATACTAATTTTTTTTTTTCTTTCAAAACCTCTTTATTGATAATATACATACAATGACAAAAATAAATAAATAAATTTGGAATTACAGTTGTCTCCTCGTGCTGCATTCGCAGATGCATATTAAGGAGTGCATAAAATATAATACTTTCAGATTGTTGTTAATAAGTAATACTAATTTTCTGGGAGGCCCAAGCTTATATAGGAGGCGAGCCAGTAGGGTGGGGGTAAGTCCCCACCTACGGCTGTCTCCCCCACTACTTCCACCTCCTCTCTCACTGACGTCATAACCTTTATTAAACATATGAAAACAGTGATAGATATGATTTGATCGAGAAGAGGGTGACTTATAATTATTTATAATCAAGAGGTGGCCACAACATTTATTCTTTTGATTCTGAAATAATTATTTAATAACCATAGTGATCAGTTCTTTATTTCCATTTAATAATTCGCAAACCTTCTCTTTTGTGCACATTTGTCATCTTGCTGTTCAATTGAGTTAATAATTTGGGTTAGCAACTAACTAACTAACTTCCGAACCTTTTTTATTTTTCCCCATTCTATGATTTTACTCCTTCAATGAATAAATAAAACTAGTTTATAATATATTAAACTTTCTGGGCATTTGGCTTCAGAATTGATGTTCAAACAAATGATTCATGAACTATCATAATCATGAAAGTGATTTATGGTTGTTAATAAAGAAGTGAGCATTGGCTACCATTTAGAAAATTCTGGATGTGATGAATATTAGAGGGATTGGCATCCTCCTAGACTTTTATTATATAGAACCAGTGAGGTTGTTCGGTAAATCGGTCTTTTGTTTTTTTTTTTGTAGTACGATTGTGAATGAGGCGAAGAAGTAGTTTGAAACCTCTGTTGGTTTCTTATCACATGGGTGACACAGGTGAGCCATGAGCATTTACTTCTAGTTTTCCATTTACTGCCTGTTAAACTGGAGAGGTGCATAAGGAAGCCATGTCAATAATGTTTTTTTTTGTTTGTATTTTGTGAAGAAAATTACAATCTCCCCTAAAAGGACAATAGATGATTGTGATAAATGATCTCATTCAAAGGATATTTAGAAATTTGCATTCAACCTCTCATTCATAGGGTATTTACTGTATGGATTGATACAATATAGGCTTATAAAGATAGCCCAGGGATTTACCCAATTCCCTAGCAGATTTGTCACTTTTCCGACTGTGGGATTTTTGTCTATTAAAATATTCTTCTTCAGATTGTAACCTAAATTACCAATGTAGGATGATAAGCAACATTAATTTATTTCTTCCGAATGTAACACATGACCCTAATCACTAGTAGGCATATTTGGGATGTTATTGATACAACCAATAAATAAACACAAATTTAAATATTGCTGTACCGACGAAATATAAATACGAGGCTATCGGACGGTTGTGTCAGAATCGATGGCAGCCAACCGCTTGATGTTTTCTAATGTGCAGTTGAAAGTTAGTTGCATTGCCGGTTCTGAATGTGACGAAAGAAAATTGACCAATGGTATTCTGGATCATGGCGAAATTGGCAGTTGGTAAACAGTGCAGTGGCAGAAAAAAAACAACAAAAAAAACACGAGGAACGAGGAATTCCTCAACTAATAAGGGAATGGTACTTGGGTCAAGAACCACCGAGGGATGGAACTTAACTTGCAAAAGGGGCTGAGCAGCACACGGTGACCTGCCAAAGCGTGCAACAAAGTACGACTGAAATCAAAAAAATAATTAAGTGGAGTCCATTTAATGTGATCAGGTTATACTTCCTATGAATTAAATTTTTTTTATCGGCATTTTAACCCTCAAGTATCCAATTAAGACTAGCCTATTGACAGCCACACACTTTTATTTACGGAATTATAAAAATACTAAAATTTGTTCTTAAAAGTTGTCAGTGTAAGCTACAATAAATAAAAGAAATACTATCAGATTCCGCTTTGCGAGGGTTATAGGTTTTTCTCTCGAAATACGAAAATAACCTTACCTCGTTTACTGCTAAAAAGGTAGATTAATCAACGTTAACTATCATGGCAATTTTGATTTTCTGATATATTATAGAGAAAGGAAAATATATATAACTTACAGTGAAAAAAATTATTGTAACTTTCCACCAGTAATAATGGTCCAGGAAGCTTCACTATCACTATTTTTTCTGGTCGGATGATGCAAATATATCTTTATTCTTCACGATTGTCTGGCGATAGATTAATTTGCTCTCGAATTTCGAGTTCTAGTGCTCCTCAACCCCATATTTAAAACATAAACATAAACAGTTCATTTATAAGTTTCGATTAATTTGGTTCTCAGTGTGACCGGATTAAGTAAAGCGGTATTTAAAGTAGAATAACGTGAATTTTAGCGACGTAAATACACAAGGTGAAAATTCACTGCAGAAGTACTCATTCAGTGGGGAGCTAGCTCTGACCACTGCTTTAACAGGCTTTTGGCTCAATCAGTTATCAAATCATTCTAACAAATAGAAAAATGAAAGACAACATTTAGAGGGTTCAGACGCTAAATATGTTATAATCGCCGAACCCAAGTGGAGAGTATTTCGTCTATCGATGTAATTACGTCATAAAAGTGATTAAATCAATCCAATTCTATTTTTATTGAACATGTATACTAAAAATTTTTAGAACATGCTGATTAGTTTGATTAATTGATGTTAGTTGATTAGTTTTGATTGAGTCAAAACAATGGGAAATATAGAGATGGGAAATATATATATATAACAACTCAAACACGAAATATATTTCGTTTCACTGACATTGAAGAATTCTTGATTGAATTGAAAGCAATTCTGATTTTTTCTCAAAATTTTAGGATGGAAAAAATAAATTTAATAATATTCAAAAATAGTAATGTTTTGGAAGCTAACAGTTGTAATGGGTTTCAGATGTTTTTTTTGTTTTTTTACAATCTTTAACTATTTTGAAAAGGTTATATTTTGTATCTGAATTGGTTCAAACAAGAAAGTGCAATATTTTTGTTAAGAGATACCAACAAGTACTATTTACACAAGCATTTATGAATTATCACACTAATATACAAGAAACTGACGCAGACACCTGTTGATATTGTTCATTTGTAGTCTAGCTAGCTCTTTCTTTAATTTCCTTTATATAAATACATTTTAAAAATGGAACAATTTAGTTCATAATTGATGTACTCAAATTTTGGTTGTGTTATATGTTCAACCCTCGTCATGGGGAGTGTAGTAGATAAACCCCTCTTTTGATGTAAACCGACCGGATAGGTACATCACCCCAGCTGTTGGGATATGGGACTCAGCAACTAGGGTGGTCTTAAGTGCTAAATAACCCATTCGCAAGATTGTGTGAAAAGGTATACACGATCACAGAGGGCCATAAAGAAAAAAGCCTTCTGTTGAAGAGAGATTGATAGTGTCCAAGACGAGGACATATATACGTCGGGACGGGGATTGGGCGGAACAGCAAATTCCTTCTCATGGGAATCGATGTCCAGGAGGATATTATAAAGACAACCATAGAACAGGTACCAGACGTCTGGTGCCTAAAGAAGACAGATGATCAAGTCCGCAAAACTGAAATATCCCCAATTTTAGTAACGGTAGCGTCAACTACTAAAATCAAAGACCTCAGGAAGGTAAAGAGTATCAACCACGTTCTTTTTAGAGTGGTACCGTCCCAAGGAACCAACAAGGGACGCCACAATGCCAACAGTTTGGCCAGACAAAAAATCACTGTGGCCAAAAAGTGTGTGTCCGGTGTTCGCAGGCACACGAATCTAGATACTGCGACAGATCACAGGTGACGAAGTGCTCGAACTGAGGAGGGCCACATGTGCCCTCGCACAGAGACTGCCCATATCGAAAAAAGCTACAAGCTGCAGCAGAACCAAAAAAGAAGACGATGGAGAAACCGCCACCCGTCCAAACCCGACAACAGCCCGGTGGTAGAAGAACCCAACAGCCACCCACCCACCACCGATCTTAACAGGAGGAAAAACATACGCCGAGGTTACGACGGGAACGTCAAATAATCAAAACACCCCGAGCCTTCCGCTCTGGTTCTCGATTCTCGAGACCATGATCAGGGAGTTTATGTCCGGTCTTCAGAATGTATTTGCTCAATTGGTTCGTACTGGGTAAGTATACAATACTCAATTTTAACGTCGGTGGTCTAATGACTATACTCGAAGAAGTGGAGGCACTAATAGCGATCTTGACACCAGATATTGTCGTCATGACGACTGCTATCCCAAAGTTTATCCCGAAGCCGCCCATGCTGCAGAAACCGCCAGACTATATTATTTTACTTATTGCATTACGTAATAATTGGAAGAATTGTTTTGTGTGGCTATTATTAAATAAACAAAACTGTTACATTTGTATTCACATTTATTAATCATAATTACATCACAACAGATCATGGTAACTACGACTCTAAACCTATGTCAACAAAATATAACCATACAAAAAGGTAACGACAGTGTTGTCACCATATTCTCAAATATACAACATACTATATCCAAACAAGAATAACTGGTATAGAACAAAGAATCGTCAAGCCAAGAAAGTTTTAAACTCTCGTACAACACAAATTCGTTGCTTGATGTGGAATTGGATGACGGCAACGTGGCACGAACGGGTTCGTGGCGATTCCGTAAGTTTTGGAAGCTCCTAAAGACCACTACCAAGAGGGAATCAAGTGTCCGTCTTCATGACGGGGACAGCCTCTACACAACGGAAGAACAGGCGAAAATACTGGCCGACCACTATACCGCATACAACGACGCTAGGACACGTAATTACCACGAACCTCAGCAGCTAGAGACAGGTCAGAACTACATGTTTGTCTCCCCAAAGCAGCTCAAGGTGATTCTTCGCTGGTGTAAGGGAAACCAAGCATCAGGGCGCGACGGGGTGCAAACGGTATTGCTGAAACAGCTACCTAGGAGAGGGATTGCTCAACTCGTTAACTTGTACAATTCATGTATCAGGTTGCGATACTTCCCGAAATCGTGGGAACAAGCTATTTTGTTCCCGCTGCGGAAGCCCAAGAAGAAAGGTGGCCTCTCAGCCCACTATCGCCCGATCAGCCTCCTTCCTCACATGGGGAAGATTCTCGAAAAGATTATTCTGAATTACCTGAAGGAGTTTTGTTCGGAAAATGGTATTATTCAGTACGAGCAGGCAGGGTTTCAGGCTTATCTGAGTACAGAACATCCGCTTGTGAGGGTAGAGACGGACGCCACCCTCGGTATCAACATGAACACAGCGACTACTATGATTTCGTTGGACTACACGCAGGTTTTTGACTCAGTGTCCCACGGGATACTGTGTCGACAGCTTCGTGACTAGGAATGCCCAGAGCAGCTATACACGATGTTGGTTTCCTTCTTGAAGGACAGATCGGTGAGGGTACAGGTGGGTGATTGCCTCTCTGACTGACCCATTTACTCTGACTTGTGGAGTTACTCAAGGAGCGGTTTTGTCTCCGGTTCTTTCCAGCACGTACCCATCGTAAATCATTGGGACAATTTATAAGAAAGCTACGGTAATCGCTCTCGCCGACGACATTGCAGTTTACAGCAGCAGCATGAGTGCACAAAGAGCGCTTACCCAGCCCGAGTCAGTTTGCAACGAAATCAGTGACAGGCTGGGCAAGTTAAACATTAGTGTAAACGCCGGGAAGACCGACTGCGTAATATTCTCCATACAAAAGGGCAAAAAAGCTTTGCCAAAATCATATAGTTAGGAGTTAGAAGGGCAAGAGAACTCACCAGCTTTCTCATTCTTCTATCGGGGTATAAGAATGGATATGCATCTCCATTTCTTTACTCATTTTCGTAGTAAAATAGAAACAGTACGACAGTGGTCTTACCGGCTTTCGCACTTGCTAACTTCATCCAGTCTGTCGCTGCGTCTCAAACTGATGATTTATATGTGTCCTCCGGCCAGCTCTGCTGTACGGTGCCCCGCTATTTACCCACTTGACTGACGATACAGCCCTAAGTCTCCAACGTTTCCAGAATGGGATCATGCGAAAAGTGGCCCGACATACCTCTCTCGAAAGGTCAAAGAACGCCAACCGTTGCTTGATGGGCCGTCAGTGGATGAGTTCATCCGCCGGAGACACATCAAGTTTTTAGACGCGTTGCAGCACCTCACAATTCCAGTATTTAGCACTATGACCCCACCACCCCTCCCGCATCGACGGCAACAGACTGTTGGAGAAAAATTAGGTTAATAATTAGTATGCAAGATAGTTTTAAGTTATCAAAAAGGTGAGCCCATAGTGTCTTATAAAAGAAGTCAAGTATAATATGTATCAATATACTTGTATTAAATTATATAGTTTTATACGGAATTTAGATATTGCATACAATGTAGCGACGCTACAGCAAATATACAACTGCAATGTAAATAGATTCGAGTGAGAAAGATAATGAAAATAATCATTTTGTCATTTTTAAGGGGATAGGAAACAAAATTTAAATTATTACATTCTGTTTATAATGTTATTTCTTTTTAAAAAATAATACTCACAGGGGTTGAGGGGGAAAAAAAAAAGAAAGAAAAAAGGCGGGACTCGCATAATCGCTCTGATGGGAGGAGGACTTAAGTGGTGGGTCTCTGCCTGGAGGTAACTATCGTTGACTGTGGACTGGTTGCAGACGATTGCTTTTGTCTCTGACCCTTTGACCCTAGCTTTGAGGTTGCTTCTACATTAGATTGAAGACATCGCACAATAGTAAGATTTAAGCTTTATTTGTTGCAAGTAAAATAGATGTAATCTGTTCATCATTTTGATTAATAGTAAATTCTAATTGCCAATAGGATCTTTATTATTTACCCACCCGTTTTCAAAATAGATATGAATAATAGAAGCTGGTCCTTCCCTGTGATAATTATTTATATATGCAGATTCGAAGCTAATAATTCCGATAAATCTTACAAGTGGTATGCTACAGACGTTAACTTCAATAAAATTTTCATTTCATTGCTACGACTTATGAATATTGTTAATGTTACGTTACAGTTTGCAATGGAATTTCATTTTACTGTGACAGGAGAGAGACTCGAAGACGCTTCAACGACATATGGAGCGAGATCATTAGGAGCCTGTGATGCATATCATTGTGGCTAATGGTGTACCCTCGCGAGGACATACAACACAGGAGACGAAAAGGATTTCAAAACAAATGGAGAATATTTACCATCAGAGAAGGACTGGAATTTGGGCTTCACTTTTTAGCGATGTGCCAAATTTCTCTTCGGCTAATTTAATATTCCAAGTGGGTTCTTCGTGAATTTACAACTCACACGTACCAAGTGACCCTCTTACACAACGGTTAGATTACTTATTTCCAAAATGGAAACTCGTCTGACATTAGAAAGAAAGCTTAGTCACCGTGTACGATTGCTAGAAAGAAAATTACCCCTCGTAAGAGATGTCCAATCATAATGGTTGCAATTTTTCAATAATTCAAAGGAAGCATTATTGATTTATTAGTGTTTTTATGATCGCAATATGTAGTAGTCAAAAAAATAATTTTCTCGCTAATATCAACTCAATCACTCAATAATTAGTTATATTATTAGTTACATTATTTATAACTATATTATTAGCTATTAGCTTAAGACACGTTAAATACGCAATAGACCATCCTTGTGTTTAATTTTATAAGAGTAAGATCTGGCCCTCATCATACATTGTTTAACATCGTACATCATACATTAAACGATATATGCACTATCTACCAAAAAATATAAAACAAAAACGGCCGAGTTTTTTAATTTTCATTAATGTTTACCTACTAAAGTTTTACTGTTTTTTTTTTAATTTATAAAAATAACTATCAGATTTATGGTAACCTTGAGGTTACCAAGGTCCTCAATCATATTATCTGTACTTCAACATCTTTCATTTGATACTCTAATTAATATGATAGCAAAATATTTCATGTCATCGGGCCATTTAATGTAATCTCCATTTTATGTTTCTGCGTCAAGCAGGGGACTCGCAATGATTAAAACAGACACAATATATGTGTGCTGAAAATTATATTTGGAAATTCGTCAAGTAAAAGAAATGTCACCCTGTTTTAATTGTATTTATAGTGGTTTTTCCATTCCATTTTTTTATTGCTCCCACACAAGTGATTCTGTTTGTTTATTATATTCTCTTATAGATATTCTGAACTTACACAACATTGGGGGAAGCTACGTAACCGATGAATTTAATGTTTAAAAGGGTACTAATTTCATTACGATTCCACTTGTTAACTGTTTCTACTCTTTTCAATAACTTTGCCATATACAATGAATGTTGTTATGTATTTCATTGGCAAACCTGGGATATTGACCTAGTAAATACAAATGTGAAATATATTATTAGAAGGATCGGCAATATTTCTTTGTTATTAAAAATTCTTTTATATTAGAATTTAGAAGACATTTCATTGCTCAAAAACGAATTGAACATCATTGAAGCCTAAAATGACCAAATCTTAGCTCGAGAAGTCATATTGTTTGAGTAAGAATTTGTTGCTTGGGGAATCATCAATTCATGACTGTCCGCTGTATATTCCAAGACTTTGTTTTAAGTCAAGGATGGTCAATGAAAGGTTGATTGATCATTTGATGAGATTTATAATTCTATGCTGACACAGTTGGCGAGGAAGACAAAAATAGGAGATCCCTAAATCTACTTTACTAAAGAAGTACACAAATCCAGAGGATATTGAGATACTTTAGTGACTTTTGAATTTTTATTTCATTACAACAAAAATAATTTCTTACAGTCATACAGTAGGTAAAATACAGTAAGTATTTTTAAGGATTATTTTAAAAATCTTATAAACAAGTTGACCATAATCATTAATTACTCCTAACAGCCATAGAGGTTCATTTCCGATATGACCCTGAAGATAAGTATATTTATTATTGAGTAAATTAGGCTTGATTAATCTAGCATCGTAATTGCTGTGCGATGACACGAAACATCTTAATGATTTGTAAGCATTCTAAGCAATTGTATTATATGTTCGTATATTCGACCCTGAGACACTGCGTAACTTCACTCACTAATTGAGTAGTACTATTTTAGCTCAAATGTTAGATTTAAAATTAAATAGCTGATATAATGGAATTACAGAAGAAATTAATGCTTTATTGGAAAACGTAATATATAAAATAAAAGTTGCTAAACATGCATACATTAATGTATTACCTGTAGCATATATAAGTTAACCGGTTTTCTTCTCTGGAGAATGCTGTTCAGAATGGAGGAGATGAGTGAAAATTCATTCGATCATATCCATATCTTACCTGTTAGCTTTTATTTTTGGTTTCTAAAGCAAACTTCTTCTTTAAGCTTCACTTTAAAGCAACTGCTTCCAGAAGTTCCTCACTTCCCCTTACGAGGCTTAGTGAGAGTTGGTTGCGTCCATCTCTTCTGGGAATAAAATCTCTAAGAGCCAGGGATCCAAGCCGGGCCCAAGACTGGCGTAGCCAGAGAGGAACCCTATCCCCCAATCTGACTCCAAGATCCCCGAGATTCTGAATAAAAATCAAATTAATTAATATAATATGAGCATATCTGGTTGGTGAGTAATACACTTTATTGTATTATAAATATCACTGCATAACTGTAGATTGCAGCTTAACTATAACTTACTATAATTTATTTTGAAATAAATCCTCCAAGAAAAAGTTTACCAAGCTAATATTTTTTGTTTTAAACTAATTATGAATTTACTAATCATATTTTTATATAATTTGTAGTGGGGTATCGGTAAAAGATCTTGACGTCACGATAAAAAATATATAATTTGAGTGTGATATTTTTAAACTATGACTTCAATATGTCATTTAAACTGTCATTGGAATCACGTTTGTAACTTTAATTCAACCAGTGTTTTATGTTAAGGGATGAATTACCATTTGATGCCCCCATAATAAAACCAATAAAAACAACCCTATGTAAAAAATCAAGTGTTATTAATAAAATAACTAATTAGTTAAAAATTAAATACTTTAATTAAGGGTATAAGATTAAAGATCTCATTGCCCTTGAATCGAAGTTCTAACAATAATGTGATGGGAGATAAATGTGCTATTGTAACAAAAAACATTAAAACTGACTCGGACGAGCGCACGTAGTGGTGAAGGAGGCTGATAAGGATTCTTTCACTATTAATTATTCTGTTCTACAGTAAACGGCTAACACTTTTAAAGTCAACAACTACTAGACCTACTAAACATGTACTCATCCCGACAAGCGTAAATGGGGAGAAATCTTATGTTAGTGGAAGGAATCTATTGCCCACACTGCATCTTTGGAAACATTGCTCCCTTTAGCAATACTTAGCCCACTGCACTAGGTGCAACGACTCCGGGATTTTTTTCTATCCTGCTGCAACACTGCTCATATAGACACAACCTGTCCCGATTCAGAGCTACTTTTTCTTGACTCGAAAGTCATATAGCTGCTCACGAAGTATTTTATATCGAAATAGGACCAGTAATTACTTGGGTTAGATATAGCGTAGTTTTTAAATTAACATAGCGGCTGAATTATTCCGCAAGACTTTTCCTATTTCCTTGACCGAGCGATACAGTGCGTTAAACACGTATATCTGTTTGGTCTTTTTCATTTGTTTTTTTTATCAAAATAATTAAAAAAGAAACGCAGCCTCAGTTAATTAGAGGTCTGGGAGATAAGTTGCCTGGTAATATTAGTATCTATTTTCTTTTTTTTTTTAGTTATGTCCGTTGTAGCAGTTTTCGTAATTTACTGACTAGATAGGTGGTTTATATTATATTGTATGATTATATATATATATATAGTATAATAAAATATAATACACATAAATATATATAATACAATTAACAGTGTAAGCCTGTGGGCCGTAGATTGCGGGGACCCTTATGGTTGACATTCCCTAGAACCAAAACAATTCCCAAATCTAGAATTAAGTATCATACAAAGTAGTAACAAATTTATACGAAATAATAAATGATATTAAAAAAAAAAAAAAGTTTTATTATCGTCCTAATGAAGTACAGACTAAATTGAAATCATAATAACTAAGATATAATTATCTAACTTATAATACTATCAAATAACTGTTAGTAATATTAAATTTACCTATAGATGTAATAAAAATTTATGAAAAGGAGTAAACATCTCCATTACGTAACGTTCGTTTTATTCGTTTGCTGCCATGCAAAAACCCACAAGACAAAAATACGTTGCACAAGATGTTAAAGGGACAAAAACGACCTTTTTTAACATCTTTATATACTACCCCCCTTTACCCCTCTTTATATAGGGGGAAGGTGCTTTTGTTTTTATTAGTTACAGTCTCTGTAGACCTAGGAGGATGGAAGAGAAATGGAGAGGGCATAAGGCTACTTTGGGGCCAAGTGATGGGGATGGAAATTCCAGTAGGCCATATGGAATAGCACTACTGACCCGAGTTGAGTGTTTACATCAATTATTCTCTTCTGAAGAAATGCTTATTAAAAACCTAATTGTTTGAAATCTTTTCGTGTGTTGCATCAAGATTGCAGCCCTTGGTTTGTTCTGCTAACGGAAGTTCTAATAGTATAGACCGCAAGCGGATACTCGGAGTACCATTCCACGAGTAAGTTTAAGAGTTTATTTAATTAATTTTCCTTTTTTTAGAATTCAGTGCTAAACAAATTCTTCAAGGTCAAATAATGATAACTATCGGTCCTGAGAGACTATTGGACCGTCCACAAAATTCGTTAGGTTTTAAGTTGGGGTTTTAACGTATTAATAAAGTAAACTTAGAACATCTCAGAAGTAGTTGGAATTTTGTTTGCATAATTTTTTTTTAATTCAGTAACGCAATAACTTAGAGTCGTAAAAAGCTTTTTTTTTTTTTTTTTTTTGTCGTAGATTAAAAATTAAAATAACACCTTTAAACTGGACGTATTCGGTACATGCTCCAATAGCCACTTAAGGATTTCACGTTTGTTGAATATTTCTTTAAACGTTCTTGTGTTTCAAATTTCCTAAGGATAATTCGTTGAGGGGACAATGGGTTAAAGCTGTGCACGAAATAAATTGGGAGCCATGAGTAAATTCAATTCTTTGCTCAGAACAATTTAGTATCGAGTTCCTGAACCGCACGACTGCCTGTGGACGTACCGAATTGAGAGAAATTGCAGTTTCGATCATATTTTCTTGTTATCCAGCGTATTTGCAGCCACCAATTAGAAAGGAATGTACTATAAATTAAAAAACAACCAATTTAAACAAGTTTTACATCTAACTAAGCTGAAGACATGGGTTTTTAATGATGCATATTATCTAATCATACCTGCAGTTTTTATAACCTCGATTCAAATGGTAAAGCATAAATTGCGATAACACCATGAATAAGAATTAAAACAATTACACAACTGGTGGAAAAACAGGCTAACCCATATTAACTGGTGCTAAGGGGGTTTGCCCAGTCCATCCCCTCTCCGGCCCCAATCTCACCCTTTACAGTAGCGAAGGTTGCCCTTTCTATTACTCTTCCAGCCCTTTAGAATTTACCCAGAATTTAGTGTAGATATTTCTAACAGGTTTGGTTCTTTTACATCCGATTAAAACGTCCATGACGGCGAGATCTGATCTGATTTATTTATTGTGTTATAAGTTACTGGTGTTCTAAAGGTCATATTTGACAATTAGTATTACCTCTGCTAAATTTTAGGAATTTCAGTTGAGTATTCAGAATGCAACAGAAACGATCTTACCGATACGGTATATTAGTGAAAATTAATACAAATATAAATAAATATATCTAGAATATTACGAACCAATAATTAAAATTAAGTAAAAATATTAAATACGTAATTGTAATAACCACTAAGAAATAAACTAAATGTTTTATAATAAATTAACAAATACCCTTTAAATCTAGGTCATAATATCATTAAAAACTTGGGAAATATAGAAAAAGATAATTAAACGTGAAAAAGGTAGGGCCCATTTTTCTATCTTCAATTCCCAGCTCCAAAGGTCTTTAACATTAAAGTTCTTTTTTTGCTTTCAGTGGTAAAGGTAGTATTAAGCACTACGAATGCTATAGTAGTACCTACTATTCTCAATTTCCTACCAGATATAAAGCAATCGCTTTTCGTTTTCCAGTATGCCTATGATTCTCCAATAGAGATCGTAAAAACGATTCGATCGATGTACAATTTTGAAGGATTACATCTGTTTCGAAATATGCTGAATAGCTTTTGGTTAAAATACAATTAAGTTTATCGGTGTGGAATTTAATTGTACGCACATACTTCACGCAGCTCTTGGTTCATTTCGTAAGAGTGGAGGGGGTGCCATCCCTTACGAAGAGGTGGTGGGGGTGTAGGGGAGGGCATGGTCGCCACCTCGCCTGCAACCAGTGCTCGTCCAGCATTGATCAGTGTTGTGTTAAACTACTCCGGTCACAAATCGTAAGTCTTTCGTATGTATACGTAGTTTGTTACAGATAACCTTTATCAGTAATAAAACATACACTTAAACGTTTAAAATAATAACGGAGGCAAAAAATTGAAGACATTTTCTGCAGACACTAACGTCTGATTATAAAGGATATTTTCTACGTGACAAACAATGTATCATCGGTACATGAACATGGGGAAAAAGTAAAAATGGACGTTTAACTAAATGTAAAGTTTTATTTAGAATCACATAAAATGATAATCACAACAATATACCATCATCAATAATTAACAGTTCTTATCCTTCGGTATATATAATATGTACACAATGGTCTGACAAACATATGTATACAAAGTCTTATGCTTGCCTGCCTCTAAGTATGTTCTCCTTTATTTAATGTCCGTAAAAAAAATCCACTAGCAATTTTTAAAAGTAAATTCTACTAATCCTCTAAATATGTTGATTATGTATTGGTTAAAATAAAACAACGACAAGTATGCAAAAAATATGAAGGAATGCGTGACCATCTTATGATTTGTTAAGTCATAGTTATTTAAGTTTTAATTTTACAACACGTATATTTAGTATTACAAATTACATTGCGGATGACTTCTGCTATCAGTATGAGTGATTGACGTGCACATTAAAGCTGTACTCTGTGTGTTCTTGCATCATCTGATACACCCCCTGCAGGGCCCATTGCCAATTCGGCTGTGTCCGTGATTGTGGGAGGTGGTTTGTAAGTTTATTTGAAACTAGGGATCATGACACATTAATTAAGTGATACAAAGAACGAAATAAAGTCAATAACTTCCTTGCTAATTTATATAAATTCTGAAGACAAAAATGACTAAAAACATGTATGCATGTGAAAGAAACCACACAAATAACCAAGACTTTCGGGGACATTTGTATCTTATAATGTCAATGAGTGAAAAAAAAAATTTCCAACAATATTAATTTAACTTATATGTATTCTGTTCGGCCTCTTGTTGTTTTTGGAGAGTTCGACCAATTACCAGTGTGCCCCCTCTGGTATTTGTTTTACGGGAGTCCAAGATCTGAGGCTTGGTGTTCAAGTCTCCTTCTGAAATGTTTCTTGAACCCAATGAGAAAGATATCTGAAAGTGCATCTTGACCTAATGATCTCTATGGCCTATGGCAACTAGTCACTGCTGTGATTTGGCATGTCTGTGTACTAATGGTGATAATAGTCGACTGTATTGTGTCTGTGAACTGAGGAGGATGTGTTTAGCCGTGTGTACTGTTATGTATGTCTCCGTGGGTTGTCTCGTCAATGTGTGTGTATCCCTGTCCTGTAAGTGATGTTGTCAGCGATATAAAAATGGGTCGTTGATTTAAAATGTGTTAGACGTACAATGTCTAATTGTTTATTATGAAGAAACCTAGTTCATTTCTATTTAATCTCAGCCCATTATCGTTCTGAACTAAAAGTTTTGATCATGGTTAAACCGGGGGGTGAGAGTTGGAGTCATTTTGTTTAGTGTCCTAAAGTCTAAAGTATAGATTAGAATAGAAAACAATTTTTTTTCTAGGACAAAGTTCTGTAAGAATTACAATGTTGCTTACATAACAGGTTTATGTCTGGCAATCAAAAACCAATATTATATTACAAAAAAATAAAATATATTGGCTACAACGAAATATAGAAAAAACAACGACAATGTAAAATTAAGTTTGAGCTTCTATAAGAAAAAATAATAATACTATTAACATAAGATTATTTTACTAAATCAAGTAATAAAATAAAATTATAGATGGATCCCCATAGCAATAAAAAAAAACAGTCTAATGAAAACCATTAACATGATATAAAAGAAAAATATTACTCACCAGCTAAATTCACAATAGTAAAAAAAAAAGGATACAAGCATGAAATTATAATATAATAACTAAATCGTTCACAGCCTGTAAGCGTCGGCCTGGGTGGTGAGTAGGTGTAGAGATAGGAGGGATCGTAGGGATGAAACATGGGGGATATTAGGAGGTAGAGAATTTCAGGCAATAGTGAAGCGAGCGAGGAAAAACAGATCATCTGCTGCAGTTTTACGGGCAGGAATATAAAGGAAGAATGTATTGTTTAGAAAAGGAATGAGCCAAGGAAATATTATGGATGGAAAGATGGGAGAGGCATAAGTACAGGTGGGAGTCCCGAAGATAAATCTAACGAAGGAGGTCATGATTCGCTTCAATCTATTTTTGAGCCCCCTCAAGAGACCCCCCATACACCACACAGTGATAGCCAAAGAGCTGGAAATTGGAGTGTGATATAAGGAGTTGACGTGTAGGCTGGGGAGCAGATGATGAGAGTGATGTGATAGTTTAAGGGTAAATATTGACCGTCGTGAAATTTGGGAGAAATGGTGGTTTCAGTAAAGGGTTTGGTCAGTGGTTTTTAATGGGGTAGCGGAATGTGGTCACCAAAATTAACAATAACCATTGTTGCTAATAGTGATTTGATTTGTCAGGTTGATTATATTTTTGTTCAGTTCATGATCTACGAAGAGGATAGGATGATGATTTTTTGTTTTCTGTACAATTTGTATACATTTAGTTACATTTCTGACTTTAAATTGTTTGCTTTCCAGGCATGTTTTTATTACCTCTTTGCCTGTGAAGAGGTGAAACTGCCATAAAGTAAAACATAAAAACTGATTCCTCTATTCAAGGTATTTAATGATTTTTCTCTAGTCTGGAATTCCTCTAAACATTATCGTCTCATTTCTGATATTTTTGCGATAGGAATTATTTTTCCTTACGTGTGAAGAAAGGTCAGTTGTGAAGGCTTTAAAATTTTGACCAGTATTCAGTATATTTTAAGAGACTATGGAATATAGGTGTTGTCGTAGTTACAATTTCGTCAAGGTCAATGTCGGTATTACATCAAGGTTCCGAGAAGGCCGGAATGTAAGTGATTTTGGTTGCTCGTTCGTATTGGTAGTGTTGTAAAGTTATTCTTTGAAATGAAATTAAAAAAAAAAAAAAAATCTGAGGCATTGCCCACTATGAATAACAGTAGTCCAGTTAAATATGAATAGTTTACAAACAAATATAACATAAATTACGTTAATTACGTTGTAATTAGTTTATAAATAATAATGGGTCAAGGTACAAATTTGGTTACTTAATGGAACCAACATCATAATATTGAACAAAAAGAAAACATAAATGAATGATATTTACTGTTTAGGACCAGGGAAAAAGAACGCGCTAGGCTGCATAGACATATTGAAATGGGAGGTCCAATAATTTGTTGTAGGGGTTTAATGTTTTTAAACCTGTTAATGTTTAACTTCCGACCTGCGACTAATAAAACCTTGAAGTTAGCGATACGTGACCGACTTTTACCATGCTAAATTGTTTTTATGATTTAACCATGCTCATCGTTATTCAAGATGTTCAAAATTTAAAAAATGCCAATTAGTTGAATCATTTAGCAACAATTGTTATGGTAGAACACTTGGGCAGAATGTTTGAAATGACAATATTTCTCTCTTGTTTTCAGCTAAAGTTCAATGACTGATTTTTTGTAGGCTTCACGACTAAGTAGTAGCTAATTTATTTTCCATTGTAGCTGTTGTTATTTCACACAAAAGTATGATAAACAGATGAATTATAATTGCTTTTTGTAACAGCAAGTTTGTCACTTATTATATATATGTGTATATCGTTAGTAAAAATCTGTTCAGATAATTCTGATCTTTTTATCTGTTTTGAATAGTTATAGTAGACATAAACGTTAATTTAGTTAATAATTTTGGAACGTGCCTAATGAATAATGTATTCATAATTAAAACTCCAATTACAACACAAACGTTCGGTTTCGTAACTCACATATGTAACAGTCGTTCGGAGCCACGCTCCACGACATTCCGTCGTGATAGGTCGTAAAATAGATGCCTTTTCTTTTAAATGTTTGTACGATGTAGAAAAATAATTTTCTGGACAAGGTTTGTAGTGCCTATTTAATTATTTTTTATTCTTGTATAATCAATTCAAATGATTTACCATTCGCTACTTAAGCATCCTCTGGACTAAGGTTATTTAAACTGACTTTACGATTAGGTACTTTTAACTCTTAACTCTTAACTTTTAACCTCCAATAAATTAACACATTTTATTATGAAATGGTAATATATCCGTTTATTTTCTAATTTGTATGAGCTCCCTTAATATGAAAATGGTTATTTTTATTTCAATTAGTATTTAGTAATTCGAGTCTTATTTAATGTAATTTTTTTTTTTTTTCGTATAATTCCTTTATTGTGCAATAATTACAATCTGCCTTTTATAAGGCAATAAGTAATTAAGATATATGCTCTCATTCATACAATATTTACAGTTCATCATTCACTCGCTCATTCATACAATATTTACAGTTCATCATTCACTCGCTCATTCATACAATATTTACAGTTCATCATTCACTCGCTCATTCATACAATATTTAAAGACAGCCCAGAGACCCCCCAAATCCACCGCAAAGAGAAAGTGGAGTAATTTATTGATTATTTATATTATAGCCTAACGTATCTGTTAATGATCGTACATCAAGTTGGTGGTTTGTATCATCAACAAATTATGAATTTTTAAATAATTATAAACTAAAGATAATGTATTATTGAGGATTTACAATTTCTTTTAAATATATCATGTTTTGTTTAGAAACACTTACATGTTTTTATTTATTTGCCCAGATAATGCATTATGGCAGGTATTATTCGAATATGATTTCAACTCAAGCCCTACTCAGAATATGTATTTCTATAGAAGCTGATTATAAAAAGTGTCAATTATTTTGGAAGTATCACTCTTTAAGATTTTGGTATATTAGTTGACCCAGATTAATAATTATTTATTTTATTAGTTATTAATTTCCTAACCAATTACGTTTGATATAAAAGCTGCTGTACAAAAAGAAATATATTTTTTGAAAATATTTGTCATAGGCCGTATGGAGATTTCTTTACACTGTGTCAAGCTGATTAGGGTCATTGGTCACAGATAATTCTCTAATAGCAGCTCAGAGGAATTTCGCCAATTTTTCAAAAAGGCATTATATCGCTAAGCAAGGAGTCATCAGGGTCAAAGTTATAAACTTCATGGGCACGAGGCATCTGTCTCTAAGCTGTTCAATGATGGGTCTCATGATGGGTCTCAGCAGCTAAAGAACATTTAGTGCTTACATTCCCCACTCTTCTCCTAGCACATAGGCAGCTCTTTAAATGTATAAGACGAGACCGGAGGGAGAGGCTTTACTTTGATATAGGTATGGTTGATCGTCTTTTACTTGTTTGGACACCTATATGTAAGTTCCATCTTAAAAACGATTCAGTAAATTAGGAATTTTAAAGCGACATCCAGTATTTCTCAAGTTCCAGGTCAAATGAAGGAATTTGAACCTTTCACAACGTAATGATGCTGGAATTACAAAGAACCATTATACAAAAATTCCAAGGTAAAATGAAATTTTGGGAGCCAACAGTAGTGTTAAGGAATCGCGTATTGAATGCCGTTCTATGGCTTATACACGGTTTCATGATGTCAAGTGAACCTGAGGAATGCTTTCGAAAGTGAAACGATTTCTGACTGTTTGCTTTGCACAAAAAAGATTGAAAAAAGTTGTTGTCCTACCCACCAAACGTCAGAAGCTATTAGGAAACGAGTCTGTTGCCATAAAAACTGTTTTAAAGTCAGGAGGGAAAATGTATGGCAAGGCGTAGGAAGATAGTGAATGAATGAAATTCACATAAAGGCAAGTCCATTGCAAGAAAGCCCACTGTAGCTAAGCATTTGAATTGTCATTAAATATTAATAAATAAATGTCGTTCCAGTCGATTTAAATATGTTTCGCTAAAATTACTGCTATTTACAATTATTAGTCTTTTTTTTTTTAAATGCCAAGATTAGTTAACAAAACTTTTTTTAAAAAAAACATATTCGAAGATTCCTTCTCTTGATGTGGGAAATCTCTGATATTGTTATGTCTTTAGTTTCATTTATATAGATTTCAAAAATAAAACGTTTTCCTTTGGTGATCCTTCTCTATTTTAAAAAATCTACTAGTGAAAAACAAAAGTAAAAGCAACTGACCCTTGTAACAGCTAGTTATTAACCAAGTAGTAGATTTCCTAGGGATATAGGCCATTGGGCTCTGGCCAAACCGGTCTTAAGGAGGAGACTACAATAAATCATTCTCGCCATCGATTAGGTAACGCTGATTTTCAAAGAGCCGCTCGGAATCACGAAATTGGCAGTACTACCCACACCATTGCCAATGTTATGGAAACACCATAGCCGAAATACTAGAAAACTATCACATCCAAATAGCAGTGGCAAGTAACCATTTTTTATTTTACTAAAATTTACTTTTTTAAAGTAAACGCAATAAATTAACGCGCTGTGTTAAGAAAGAAACTGCCTATTCTCTTTCCAAGCACGAATAGATCAAAACTTCAGTTTGAATATTTAAGGTTTTTCTTGTAAAAATAAAAATAAAGGTTAACTAAACTAAAGGTGTGTGTTATCATCTAGTGTTAACAAAAAAACGGGAGATGAGTGTAATAAAATAGAAAAATAAAAGTAATAAAGATCTGTGTTTATCATAAAAACACTCCCGTTATAAATAATCAATGTTTTCTACTTTTTCCTATTTTAACTGAAATGGGTGTATCATCACCACGTGATTCTGCGTTGAAAAAGGCATAAAAACCATATCACACTTTATATTAGAGAAAATGCCCAATATTGCATTTTTCGCACTTAGCGTCTTAAAAGTTTAACATTGAATCCGATTATGGGATAAAATATGGGGGTTCTTAGTTGAAAAACGCGAAGTTGTAGCTGATTGCACCAATATATAGAGAGAAAACCGCACCATTGTAGAAACTGCAAGAGCCCTCATGCACTCAGGAGAAGAATCTCTACCTAAGAAGCTATGGGCAGAAATGATTAACGCTTCAGCCTATATATTAAATCGAACAGGTCCATCATCAGAAAAAGGAAAATCCCCATTTGAACATTGGATGGGTGTAAAACCGGGAATCAAAAATCTTCGTGTTATAGGATCCAAATGTTGGGTCCATGTACCTAAAGAAAATAGAAGAAAATTTGATAAAAAGGCTACTCAAGGAGTACTTGTTAGATATGATGGGGACAATGGATACCGAGTCTTCTCAAATAATAAACTAATTAGATCAAGAGACGTCATATTCCAGGAGTCACTCAAAGCACCGATATGTGAAAAATCTTCATTTCATCCAATTGAAGGAAAAGGTATTGACATATATTGTGAAGAGGATCCGGAAGAACATAAGGAAGAAGAAGAAGGAGAATCTCAAGATGAAGAAAATGAAGATCTAGAAATAGAAGATATAGTGTGGAAAAGAGACGTTAGTGCTCTGAGGGAATTAAGTTTAACCTAGTTTGCTGTACATTGTGATACCGCTAATTAATGTTGTGTTCATTAAAAGCATAAAATTGCATCAGTGGGTAATTCTTTTCAAATTACATAAACAGGTTATGGGCCCAGCATGAAGTTAAAAGGAAATACCCAAATGAAGATTTGAAAAGACGTTAGTGCTCTGAGGTACGTTCTTTTTTTTCTTAATTATGGAGTCCAAATCAATCATGATTCCTCAGATTGCTGTGTTAGAAGGGAAGAGCCACTGGGAAAACTGGAAGGTGAAAATAAGAATGGGATTGAAAATGATATCGAGGGCAATAGAAATAATAGATGGAACGTACACGTGTCCTTCAGACTCTGATAAAACTGATGACAATGCTGTGAAAGCTTATGAAGCAGCTTTAGCTACATTTAATAAAATTGACAACCAGGCACTACTAGTTATGTCCAATAACATGACAGAGGAGATGTTTGAAAAAGTAAGACGTCATGAGTCTAGTAGAGATATGTGGTTAGGACTTTGTCAACTTTTTGATACATTTTCAGAAGACAGAATATTTGATTTGTATAATAAATTTTTTGAAAGTAAGTGGTTGCCAGATGATGACGCTGTTACATTCATTACTAGAATTTCCAATGCATGGAAACATGGAAACAGTTGCGAGGGGAAATTGATAAGCAACCTGCTGATAATAAAGATATTTTACTAATATGTAAAATTTTAAAATCCCTTCCTGACAAATTCAAATCCTTTACTGCTGGATGGAGACTCATAAATGAAGAGAACAGGAGTCTAAATAATCTTACCCAAAAATTATGTACTTTTGAGAGCAACCTGGGTGATAGTTGTTCAGAAGAAGTTTTGGTTGCTAAGGGGACCACTGCTCAATTTCATAAGCATGTTCGGAATAAAAATAATTTTCATAAAACCTCAATAATTTGCCACTACTGCGATAAAAGGGGTCACACAGTTCAGAGATGTCGGCTTTGGCTTGCCGATGGCAAACCGCCTAAGCCTGCTAAAGCTAAATTTCCTCAAAATAATTCAATTGAAGCTGCAACTCTATTAACAGTTACCTCAGAAGTTTTTGCATCGGAGACTAATAGTGAGGCTTGGTATGTGGACAATGGAGCGACACATCACATATGTAGCAGAAGGGAATGGTTCACAAGTTTTCAATCATTTACAGATGACCATGTAATTATTACGGCTGATGGCTCTCAAGTCAAGGCGCTGGGCAAGGGATCTATTTTAATTGAAGCTGCGTCCAACGGCCATTGGAAGAGTTTTGAACTCACTAATGTCTGGCTAGTTCCGGGTATTTCTAAGAATCTTTTTTCGCTTTTAGCGGCTCAAGATCATAGACCACAAAGTAAATTTGAATCCACTGCAGTTAGCTGTAAATTATTTGAAGGCAAAGAAACTCTTGTGTCAGGGAATCGTCAATTTGAAGGTGGTCTCTATAATCTAGCCATTAGGGTGGTACCCACAACAGAGAGCTGTAAGTCAGAAAATAACAATCTATCTACTCCTATCAAAGACCATAATTTATTACAGCTTTACCATGAAAGGATGGGTCATCAAAACAAACGGCATGTGAAGGAAGTAATTAAAAGAGAACTCAATTTAGACTTAACTCTTGATGGTGAACTCTGTGAGGACTGCATAAAAGGAAAAGCTCATAGACTCAAGTTTGGACGTCGGAAAAGAGCTAAGAAAACTGGTCAGGTTATAAACACTGATGTATGTGGTCCTTTTATTCCTTCGAAAGGTGGTTTTAAATATTTTCTCGTATTTAAGGATGATTTTTCAAAATTTAGAAAAGTTTATTTTATTAAAACCAAGGATGAAGTATTTCAAAAATTGAAGGAATTTTTAGCTGAAGTTACTCAATTAGGTCATAAAGTAATGTGCATTCAATGTGACAATGGCGGAGAGTTTAAAAATGAAAGAGTAGAAAACTTCCTCAAATCAAAAGGTATTGAAATTAGATATACTATGCCATACACGCCACAACAAAATGGCTGTGCTGAGAGAGAAAACCGCACCATTGTAGAAACTGCAAGAGCCCTCATGGACTCAGGAGAAGAATCTCTACCTAAGAAGCTATGGGCAGAAATGATTAACGCTTCAGCCTATATATTAAATCGAACAGGTCCATCATCAGAAAAAGGAAAATCCCCATTTGAACATTGGATGGGTATAAAACCGGGAATCAAAAATCTTCGTGTTATAGGATCCAAATGTTGGGTCCATGTACCTAAAGAAAATAGAAGAAAATTTGATAAAAAGGCTACTCAAGGAGTACTTGTTAGATATGATGGGGACAATGGATACCGAGTCTTCTCAAATAATAAACTAATTAGATCAAGAGACGTCATATTCCAGGAGTCACTCAAAGCACCGATATGTGAAAAATCTTCATTTCATCCAATTGAAGGAAAAGGTATTGACATATGTTGTGAAGAGGATCCGGAAGAACATAAGGAAGAAGAAGAAGGAGAATCTCAAGATGAAGAAAATGAAGATCTAGAAATAGAAGATATAGTGTGGAAAAGAGGCGTAAATCTGAGGGGTCAGGATAAAATTAATAAACCTAAATTTATGGATGATTATGTCAACATTGTCGAAGGGAGTGAAGTTGTGCCATTGGACTTGTACAATGCGATGAACAGTGAGGGAGCTGAGGAGTGGCGAAAAGCCATGGAAGAAGAAATGACTTCTTTAAAAGAGAACAAGACGTGGACTATCTGTGATTTGCCTCATAATAAGAGAGTTATTCCTTCAAAATGGGTTTTCAGCAAGAAATATAAACCTGATGGAAATTTAGAAAGATATAAAGCGAGGCTAGTGGTAAAAGGATTTGCACAAAAGAAAGGTCAAGATTTTGGAGAAACCTTCAGTCCAGTTGCTCGTCAAACCACTGTCAGAACAGTAATCAGTATTGCTGCCAATGAAGATATGAGTCTTCATCAGTTTGACGTATCGACTCCATTTTTAAATGGAGAACTCAAGGAGGAGATCTATATTCAGCAACCAGAAGGCTTCAATGACAACTCAGGGAAGGTTTGCAGATTACATAAAAGCCTATACGGCTCAAACAGGCTCCACGTTGTTGGAACTAGAAGATAAAGAATTTCCTAGTTAGCATTGGTTTTCAAATTAGCTCAGCAGATCCTTGCCTATTTATCAAAGATGTAAATGGTAAAAAGATTTTGTTATGTTTGTATGTTGACGATGGATTGATCGCTGCTTCGGATGAAAGGGAAGCAATGGAGATCTTAGACAAATTAAAACAGGAGTTCAAAATCAAGACTAAACTAGCTGATTTCTACCTTGGACTAGAGATTAACAGGAGCAAGGAAGGTATCAAAATAAGCCAATCTTCTTATATTAGGAGACTTCTCAAAACATTCCAGATGGAAGAGTGTTGACCTGTTAGTACTCCGATTTTAAAGGATGACTTTGACAATGAAAAGGAACACGTAAACATCAAGACAACGAATTTTCAATATAGAGAAGCTGTGGGTTCACTTATGTATTTGATGATATGTACAAGACCAGATATTGCTTATTCCATCAACATGGCTTCAAGAATGCTTGATAATCCTTCCGATAGTGACATAACCAGGGTCAAACGAATATTTCGTTATTTAAAAGGGACTTCTGAACTTGGAATATTGTATAAGAAAAACCATAGAAGCGGAATTCTTCAATGCTATTCTGATGCAGATCTTGGTGGTGATAAATTAACTGGCAGGTCTACAACTGGCATTGCTTGTCTGTATTCGGGTGGTGCCATATCATGGTCTAGTAAAAGACAGAGTTCAGTTTCCATCTCTACCACTGAAGCTGAGGTCATCGCTGCAAGTGAGGGTACAAGAGAGATGGTTTGGCTTAAAAGGCTTCTTCAAGAGATGACTGACTTTAAAGAAGGTACGCTTTTTGTCGATAATAATGCTGCCATTAAATTAGCAGAGAACCCTGTGTGGCACAAACGTACAAAACATATATCCATTCGCCACTTCTTTGTCAGAGAAAAGGTTCAAGAGGGAGAAATTCATATCCGGAGAGTGGATACGCAAAATCAACTTGCTGACGGATTAACGAAGCCTGTGCTAAGCCCAAGACTTAAGAAGCTAAATCAAGATTTAGGACTGTTTTAAAAATTCTATTTATCTATTGAATTAAATTTATTAGTTTGCATTATTTTACAAGTAAATTATGAAGGAAGGTGTTGAAGTATAAACATTATTTTTATTGTAAAATCGATAGTTTTTCTTGTTCACTCTATTATAACCTCGCGAACATCTGTGTGTTAACAGTAGTAACCTCTGTGAGTGTAATAGAATTAAGTTTAACCTAGTTTGCTGTACATTGTGATACCGCTAATTAATGTTGTGTTCATTAAAGCATAAAATTGCATCAGTGGGTAATTCTTTTCAAATTACATAAACAATATGCACATTCGCACACGTTATATATGAGTTTTGCTTGTAGGATCGCACTTTGATCACTTCTATGTATCATTTATAATCACTGTGATCTATGATCACTTATAAGAAACGAAATTTGGAACAATGAAACCGAAGAAATAATTTTGGCCTGCTAGATCGACAAAATACCCCTCTGAGTGACCAACTTCCCTTAGGGAATCCTCGGGGGCATGTAAGCTCCTAGCCTAACTAGAGTAATATATATACACATATATTTCCCCGAATATAACAAAATCCAAAACTATTCATCAGATAAATCAAAAATTTATCGGAATAGCTCTCATCACTATCCAGTAATATTCATTGAATTGTATCACTGTGAGGTATATTTAATACGTATGTATAATATAGGTTAAGAGATTATAAGAAAACATGCCTGAGTGAGACAGGCTTCCGCAACAGTGATCTGCCAAGCGTGGATATCTGATCTTAAACAATTACAACACATGATATTGTAATGACCAGGGCAAGGTAACGGTTGTCTGAAACGTACGTTTATAACAAGACAAGTCGCTCATTGTTTTTAGTAATAATACAATACCATTTTCGAGCTACCCGTGCAATATATGAGTAGTAAATTTGAAATGTTCTATAACATGGTGAAACAAGTAAAAGAACGGTACTATTATCTATAACAGGGTGAAATCTATAATCAGAACTGAAAGAATAAAAAATAATTAGAAGGAAAAGCTTAAATATTCAGTTCTAGTTACTAGAGATTGGTCAATTTAATGTGTGCAGTAAATAGAACGTATATAGAGGTAGAGCAGAACATAGATTGAAACTCACTTAATAAAAATTTTACGATCCGTGGCTTATGAAGGTATAAGACCGGGAAAGGTTGCAGTCATTGGTTGATGGTTTGAGGAATTAGAGATCGACTCCACTAATATTAATTTTCAACCTTTATTTCGTTTTTTTAGACTGGATTCGATCCTCATTCTTTTTTCGAGTAGCAGCCCATTTTCGTAGATCAACTCCCTTCTGAAAAACTTCCGGAAGGATATTCCGGGTTCAAATCAGGGTCCGCATAGTCTCGTAAGATTCGCTAAACACCAGGATGATCCATGGAAATAGGGTTACTAACACTAACAGTGTAGTTCATGAGAAACTCATTTAAAATATTTGAAATTCCAGAAAAATAAAAAAGATTCAGTAAGTATTCTTGACTACGTCTCGTATGCAAGTGTTTATCACTAACAACATACGTCATTACGAAAGAATACAAATGTACTTATCGCATTCAGAGGAAATACAGATCTCCTTTGGCTCTATAATGGGGTCCTCTTACATTTTACGATTTTCTGCTCTAAAGCTAAACTCACCGAAACTCTTCATTGTAACATAAAAAATGTTCACAAACAACTTAAGACAATAATTAGGTCGAAGAATTCGTTTGTCACGATTTGAAAAACTATTTTTTTTTCATTCTGTCATTTTTTGGAAGTGGAGGCTATAAATGACAAATAGTGAACACGTTGGTAAAATTGATAATAATAAATCGTTCATAGTTTTTTTGTTGTATTGAGAAATACAAATTTTTGATAGTTTGCTTATACCTCCGAGGTTAATAATTGAGATACTTAAAAAAAAAACAAATTTCATTTCTTAGCTTCTAATCCAAAACTAATTTTCAAGTGATGAACTATCCTATCTAAGATAATAATCATAGGACGAAAAATTCACGAATGAGATGATTACATATTAGAAAACTGAACAAAATATGAGAGTAAATCTTTTTTTATATTAAATTTTATTTTAAAATATGTTATTATTTCACACTTTTAATGATATGAAAGTATTTTAACTGAGTTATCAACGTCTGTTGATGAAATTCACATAATTATGTGACGTTTCCCATTTCAGCTTTAAGAATCGGAAATGTCATGGATTTTCAGTGAAGTTTCCGATATACAAACTACACAAAATCATACTAAAACTTAAGTAACTGAAGTACTGAAGTGAATCGGACTAGTTATAAATATTTTAACTAGTATCAAATCACGACTTCAAATGAGAATTTCATACTTTCAAATTCGAATGCTATCACGAATTCTGGCTGGCTGTAGAATATAAATTCACGATTTCTTGTTTTATCATTCGAAATTAATGGGATTGGTTGGTTATTTACGTGTTTGTTGTAAATTTTGAAGTAGGAAGTTATTGACTAATGCACAGGTATTAGGTTTAAATCTTTATACTCAGCTTGTCCGTGTACAGCTGTGAAGTGAGGCAACCTTTAAAACTAGTTTATCATGCTGGAGGCCACGGCCTGAAATCTTTTAATAGTTCTGGAATGTGTTCAGTGAGCCTCGGTGGCTATTGAAGGCTGTGATTTAATTAGGGATTTTTTTGGAGGAGGCTTTAATATTAAACAGGTACGGGCAATAGGCATACATGTCTTTTTGTAACATACGATAATTAACTATAACAATTACAACTGAGCAAAAGTTGGTTAGTAACTAAATAGTAGTCAGTAAAATGAAAACATTTAAAAAAAAAAAAAAAAAAAGAGAAAAAAAAGAGAGTAAATACAGTAGGCTTTTCCATTTCCGAATTAATGTTGGTGGGGGTGATCTGGGTACGGGAGCGTGATTTGTATATATATACGAAATAACTCATACGTTTATTATATATATTTCAAATAAACTTTTTGTTTTTTTTTGTCAACTTTTCCCGATCCACTATGTCTCGATAGTGCCTTATGAGCATGATGTTAGCATGTGTGGAATGCTCGCGCTGTTCCACAAATTGATGGTTCTACAAACAACCTTAAAAATAATAATATATGATAAATGCGTGTTTATTTGTTTTTTTTTTGGTTCGTCACTGTCTGGTTCTTCTTTTAAGAAGGCATATAATTTATCATCTGCAAACTCTTTTCAACATCACATGTCGCCAACTTTGTAACTTCAGTGTCAGTAATGTTTTCGCTGGCGTTTGTCCCGTTGACAATAGCAGTTCACTATCCATGTTGTCATCTGTTGTCTGGGATTTCATTGAACAGTTTGTTCCAACATTTTTGAATGGTTGAAATTTTGACGTTTGAACAATTTGAAGTTGACGATTAGTTTAAACGCTTTTTTACCTTTTTTTTTTTTTTAATGTATTTAGGAGTCCGAATATGGGAGAGCCAGTTATGAGAGAGATTCTTCTGTATATAAAGTTTTGATCAAAGAACAACTTTGTTTGAACTAAAATGAACATGAAATTTCCAATTTGAAAATTGTAACAACCATACCACAAAATTTGTTTTTACAAAAACAAAGGTTTATCATTAAAATCAATCTCAAATATCAGTAAATAATTCATATTGCTAAATATACATTAAAATATGATTTCAGTTCAACTATTACCGAGTAAAACCTTTTTCGAAATCAATGATTTAATGCCCCCATTTATCAAATCAACAAGTGCTAATAATAGTTTTAATAATGATATTAAAATTAATTAATAATATTACTCTATTCGTAATATCTCTAAAATGTCCTGCTGTATCTTTAATGCTGTGAAATGCAATATAAATCTTTCATCTAGTATTCAGACTCATTTATAAACAAAAACGTTTATTTTATGTTCATGAAACACTGGACAAACTTTTACAAAATGAGAAGTATCCTATTATTGGGACCTCTAGGTCCCATCCATCGCATTGAGCAGTAAAATTCTTAATGTATTGAGAAATTTAGATTTGAAAGTTTGCCATCTACCTTAAATATAATTCGTATCAACTCGACTTCAAAATTCTCATTTAAAATGTGTGTTTCCTTCAAATCAAAATTTAGGCTCCCTCTAATTAAATTAAGTATTACCTACTTAGCTTTTTTTGGTCGTTCTGTTTCTAAAATCTTCCCCATTTAGCTAAATAAGCCCATATCAGTTTGTAGAATCGCTCTACTGTTCTATTCTAATGGCAGCTCTTCTGCCCTTGATTATTAAACAAATCAATTAGTTTTTTCTTCCATAAGATTTTCTTTACTGATTGTATTGTATCATAAGGTTTGGGAATTGAAATTATGGAAGATTAAGAAATCTTTATAAGAAACTCAAAAAAAGCTTAAGGGTGTACCTGAAACTGGGCCTCTACCTGTTTCTAAATATAATGAAATTTGTGGGTAAATCTATTGATTGTTTCTATTTCGCACAATCTGTCCAATGTATTGCCTAAATTTACCATTGATGTACTTAATCTATGAACAAGAAATAAACACTGATCATGCAATCTATTTGTAAGTGAAGCTCATGATAATAATTAAAAATTTCAGACAATAATATTGTCTGAAATGGAATGAAACGTAACACGAATGAACCGTTTTTTGAACCGGTTATATAGAAAATGGTTTCGTAACTTAGTTAGGTGAAACTATTCAGGACATGGAAAGAAATCGTTTGAAATAAATCTCATTCCACACAACCAAAATGAAACGATTATTTATTTTTACTTGAGATAGACAATGCTCATTTTTTTGCTATGACAATGATATGATTAATTAATGTTAGAACTCATAACAATAACAGCAGACTGATGTGAGCGAAACTTGAAATACTGCTTCGCTGATGGTATATTATTTCGATTCGGAAGATTGTTAATAGTTGGTAATATCATAAATATAAAAATAACGTCTACCTTTGCATGTTAATCTGACTGAGCACAAAGACAAGAACAGACCTACAAAAAAATACCTGGAGGTCTTTCCATCAGATTTCTTTACAATTTTTTAACGATGATTCAACATGCAATTAGTTGACTAGTGAGGTAATAAGTTGCTAACTTTTTTCGGTCCAAACCATTTAGGGTAGTAGATTGGTAACATGATTCAGTGAGATGGAAGGAATGTAGCTAGGCTCGTAGCACCCACCACTCCACCTTACTTTCACTAACAAAATTTTCAGGCAAATTCAATGAGAAACCCAACTTGACAAAACTAGCAGAAAGAGCCTCTACTGAACTTAATGCTTTCGAGCCAGCTCTCCATTACAGAATGAAATAGTCAATGGATCACAACATTGCTTCAGATTTCCTTAGTGCACTGAATGGTAAATGCAGCATGTATCCTGACCGCCTATTCGCTCAGTGAATTCAAGAGTGTTTAATAACGTTGGCAAAAATAATTAAGCCATTTCATTTCATAAAGGCACCCAGTCACGTAGGCATCACGAGAAAAGAAATATCCAATAGAGCTGCAAGAGAAGCGATACATCTCCCCAGGACTTGGTATAGCCAGCCGTAATTACTTCGTCAGAACTTGCATGCCCAATGCATGAAGTAATAGCTGAACAATGGCAGTCAAAGAAGAGGTATACCACGTAGTACATCTTACTGCGACAACGAGAAGAAGTATCACTTACTCACCAAAGAATAGGGCATTTCAGACTCATACATGGATCACACCTTATCACCCGAGAAGCACCTCCAAATACAACCGAGATTTAGCTTTCATATATTCGAGGACGCACTTTTACACATATATTTTTAACAGCCAAAAAAAGACAAACCGGCCATAAAATTTATCTCCATAGTTAATCTACTCCGTAATGTTTAACATCAATAATACCACACATATAATAGCCACTATTATTTTATTTTCTTCAAATTATCAACCCTTGCTACACCCCAGAAACCAACTTGTACCTAAATGGTAATAAAACGTTAAAACATCTGCTGCTGCTGTGGGTGTGGGATGGTTAGGACGGTCGGTGTACAGGCACCCTTCTGTTGATTGTGGTGCTGGAAGCATCGCTGGTCTCACAGCGCGTGATAGCCCGAGGTACTGGAAGGGTTTGAACTTTTCCACGCATATGAAAATGTAAACATTGGTCGATTGTACTAATATATTTAAGTTACGTGAATTCATGATTTGTATTTACGTCCTACGAACAGACCTCCTGTCGTACGCCGTGCCACCCCCTGTCAATTCCGAAGAGCTTGGGGTGTGCTCCCGTCCTTTTTTACGATAAACTATTTCGAAATTCAATCGGTGGGCTCCCAAAAAATGTGTGAATTTGAATGAACAAACAACAGCGTTAGTAACCTGAGGTTTTTAAGCGGAATAAATTCCAAAAAAATAAACAAACAAACTTTCACTATTCCACCACTGGACAAGGGTGTTTATTTCTGTTTAGTGGAGTTCATTAGCAGTATTTTATCAATACACTAAAACACGCCACTAAAATAAACCATGCCGAGAATACCCATTCCCCACATTCTGTTTTCTTATTCAGCAGAGCTGCCAAACCACGTGCCACTGGGCCAAATTACTGGGGCAGGTGAACCAGCCTTAATAAGCTCCCCAGGCCCAAATGCCAAGTAGGTTGGTTTATAGTAAAAGGAGAGGCCATGGTCCCTCCACCTTCGACATTGAGGCTGCAGGTTTGGTGCCATTGTCCTCAACCTTAGCTTCGTGAACGCAGCAACTTTCCTTTAATTGCCAATTTACTTTAATGAATGAGCTAACAAAAATGTAAACTGATGGCCGTTGTGTGGTCTTGAAAAGAATACTGCATTGGTCTATAAAACACCTACAAAAAGTGTACTTAACACTCGCTGACTATGTGAATAGAAGATTAACTATTTATAAATTAAAAGTTTATGACATTTATTAAAATCCTTGCAACTACTACCTTTGAAACGGCTATTTATTCAAAATAAGCTAGCATCAAATATTTGTTAACTATGGAGGATCTTCAAGTGAACTTACCAAAAAAGCAATATGATGGAATTATCGTTTGAATTTGTAAATTATTAATTTTGATTTAATCACTGACATTCCTGTCAGCATGCTTCGGCTCCAAGCTCCAAGGAAGACAAGGATTGGCATTCCTAAGGCCATCATTTTTTTTATACAGAACCGAATTTTCAATTGCTCAATTCTAAAAACAAAATCGTAGTTCATTCATCTCATATATCGGTAATATTGCCAGGAGTCTTGCCAAAAGGCGTTTATACCATTTGTGGGGTCGTCACGAGGGGGGTGCCTAGTTACCCTAGCCCTGGTGTCGAAGTGAGGGTTGATTAAGTTTATAACCTGGACAATCGTTTCATGACGGTCTTACTATCTGACTCCATTTTTGATAGGTATGTGCCCCGACAATGCACTATGTTCAGGAGAAGAGGCAACGGGTAGGTGGTGTAGGTAGTTTGGGCGATCTTGGAATGACCACGAATTCACACTCGGTATCTGAGGGTAGGCGAAATCCAAGTGTGAACCGGAGAGAGGCAGACTGAATCGCCGTGGGGAACACTGCTTGGTAAGCTTGCATGGCCACGACAACCGTTGTCCACTAGGGAGAGGTCTCTCCCAAGGAGGTGCCTCTCCCAAGGAAGTGCTAGATTTAGCGAGACGAAGGCAGAGATTCCCACAAGGAAGGTGTGGGGTCTGACAACGCCGGACTAAAACGTAGCGAGGTGAGGTGAGAGAGATGCAGAGGTTTTCATAATGAAGAAGCCAAGTTTCAAAGTTTACATCAGATCAGCCACGAGCCAGCTAGTTGTCAGGAGAATAATATACAGGCCCCAAACCGCCGGTCTTAAATACCCAGCTGGCTTCGTCAGTAGCCAATCAGCTCTGGTTTTATAGTACCCAATGCCAGTTGAGTATGTAGTTTTCTTTGTTCTCTGACAAAGAGATGTGTCCCCGATACAAGACCCGGGTAAGGGTCTCTAGGCGGGTTGGGTCGCTTAGTACCTGCTACTGGTAGCTGGTGCTCTAGCTCATATAACTAATTGGCTGCAGCTGCATGTTTATTGTTTACCACATTTCCAATGATTTATATTTCGGTAATGTTATTTACATTTGTTTACAATATACTCGTAAATACAATAGAGTATAGGATGATTTATCTTATGTAGTTAGCGGTTGCTACACCATTATTACTGGTAGTACTATCTAAAATTACTGTCTATAAAATAGTTAGTGGTAAAAGACTATTTTGGCGATCAATCCTACTAGACAGATTTTATTTTTTTTATTTAAATATTGTTTATTTGGACATCATGTAGTCCTATATAGTAGTCATATATATTATAAACTACTGGTGTGTTTACACATATATTTTGTATACAATAAAAAAACAAAACAATATAATGTATATTAGGGCATTGTAAGAAATAAAAAAGGAACAAGTAAACTTTGTTGTAGCCAAATTTTGTTGTAATTTTGTCCCCGCGGCAGATGCACGTCGCAAGTCAAAGTGAAGTGGCACAAGCATCTTCAACACCTGTTTGTCCGATTATTGGTCAATTCGAAAATGGGGGTTGGTATCTTTTTGTAATGAATTCTGTGAGTATTCGTACAAATGACATTCATACTAGTTTCTGTCTACTATCGATTAGATGTTTTATGAAACGGTACAGCGAGTGCTACAGCTGCAGCTTTAGCCTCGAACTCCAACACTACTGCAAAGAGATTAAAACTCCATCCTGGAAATATCTATTTATCTCTCTGGGAATTTATATAATACTGGACAAATTTAAATATTATTTTGCAGGGCTGAATATCTACAACTGAATCGATTTTTCAACGGCAACAACCACAAATGGCACAGTTTATGCTTTTCTTTCTCAAAAGGCAAGAGAACTACCGTCTGTTGCTGTTGGTGTAATACAGCCTCCTGTTGTTGGACCACTACTGTTGCTTGTTTTTGTTGTTGCTGGACTTGCACAGGCACGCGGTGATGATGACTTTGACCGGATTACCACAACGGGGTAGGATGGATGGTTAAGGGAGCTCCTACGGATAGACAAAAAAAAAAAAAAAAATGTTTAATACCTTTTGACTATCGTGGTCACCAGTTGTAGGTTAAAGTTACTAACAAATAAAATCTTCAGGCATCAAGGAAAGAAACTAACCCGAGACCTACCCAATAAATATTAATAGCAGTAGGACCTCTACAGTGAAATGTCTTTTTAATTCTACCAATTGTATAATTATACATATTATGTAATAAGTACTAGAATATAACGTTCTTAATTATTGATTTTGCCTTGTTGCAGAGTGGATAAGATGAAGGGGATAAGGGAGTGCCTGGATGGTAAGGATGTGCTGGTGACCGGTGGGACCGGCTTCATGGGCAAGGTACTCCTCGAGAGGTTGTTGAGGTCGACCAACGTCAACAAGATTTTCGTCGTCATCAGGCCCAAGAGGGGACTCAGCCCACAGGCCAGGATTGCAGAGATCACCAAATTACCGGTATGCTTATTGACATTAACTTATTTTATAAGTATTTTTGTAAATTACAAGTGAGAAAGGCTTCACTATCGCTTAGGTGCAGGCAATGGTATTTTGTCTGCCTGTATGTCCTACGATTTCAAATTGATTCGATCAATCAGAAAATTAAAAATCATGTCCTAAAATACCTTAAATTATGCTTATTTAAAATTGTTAAAATACAATAACGGAAACTGCCAAAGGTTAAACGTGAAAAATTATTCAATTCCATTAACTTTTATTATTTAGGTCCCTGCTCAGATGGAACTTAAGGCTTTTATTTTGATATCCGTGGTTAAGAAAACATCGAATCGTCCCAAACTAGTTTAATAGGTTTTTTTGTTAAATTTTTATCAATTTAAATTATTTGTATTTGTTGAAAAGGCAATTTCCAGTGACTAAAATACAAATAAAATTTCTTTACTTCTTGGAAAACTTCCGTGGACAAAAACTTGCTCTAATCATAAGATTTTTTTTTCCAAAGCTCTCAAATTTGAAAAATTATGAAATAAGGAAAAAATAAAATATAAATTATTTGGGATAAGCCGGAACTTATTCTAGGAGGGACCTACTAGTGTGAATAACAAAGTTGTAATTTTAGAAAATAGTTGTTTCTCTATTCAATGGGAAACCAATCTTCATGCTTACTTCCAGCACTCCTGAGAATATTTCAGTTGTGGCGTAAAACGTTCAAAGAATGTGGACGGACAAGACCGTTTAAGGAAAATTCGCAATATCCTCTGCGGAGAGTACTTAAGGTGAAAATTTTCCATCTTTCATAATATTTAAGTGTTGCTAATTAGGTTCATAAATCACTAGCTGAAGGGGCAGTCGTCTTTAACGTTGGTCACAGATCCGTGACACGACGCAGGAGGTTCCGCTCCCTTGCTGTGTAATGATTTAATTTGTTAACAGTGCTTCAACACACAGGGTACTTCACTTACTTAATAACTAACAGAGCCAGAAGAAAATATATTTTATACCGATGGCAAAATATAATGCATTAACTTATCTATCTGAGACTAGATGATTTAAACAATCTCAAAGTATGAAGGACTTAGTCTTGAATACCTTGTATTTATTTACATAATTGGTCTATTTTAAGTGAATTTGTGTAGAACATCTAATTAAAAAGCGCAACCTTCTGATTAGTCATATAAAATATATGCTGTGGATTACGTAGATGTAACAATTATTAAGGTATCGTTGTATTATAACGGTGTAAAGTTATAAAAGGTTTGCAATCCTAATTTTATACAGAGGAAATATTCTGTATAAAATTCATACATCAGGGTATCAAATTAAAGATCATGATATGTAAACATAAAAATTCACATGCTTCACTTTAACGTGTTTAAGGGAAAACTGTAATCTCTAATATTACCATCTTTATCCGTCTCAAGGTCGAAAGTTTAGAGGAAGATTTTGGAGTAACTTCTACCAAAAAAAAAAAAAAGAGATGCTGCTGGAACAAGAAATAGCTGAAGCCAATAAATGTTATATCACATCTTAAATTATTAAGTGAAGCCCCAATAAGTTTAATCTAAACCAGTGTGTTACAGCAGTGAGTCCGGATGGATATTGAGGAAAGTGAAAATTTCCTCACAGTGGCCATATGGTCAAAACCACGAGAGTTAAAAATAAATAAGAAAAAATACTGTTATAAAAAGAAGTAAATAAAGTTTACAAATAGGGTTTGAATATATTTTCCACTTGAATATTTTCACTGCCGCTGTACAGTTTCCTTCATATAAGCAAACAATACTTTTAACTACGACTAAATTGAAATTTACTTTCATATTCGGTTATAAATCGTTTCTTTTACGTAAAAAAAGTGACTTCTAATTAGTTACACTGGTGATGTATGAATATTCACAGTTAAAGTGAGCAATGCAGTCCACGGCTGCTACGTTCTGCGGCCACTCAGTGAAAGTGCAACTAGAGGCCATCCGGGCTTAATCAGCGCCGGCCGGGGCTAGACGGTAATGCTGCCTATCTTTGGCCTCAATGATACTTAGATTATCTAGCCTGGCTTGAATTACATGTATTTTTTTCAACTTCTTATTGCAAGTCGATAAGGCTGACAGCTGATCTCCTATGGGATAACCATTCTTTTTTTAGATTGTATTACATAGCGACATCTGATATTTATGCCCGAGCAAGAACTTTCTTCAATTCGTGCATGCAATTTGTGTTTCACAAGTAATGACTGACCTGCGGATTGCTTAATGCAGGACTTGCCTATACTTGTTGATCTTTACAACGCGATGAGTGCAATCCACTGAATAACCCACCTTTTTTGTGGTGACGAATATATATGAGGTAATAAAAGATATACGAAATAAGTTTAAATGAAATTTACGGAAACCTACCTCATGGCTGAAAGAAAGAAGGAACTCAACTTCTCCATTGCCCCAACCACCTGGAGAATATCAGGGTGGGAGGAGGTTAAGCCCTTTGACTGTTGACCTACTGATTCCGCCTTGGAAAATATTATGTTTATTTTGAGATTAAACTCATACATGCTACTGATAGATCAACCTGCATGTAGTTGAACCTTCACCTAAATGGTGCTACACTGGGCCGTTTGTGTAAGCAAATAATAATTAAATACCGTGACAGTGAAAATCGGATCCAAGAAATTGGAAAATTGGTATTGAACCCTTTGAATTTGTGTTTACATCAGTTAACGTAGCAATAATCGTGTGGCTTTCGATCTTTTACTTTTGCAATCTTAGATTTGCAATATTGCCACACTCAGTAATCTTGTATGATAATGAGATGGTGTGAAATTGCTAAGGAAACATTCCATACCTGAGGTAGCAACAAATGAGGATTCCACTAACCTCACTAAGAGGGGATTATTTTCAAATAAGTACGATACAACCATGATAAATGATAATCTGAAAAATAAAATAAATGTTAGGTTTGTTCTGACAGTTTCATCAAACGGGCCGGAGCATGTGCACAGTTGTTCCGATCAATCTCCCCAAAAACAAATACTCAAACTGTCAGACATCTGTTCCAATCATAGAACATACGAGTAGAATAGAGTAGATGCGGCGGCTTTGGGTAGGGTTCCTACAGGACTCGACTGTGTGTAATCGAGTGGCTCAGCCCACAATGCACTTCCCCCCACATCTTCAGGAAATGATTAGTCTAATTAAAAAAAAGTTTTTCCTATACATTGTTTAATTAAACGTGTTACAGCATTCTGTGAGTTCTCTGAGTTGATATCAGAATTTTTTTTCGAGTTATGTCTGAACATTTTTTTTCGAATTTCTAAAATTTTTGGGAAAATGTCCACACCGGGTAAAATTAATCCTCCTCGGTCTTTATTTACAATGAGTTCTTTTCTACTCTCCTACAAGTTTTTTTTTTTATAGCTTCCAAGCATCCTTCAAAATTCAGCATTAAGTTTAATTTTTTCATAATGAATCCTACTATAAAAATATATTAATGTTATTTTGAAACAATTCCCAATATTCCTTTTATATCATTACCATTATTATTGTTTTTTTTCCTGTTCAGTGTCTAAAAAAGAAGTCCCTACCTCTCATTCAGAGTTTTCGTGACTAAGTTGTGTCTCTACTTCTTGTAAGTTACATTGAGAGGTAGCTAACATTAATTTAATATAATTTAAAAATATTTCTCGTTTAAAACCTTAAACGGAAGTACCCATTTTATGGACATAATTTTTTAGCTAGAGATTTTTTTTTAAAGAGAAGCGTTGATTTTATTTGTTTTATTATTACTGTTGAGAGACAGAGGAATTATATCATGAAAAATCAAGTGTATTTATTATTATATAATTTACTAATTATTTCATTCTACAACCGGTACCAAAGTATATTATAATGAAGTATGTTTTCATAACAATTTAACAAGTATTTAAAAAACTTACACGTTACCACCGCTCTATATGCCTATTTGACGTCTTATATCACACAAATAACGATATTTTATAATTGATGTAATGTAACTGTAGGTGGTGAAAGAAAAAATACACTCATTAGTCCTGAGCCCCATCCAGCAATTACAGCGGTAATCTTACTCATATTTTCTTCTACACATTTAATTTTAACGACTGTGACTAGATGTAAGGTTCGCTGTATTACGCAATAGAGCGTTCCGTTACCAGCACGGCTGAGACGACAGTCTTAATGAGTTTTAATAATTATAGTCCATTAAAGTTCTAAAACATGATAGGACATTCAGTTCTAACTTTTAAACCCTACAGAATATGATCGGATGCTATTATTTTTTTAATTTCCAATTAATTAAACAATTTCATTCTTTCTGGCCACATTCATTGCATTTATCTATAGAAACATTGGGTAAGATGGATGGCGTGAACACGATTATAGTGAAAGTATTAATGTATTTTCCTAAAGAATAAAAATATTACAAGAAATTAAATATTATTAACCAGGTCGTCCTGATCTTTAATTTAATATCCCACACAATATGAATTTGATTTTTCACTGCGAAATATTTACTCATGACACTCCATCAAATGGAACCTCAATATGTAATTCCTTGCCAAGGTGAAACAGGGGACTTACAGAAAAACAGAAGGAACAGTAAAATCATGAGGATTTCTAGATTAGACAAATTTAAATGTGTCCTATGGTCAGGATAACAATGAAAGACTTTTAGTTATGATGAACTTCAACACATAATGCATGTTACTGATCAGAACGTCGTCACCTTTAATTCGACTCCCAACTTCATGTTATAAGAAAATATTTATGTTTTGAGTGCCATCGCGAGTCATGGTATCACGAGTTTCTTGTAAGAACATTTTTCTGGGTTCCAAATGACATATATTATCAAACACCATTGTTAATCAACGTCATTAGCAGCCTGCAGTTAAATTTATTCCACATCCGAGCATTTCCTAGAACTCTGGTTTCTCCTTCCTCAAGTATAAGTTTTTTTTTTCCGTTTTATAACTCTGCACTGGAGGTTGTTTACTCAATAAACAACATTGATTTTTTAGCTTTAATTGGTCCCTTTGTTTGTATTGGTAATATTCAGCATTTTTTAGTCTAGCAAACTCTTTTCTCTTTACTTTAGTTTTGTGTTTTCTTCTTTTTATATATTATTATCATCGTTTTTTGAGAATAAATGAAACAAAACAGAATAACCGAAGGTGCACTGACCGGTGCAACAATCCCATTGCACCGGAATACGCGCACCACAGGCTACGTAACCCCATGAGCTCGCTTCACGGGCTTGTGGGGCAAGCCCGTTTGAGGCTCAGCGCATCAACGCTTAATTACTTTTTTTTTTACCCAGTAGATTACAATAGAATATCAAAATTATACTCACTGACCAAACCCATGGTATATAATACATATTATTAATCACCACGCCAATATCTTTAATTAGATATGCTGTTTAATATGATATAATTTTGTTTTAATTAAAAGTTGCAAGTTGCTTTTATTTTTAATATACTCGTATTTGGCCTATAGTAACAGTTCCATACAAAATATTATCCCTCTACATGAAGATGAGATGGTTCAAATATTGTGAAGTCATATTTGATTACAGTTTTAAATAATACCTAATTATAGTTCACTTTTCACCCAATACATATTAAGTAATTGAATCCACTTTCTCTGCCCACAAGTAAGGTGACAGCCGTGGTAGCAACTCTTCTCAGCTATCGAAAGGACTAGTACTGATAGAAATAATAAAAAATTGTTGGCAGATAGAAGATATAAGATAGAATTGATTATTATTTATCAAGGTTCTACCCACACCGACCGATACATATTACACGTTATTAACCTGGAAGTCTAGATCTTTAACTAACTGAATGTGTTAGAAAAATATTTATTACTATTATTTATGTGGCTGTTTTCATTCTTAGTATCATTAGAGCAATTTGCAAATAACATCTTTGTTTACAATATCATGCTTTTAACAAAAACAATACTTTGGTAACATGGCTAAATTTGGTAACAAGATGATAATGATAGTTTCAACGACCTTTGGTTATTATGTTTTGCAAAAACATAACACATATCACATATTGTTAATCAGACATCAATATCTTTAATTGGATACTCGACTCAAAATTATAGATTTTTATCCGTCGTACTAGATAATTAATTAATTAATTAATAACACAGTGTGTTGTAGAGATTGCTATATTTTTCATATCTTAACAATGCCAAATGGAGCCTCGTTGTAATTTCATGTCTCTTGCTTCAAAAGGGGACTAACAAAGGCCAATATGAGCAAATCGAGCTACAGGCAGACAAATAGGTAAAAACCTAAGAGTTTCTGAGTTGAAATAAATTGCTAAGTCCTAAAAAACCAGCGATCCCTAAAAATTGCTTTGGTTGTTTACTTCGGTGGTGTAGAAGAGAGAAGGAAATGCACATTTCGCCTGCATCACGGCACGCCCCTCCGCCCAGCCAGCAATTGTAACCGGTTTCAGCCGTAACAGATCCGTGTACACCTGTACACGTAACTAGCCTAAATTTGGTTGGTTGAAATATATATTATACGAAATATACAACGTACAAGAAAGGAAAACTCAAGAAACGATCCTAGGAAAGAAATATTTATGTGCACTGCTAAAACTGACCAGCATTTCTGACCAAAATACTTTATCTTGAAAATTGTAAATATAGACATAAATACTATTTTTGTTACTATTATGTTTATTACAATTTCTTCTCCGCTGGGTCGTACACGGCTGACGGAGGAGCGTGGAGGACTTCCCAAGACTCCGCTTCCTCTTTCCCATGATATAGAGGTGACGACCATGCCAGCCCAGAGACCTACCCTATTTATAAATAACGTATGAATGAGCGAGTGAATGAAAATTGTAAATATGGTCTGAATAAGAACATTTACCACAGTTCCTTATTGCCCAATAAGGTGGATTGTAATTTTATCAAAATATAGAAGTTTCAGTCACAATTTCTGTGAGTGTCTCGTAACATGTCAAAAAACGCTTCGAGACCACTGTATTATTTTTAATCTTATAGGGTGTTGGTGTTTCGCTATTTTTTTTCTCTCTGCTTCTATCGCATGATGATCTTTTAGTATTTGGCTATCCATCATGACACCATGTTGAGCATTACATTAACTTTTGTTTATAACATCGCCCTATTTTCAATTTCTATTATTGTTTCTCTAATAGTATATTCAAACTGGTCCGTTTTTATTATCTATGCCTAATGATTTCCTCGTAGTCTTGACTTTTATCCCTGCTCGTGGAAGTTTATTATTATGAACTTTGTACTTTTTAGTTATTTTATTTTTTTCCTCTTCCCCTACATTAATTTCATTGACGTTAAATTTAGATTCCACACAAAATTTTAATCTATTTACAAAACTGAACTTAGTGCTTATGCATATTTACTGTTGCCTAGCTATATTTTATACATTTTTGTGCGAATATACAATTGTTTGGAATTACAATCTAATGTACATAATAAAGTGTTTTTGAGGACTGTGTATTAGAGTTTACTAGTGTATTAAATTGCCTGAACGAATCTCTAAGTATGTAAAGGAGGAGTAATTACAAACTTTTTGTGAGATCAATTTTATTAATACCTATAATTTGAATTGGTTAATTGAACTTGAGTTGAGTTATGAAACATTAATAACTTAAAATCATTCGGCCTCTAACCAGACTCGATTAATATTATCTTATATTAGATTTAGAATCAATGTTCTTCTTCAAGATGGGTTAAAGGGGTGAAGAAATCGTTGGCTTACTGTCCTTGATCACGTCAAAGAGATTGACTCCACATTTATATTTGACCTAAATAAAAGCCCTATCAATACATTCTAGACCGGATCTCACCTCGAGGAGCTCAAAACCAATGACCATTTATTAATACGTCCAAGTTCATCTTTGAAGGCAATTATTATTTTGTTTGATCATTATTTTAAACAAATAACAACTACAACACTATGTCTGGGTTATTCACGAGGTAGAAAAACATCGGAGAAATTTCTCTAATTTCCTTAACTTAAATCGTAGGTATTGTTTCGCTTGCTGGGTTTACTCCGTCTCAGGAAGGAAAGTCTTCTGGAGGTAACTCTCGTGAGTGTTACTATCATCAAGAATGACAATAGAGAAAATAGTGCAGTTCATCTGAGAGGGCATTAGGAAATGAGGGCTAGAACCTCTATATTACTAATACATTATGCATATTATTATATAATGTATTATGCAATAAAGAAAAATGCCAACGGACTGTAAAACAAAATGTAATGAAGGGCAGTAACCTTGTCACTAATATTAATTTAAGGAGCATTAGGTATGCAAATTTTCATATCTATTTATACGATCCTATGCCAACCAGAAGTCGATAATGACAAAAACAAATACATTGCACTTATAATATTTCTTTATGTTTATTGCGTTATAAAAAATATGATCAACCGTTGATATCTCCGGTCTACGTTCTGTGGAAGTCTATAATGGTGCATGCTATACGTTGGTGTTTTACGATTTAAAGGGCCACTTTTAAATGGCAGGAATGGTGAATATTGGGGCTTAAAATTAGCCAGGTTTACTTACGAAACTGCAGTTAAAAGAAAACAACTTTGTCCAATGAGTCATTTGAACCCTGAACCTTCAAGTCATGAAGTACTTACGCTAACTACCACACCATAAAAGGGTCTCATAACGATGTTATATCGACCATTAACAAATAAATACCAATAAATAACTAATTATGAATCTGCAATCGGGTTTTTATGACGTTTAGAAAACTATATTTTATTTAATGATTGAAATTTTCAACAAAGTTGCTATTTTCATGCAATGTCTGATCCCCAGATGTTCTTCTTGCCTCCTCATCATCTCTTGAGCTGCCTCAATCTACCTTGACCTATTCTAATTTCTTAAAGCTCCTAATATAAAGTCAGCCTGTCGACAACCTTTTGCCGTGTCCGTCTCCACCTCAGGCGTTTTTTTTTACAAGGATATTTAATCTCTTTTGGATAACAAGTCATCTTAACACTTGATCTAATCCAGTCGGAAGACCTACAAGCATCTTCCCCAAGGTTCATCCGGGTCTTTACCCTAGATACAGCCGCAGTCATTGCCCTTGGTTTGCAAGCATACTTATTTTGCAAAGTTCATTCCATAAGATTAGTTGTCGCAACCTCGTAACCTTGTTAGGTGATTTCATTAACCACCAGTTGTTCAACGGATCATTAGCTACGTCTTTTTATTTTTTACTTTTTGAAACATTTTTTAAATATGCGTAATCATAAAAAAATAAGTAAAATGTGATGAATCTAGATTTTTGGATCCATTATGCTTCATGAAAAGTTTGTTAAATAAAAAACTCGTGCTTTTTTAATAAAAAGCCGTACAGCCTTTAACGTGTCAACTTTAAATCCAAATATTTACAGAGCAAAGATTTTTGAAATTTAAAAAAAATGTGAGATGAACCTTACTTTTTTTCCTACCTGTCCAGTTACTTCATTGCAATTAAGTATATTCCTACCTGTTTGTAGAATATTACTGTAAAATGTCAAAACGATTGATTAGTTTTTACGACCAATATCAGATAAATAGCAGTCTGTCATACGCACGTCATTTCCCCAAATGAAAGTGGAGCCTTTCCCTTTGGGATCTGTAGCTATAATGAATATTAATTAATATTTTGTTTATGCTTAGCCTAATTTTATTAAATTAGTTGTTTATTAATGTTCACAGGTTTTTGACCTCGTTCGAAAAACCTGCCCGGAAAAGTTGAAGAACTTGATAACACTTGAAGGGGATCTAACTGCCGAAAATTTGGGCCTGTCGGAGGCGACGATCGCCAATCTTGAAAATACCGTAAGCCTCGTCTTCAACTTTGCCGCTTCTCTCAAGTTAGAAGACCCGTTGAAGACGCTGGTAACGCTCAATACAGTCGCCACGCTGCGTCTTCTCGAGATTGCCTGCAAGTTCAAGAAGCTACAGGTATGCATTTTGTATGATACAGTCAATTGGTAATGATAGCTTATACAACAATATAATACAGGCAAGGCAATAGTATTCTTTTAATGTAGCGATAATTACTTTTGATTCTAAAATTATCCCTGCTGATACGCTGTGACGTAGATAGCGAACCTGTGATGCACTGTGATTAGGGTTTTATGTGAAGTTTTGCCATTAACAACAACAATACTTAATTGTAGGATAATTAAAGATGCTTATTTACGTGGATTGATTGATGATGTATTGACAACAGGAATATGAATATGAATTAATAAGTATTGCCTTGACAAATCACAAAAAAGTCAGCGCTAATGCTCGTGTCTTGACAACATTACCTAATTTATAATTTATCTGTTATGTTTTGGGTAAACATAAGATATTGCCTATTCCTAAAATCTAATCTAGTAAAAACTGTTCATGAGCTCTATGGCCAGCCAGTTAGTAATAGACTAGGAGCCAATAACACATTTATTCAACGGGCGGACGTAAAGCTACCGATATCCATAATCGGTAGTCCTTATTGGGTACAACTAGGATCTTCAAGTCTTGCTGTCCAGAGCAGGTGCATTTCTCGTATTATTTTGGCTCAAACTGGTCAAATTTTTAGGTTCCATTGAACGGAAAGATAAACACCTGCAATTTATACAAAAGTTAAATTACACATAGTAATGTAATAAGCCTTAGCGGAAATTGACGTAATCGGCTGCGTTTTCAAAACTGGCGCGCTCAAACATCACAAATTTTTGATTTCCATTCAGCCAAACGGTAAACGGTTGCGATCTTTTCTAAAATATGCAGTACGGCAAGGTGAGTCAAAATCAATTGCGTAAGACGACCCAAGCAGCTGTGTTTCCATCCATAACTGACCCTAAAAACAAATATTTTGTTGAACCGTAAATAATTCAAATGATTGTAATATCTGGTTATATTCCCTTAAAGGACCGACTTGAAATGCTAATGCGTTTTCAGAACTGATATCCTATTAAAACTGCCCATGATCAAGCTACATTTACATTGAGGGTTTTCGGTAACAATTTAAAACAAGCCGATATATTTAATAGAATTTGTAAAAATCCGTACGTAACCATGCATGGATGGACCACGGATTTGAAACGACACGAGGAAGAAAGTTTGAAAGATTTATTTATTCAAATTGGAGAATTTAACCTTGTCATTGCGGGTTTAAGGCTATCGGGAAATTCATTGATAAATGTGGGCTCGCTCACGTACTAGAATCAAATTAATTAGGCAGCAGTTCTCCAGACGGATTTATCAGAGTGAAACCACTACAACCGTTGGAAACGTCTTCACCAAGATCTCTCTCTGTAGGACTTCAGGCCCACTTTCAACTTCTTATAGGAAAGAACAGGCAAAGAAATTCCTGGCAGTTGTATTATCGATCTCGAAATATTATTGCATAGTAAATTAACTTCAGAAGCGTTAAATATTTCAAATGTCTTCCAATATACCTGTCTTCAAGCTGTCACAAACTACAAGTTCTTTCCTGCTTGTGGTCATTCAAGTATAAGTATTCTATCAACACTTATGACATAATTGTATGTAAACTTAAAGCATATAAAATAACTATAAAAAAACTAAAAGAGACAAAAAAATAATAAATTCATTTTCTATTCAGTCCAGATATAAACCACAGTCAATTTAAATGTTTTAGTAAAATTATATTTACTATCCAAGTTATTTTTTTATAGCCTGTCTTTTTAACACATTTATTTTCATATCCTCTAAAATATGTCTGAAAAAGTTGTTTATTTATCGAAGATTCTATCTATTTTCATGTTATTTAGATGTAAATATATAACCAAGTAGCTTTGGTAAGCATAAACTTACAGATTTTTTTTCTGTTACGGATTTAGTTTTAATGATAGTGGTAAATTATAAAGTATTTTGAACAAAGACCAATCTCAGGATCTTTCCCTACCGCTTAAGGCTCTTGGGATTGTAATGCTTGCTCAACAACCGGTTGGACACGACTCCATCGGCACGAATTCTACTCTCGGTGGATCTTTAATAGTGAGTCCTTAGGGGCTGTGTGTCACAACTGGCCGGTACACCTGTGTAGGCCGGGGCAAGGTCATCATCGTCCGACCGGTAGCCGGGTAGAACGGTTATCACAAGGTTGCTCGCCCTTACTTTATCCCAATGTGATATAACCCTCTCAAAACAGAAATATGTTTAGTTATATTATTTCCTGTCATCGGAATCAATTAAAATTAAATAAAAAAACTCTTTCTTCCTTAAATTTTTACGATACTATTTTTTATCGGATCGTGCCATCCACTTAAACATTAGTATACCTGGAGGTGGAGGGGGGGGGTCCCCGTGGGTGGTTCCCCGAGCGGCATTTATTTCAGGGTGGCCTTTTTTTAAAAATATTTTTGCTTAAGTTACATAAAAGTGTAATAAGTTATTTAATAGTGTAATCAGAGGAATAAATGAATAAAATAAGTATGCAATTAACAACAATGCGTGCTGACACTCGTGGCCCGACTTGTCATCGAAATTTTAACGCTTAACCAGTAAAAAAAGAAAAAAATCCGCCTGCTGGTAAAAATTAGATTTTCTAAAGAAAGTAATTTTTAAAGGGCTGCTTATTTCAAAAGAATTATTGCAATGTCTGAAAGTAGACTTCATATCTAATACAAAATTTAAACTTTTTAAAATATAAATGTAGAAAAATAAATATATACACTCTCGTTATTTATCATTTTGAGTACAATCTGTTTAAACAGAAGAAATCATTTTTTTATCTATTTATTTATGTTAAGCAGCTTTCAATGACTTTGGAGTTGATGACAATGAGGCTAAAGCTCTAGATACCCCACAACATTTAAAATGAACGAATGAAACTGGAAATATATAAAATAATCGATCTAAGGATCAGTTGCCTCACTAATTTACCTGTTCGGGTTGAATTATTTTTTTGACCTGTTATGAGCAAAATTGTTTTTTTTTCTCGGAATGTATATTCTAAAACTAATTAACAAAGTCGCTATTGAGGACGAAGTAGTTGAATATGTAGACATATCGTGAGATCTTCGATCTCTGTATGGAGTTTCCACGCGAGTATCTTAACAGCTTAGTAAATGATTAAAAAAAATAAATGCTCGGCATGTTTTACCAAATAATACTTCTGTAAATTATTATTCACCTTTACAACAAATTAAAAAAACTGTCAGTTGCTTACTTTTGTAAGTTGGTCTAAAAAGAAACTATGAAGCCAGCTTCTTTTGGAGCCGAAATTAAATACGCCATATGTTGTCCCCAAAATGTCATAGCTGGAATATTTTCAAATATACGTCTAATGTATCCTTGACCAAAAGGAAAAAAAGAAAATTTAAACTATTCGGAGCTCTGTTTTGAGAAATGAAAAAGAAGCGGGTCGGTAGATATGGGAAGAGTTTTTATTTTAACCAAAACAAACAGATCGTAGCCCAGGATGTTTTTAAATGTAATTTTAAAATTACTGATCGATTCGATCATTATTATAGCCCTATTGAGAAGATAGCGCGATAGACAGACGAATGAACATTGCCCGGTACTGCCTGAAAGGGATGAATTAAATAAATCAATTAACTAACGAAATATGTAGTTATAGAAAAATATATATATGCTTATATTGGGTGGACCACAGTAATCTCTTATAAAATTACAAGAAATACATTATTAGCAGATGGAGTAACTATTTTTTGTTATAATGGGAAGATATAAGGCTTAATGTTCTCATCTTATTTTGAATTATCTATTGGGTGGGTAATTAAGTTTAGTATTTTAGAAGTATTAGGTTTCCACAGAAATGTTTCACAAATAAATATTTATTGGAAATTATAAAACAAAGAAAAATGGTTAGTATTAATTGATACTCAAATAACACATTATACATCAAACAAGCTTAATGTTTACAATTTCAGTCAAATTGTCTTCTATTATACGGTTTTGGTATCATGAATCAGGTACATTATGCGCTGTACTAACAGATTTTATGGAGCAATCTAACTAGACAATCGACATATTGTTGGCATTATGTGAGGCAGACCTGCGATAAGGAGGCCAAGGATGCCGGCACAAATCGTTACCAGCCCACCGGCACAATACTTCAACTGAGGCTTTCTCATCGTCAAAAATATGTTTGATGGGGTCTTTACTTGTGAACGTATCTTGCAGTTTTGTAGCTAAGGTTTATGCCATAATTCGTTGAACAGAATGATATAAGCACATGTAATGATCCTGCTAATCTACTGTGAAGGTTTTTTATGGATATTACAAATACCACCAGAAAGTACTCAAAGCTAAAAGGTAATGTCACCATCAAAAATTGTAAAGTTTTCCATACCATAAAATAATGAACTTGTTTTAGTAAAATTATATTTACTAACCGAGTTTTTTTTTTATAGCCTGTCTTTTTAACACATTTATTTTCATATACTCTAACATATGTCTGAAAAAGTAGTTTATTTATCGAAGATCCTATCTATTTTCATGTTATTTAGATGCAAATATATAATCAATATATATGTGAAAAATAGACGTTTTAAAAAAAGATCAATGTTGTTGTTTTCATTGAAATTATGTTAATAACAGACAGCGCTATGATTGTATCAACAACGTATTAAAGTAGTGGATATTATTTTTTAGTTTCCCTTCATTATTCTGCAGCCTTGAGGTTTTTCCTATTTCAAGTAAACATTAACTAAATTTCGCAATGTACCTACCTACTAACTATAAAACAATTACGCAACTTTACATCCTTCATTAGACCGATCTATCATTCTATGTATGATTGAGGGTACTCGATGTCTCAGCTCTTCAAATTAAAAAAAAAAGAGCGATTACTTTTTTTATTTATAAACAACTTTATTATGATAAAATAACAATCTGCCTTATTAGGCAATAAGTAATTGAGATAAATGCTATCATTCATACAATATTTAAAATTCATTATTCACTCGCTCATTCATACAATATTTACAAACAGCCCAGAGGCCTCCAAAATCTATATGGTTGTCACCTCCCTCGCATGCGAAAGAGGAAGCCAAGTCTTGGGAAGTCCCCCACGCTCCTCAATCAGCCGCGTCACCGGATACGAGCCAGTGAAGGCTGACGAAGAGCGCGAGAGCAACATACGCTCTAAACTGGCCATTGCCATTTCAGTCTCCGAGGAGGATTATAAGGATGAATGGAGCAGTGCAATCACTGTGCTACGGGATTAGGGTGGTTGGATAGGTTACTATGGAATTTCATGAATTTGGAATGGATGAGTTCAAGAATGAAGGGTATATTAAGATCGTTATGAAGGGTTTTGTTGCTGACGTAATAAGGGGCATTTACTATTGTTCTCAGGACTTTTGATTGAAAGGATTGGATGCACTTGATGTTCAACTTTTTTGCTGTCCCCCATAGCTCTATTTCGTATGTCCAGATTGACTTAAGTATAACTTTGTAGATTAGTAATTTATTTCCTATTAAGAGATGGGATGTCCTTTAGTCTGTACAGTTGTCCAAAGCGTCTGTTTAGTTCTTCTCTTTTTAGCCTCGTATGTGGGTTCCAGGTCATTCGTTTGTCGAGATGGAAGCCTAAGTACCGTACTGTCTCAGATACAGGGAGAGGAATAGAATTAAAAATAAACTAGTGGACAAGACTTGCGAAAGAGGGTGAAGGTTATGTGGGAACATTTTGCTTCATTGACCTTGATTCGCCATTGGTTGCACCAATACTCGATCTCATCAAGGTGTTTTTGAAGGTTTTGGGATGCTATATCAGGGTCTGAGTGGGACGACAAGACTGCAGTGTCATCTGCAAATGTTGCCAAGAAGGTATTGGTGGTAGAGGGGACATCAGCGGTGTATAGATTATAGAGGATGGGACCCATCACGCTGCCCAGTGGAACTCCTGCTTTTATGGAATAGTAGTTATAATATTCTAAACCACAGTGGACTTGGAAGAAGTGGTTTGAAAGGTAGGACTGTAGGATTAGGAATAGGGTCTACGGTAAATATCCTCTGAGCTTGTAAAGCAAACCTGCGTGCCAGACCCTGGCAAAAGCTTGAGCTATATCAAGAATGGCAGCAGTGCAATACTGTTAGGATTCCAAGGGCTGAGGAGATGTGATCAACAACGCGAAGGCCTTGTTGAGCAGTGGAATGTTGTTGGTGTAAACCAAACTACAATACCAAAAAACAAATAGGAGTTTTTGAAATATTTTTGAGAGGATAGGGAGTAGGCTAATTGGACGGTAAGATGAGGCGTCATTGGGTGGTTTACCGGGTTTGGCGAATAGAATTATAATGGAGTGTTTCCAGGGGAGAGGAAAAAAAGTTACCTATTAAACATATGATCTGGCCACATTCACTTCATATCCCGAAGTAGTCCCTCAGGAGTTACACTCAGGTGCACATGTTTATTTTAAGAATACAATGATCGAATAATTAAGGGATATAAGAGAGTACTTATTATTCAAGGAAAAAATAGTTAGCTGTCATCTATCATTGATGGAGAAAAAAAACAGCGTAATTTAGTTTAATGATTATAACCCGCAGTGTAATAGGCGTTGGTGACTAGTGAATTTTAATTTGACCTCAAACACAATCATGGAGGACTAACTGCCTACATGCAGCAGTAGGTTATCTTTAAGAAGTCGATATCGATCACAAGGACAAAACTAGAAATCGATTACTAAAACCTCTATCTATTGTTAATTATCACTTATAACACATTTATTTATCGAATCAGTATTGGGGAAGTTTTTCGCTTAAGTTTGTCCATGCATCCCTATAGCCGAGGTTACAACCCAAGAAATTAAATACGTTATGATGATCTCTATGGACTCACTTTCCCCACCACTCATGTGCCAAGAAACGTTGCAGAGAAAATAATTGAATAACAAATATGATAGCATGATGGATAGAAGGAGATATTTTAGGGTTTTTTTCTAGTACATACTTCCATATGCTCTACAAACCTTAAAAATTTGGTGAAATTGTCGCGAGTAGTTTCGGAAGTAGGGTCTTTTTAATATATTTTCTCTAGATTCCCTACTTTTACATGCAGTCTAAAATCGTTAAAATATCATGAATTGGTTTTGTGTAGTTTCGGACCAATGGTATAGAAAACTGTCACTGATACTGTCATTCGCTCTAGATCATGCCACTTTACCTTACTAGCTTGTAAGAGTATTATTTTTTTGTATGATATTTATCTGCAAGCAGGATTAATACGAAATAGGGGTTTCTTCAATTACGCACTTATTCATCTTATCCACAATATATTCATTTTATCTTAAAATCTCGTCAATTAGTCGCAAGTAGTTTCAAAGGTTAACTTGATGCTGGGGTTCAAATATTTATATATTATATAGAATGTGTCAATATGGCGTAAAACTGTTTGTGAAATTGGTAACCGAGTTGGGGGCTGGGTCGAGCTAATTTATTGCTTATTTTAAAATACGCTTGACTATTTGAAAATACATAGTAGCAACATTGTCCATTCCTGCATTCTCGTTTAATGACTAATCTGTATATGTGTAATTAGTCTTCTCCTGATGTCTGCTATTACTTGTAGGCGTCTAAAAACACTTTAGTTAACAGAATTTTTGTTTATACAGTTTATACAATAAACATGGTAAAGCCAAAGACCCTTCGATCTATTATTGCACACATGTGACGGCAGTGAGGGCTTTATAAATAGAGTGCTTAATTCATTGCGCTGTCTGTAAAAACTTAAGTTGCAACAGGTTTAATTTAATAATTAAGAAAAATATTTAGTTTTAAAACGTAATCGACTAAAAACGACACTGGTTTACAGTATGTACAAATGAGGTGTTGACCTGATAGTGAAGGGTTTTCGATTGCGAAACATAGCTTTGAAAACAACCAAGCAGATAATGTTATTATTGGTTTTTAGAAGTTGACCAATATGTGAGGGCTCCAGTCTGTGGTTTCAAACGTCCTTGTGAAAGATAGTAACAGATTGTCTTTGAACAAGGAGCGTTTCAAAAGTCTAACATGAAGCAACTTAAAAACTGCATTATTAAAACCAGCAATAAAATGTAATGGAATAGATGTACTTTTTTTTTTTTTCCCCTTAGCTCTAAAATTTTTAAGATTATGGATAAGGCAAAGAGTCAAGCGATTCCGATCATAAAATAATATAATAATAGATGTGAATTGACGGTAATTTCTACGCAAAAACATCTAAGATGCGTGTAATTTTTAAATAATACGCCGCAAAATCGTTTAAATTCGTGCTTGATAAAAAATGATGATTTGGTCCTGTCACTAGAAAGTTAAGAGAGGCCGCTCGACTTTAATTGGTGGGTGACATTTAGTTAGCACTCACGGTGAGAGATTGGGTTAGGATTAGTATTAATTGCTAGGTGCGTCAATATCATGCGCCGTCATGGTAAATCTTATAATTAATCTTTCAATCCATTTCAGAACGGTATGGGACCTTTTCAGTCACCTTATTGCAAGGGTGCCTCAAGTGGGCCGTATGCCTTCACAAATTATATTCTTTTGGTGCCTCCATTACTTACAGCAATCAATCGTTGTCTTTCGCAGGCAAAGGTGACAAGTTAGGTTGTCTGAGACAGATTGTTTCCACGTAAGTAAATTAATGCACTCACTTTATTTCGAGTGACAAGGCTGTGATTATTGCTGTCAAGGGATAAAAAACTAGAAGGCATTAAAAATGCAGCTATTAAGTCATAAAAACTAGCAATGTGAAACCAGGTTTACACGGAATTGTGAACTAGGCGAGAGTACTACTTGTTTTGAGCAAGCCCTACGATTAGCTTATTTAACATATGGGTTCACGGCCTTCTCCAGTTCAAACATTATTAGTTTCTTGTCCGTTGTTCAATTATGGCAGAACATGAAGCTTACAATTACGAGTTTAGAAATCACTTGAAAACTCAAACAATAAAAAAACAATGCATGTGAGGGTTCGAGACGTGGGGGTTAAGAGGTAAAATATACAAGACATGGAGTTATCCTTGGAAGATCAAACCAGCTCCAAAGACTTTTTAGGAGCCAAATCTGTTTTGGGTCTTGCTCAATAAAGTAGAAGCAACGAAAAAAACATTAATATGAAAATACCAATTCCAACTGAATCAAAACTTCAAGATTCTAAGCCACCGGTGATTCAATTGCCATTCTGCAATAAATATTCAGGATACCCACGAATACGGTCAGCACATTTTATAATTTATTATTTTATTTTTCACAAACATTTCTTTTCGTGATACAACTCAACAAATTTCATCACCTGCGCACTACCCATTTTGATGTCACTCCTACATTACAAATACGTCTGAAGCGGTCGTGCTCACTCCAACCAATCGGAGGTATTACGACCCGCTTATTCGAGGGTTAAAAATCCGGTGCTTGGAGTTATTTGCTCCTTCTCGCCCTCTCTCATATATTTGTTTTCCTTTTCATATCCCCGTGCTATTATAAATTATGGAATCAGTATAAATTCTACATAAATAAATCTTTTTACAGCAGATCATTATATGACCTTTAGCTTGGCTACATTTTATAGAATTTTAAGAATTTTTTATTGCGATTTGCGATTGTTACAAAAATATAATGCACATTATACATTCATTGTCTAAGCATGTTTAAAAGTGATGGGGCTCACATTATGAATCATAGAATTAAAACTAACTTGCATCTAACAACAAAATCTTAACCTAAATTTCCCCAGTCTGTGGCTACCCATGCGGGAAGGGCGGTGATGTCATAGTGTTAAATATTGCAACGACTCAAAAAACTTGACGTGTCTCCGCTGGATGAACTCACCAACCGACGGCACGCTAAGCAACGGGTACAGGTCGGAGGATGGAAATCTTTTACTAAAGATTCCTCTCTCATGTGGAAATATTTAATTCATATATGTACATACATGAAGTATATAGAATCGAGCTTTGATGAAGAAAGTAAGTTCGAGCTGGGTCGACCTTAATAAATCTTATTATAATTAATAGTTATTATTATAATAAAAAAATGCTGCACTCATGACTTAGTTCTCTGAATAAAAGTCCATATTGTCCTATCAAGAACTAAATCACTAGGTCTGTCTTCGATGAATTTATTATTTTAATTATTTCTTGATAAACATAATGTATCAACATACGTATAGATATCTACAGATAGGAAATGGAATACATAGAAAATAATCTCGTAGCCTAAATACTGTTATGTGAAAAACATGGTTGTTGTGGCCATTGATTCACCGGGCCAGCGAGTAGGTACGCGTGCTCACACCTGGAACAAGTTATGCAACAACGTTCTGAACGAGCTCATCAATTTTAGGGTAATTTGTGACTCATTTTATTTTGGTCTCGATAAACTACCATACTAGCAACAGTTTTGAGAAAATTGGCCACTCTTCGTGTTCTCATGGTTTGCTTTACTTAGCGAAGCGATAAAACGTCATCATTAGTGAAGATGTTATGGCACAATTTAGTTTTGAATTTTGATAAATGTCGAGATAGACGCTAGTTTATGTAGCAAAAGTCAATCAGATGTTTCAGAGAAATTTGGTAAATATAGATTTTACACACAATTTGGTACACAAGAATTTTCGATCGGTATAAATTAAAAAAGTCAATCTTAGATACAAAATTTATATAAAGGTGTGGCCACTTGTAATTGCATCTACTAGTTGCTATAATTCTCTAATTATGCAGATATAGATGGGATTCCAGCATGGCCTTCGGGCATTGGCATGCGCCTGGGCCACGTGTAATAATTGGCAGCTTATTATAGTTGCTAGGCAGGCTGATGCGCAATATGCGAAGGGTTCCTTCCTTTCCCGCCTTGCGAGAAATAATCAAAACACCTGATTACATAATATGCAGGTAACTTCCCTCTGGTAATGTAACTCAAAATTAAATTTAACTGTTCAAACAATGGTTTCGTGACGATGATATATATTCATGTAGGTTAGTTAAACCGATTTAATAAGTTTAAATTTTTTAGTTTTTTTCATCCTTTAAAATGATTTTCAGTTTGATGTTTACAATCAATAAATATTTGATAATATATCAAATAGAAAAAAATAAATTAAACTAATCTGTGATGTATATTGAAAGAATAAAAAATGGTGAGACCACTGGCTCATGAGTCTGGTAGTATAACCACTAGATCACACTTTCTTAAAACTCATAAACAAAGGTACACACAGCTAAGCCGCGAGTTCTGGTATTAGTAAACATACCTTAATCATGTAATGTGGCTCTTCTACACATCTAATATTAATTGGATTTCGACTTGTTAGATATTTCAACCTATCTCCTGGCATTTCTAAGACTTCGTCAGGCTACTTATACTTTTTCATAATTCCTACGAAGATGGAATTCCGGTATCAAATTTACCAAGAAATTACGGTATCAGATTTACGACATATCGTAGATGTCGAGCGATGATTAGCCTCGGGTTGATTACTAAACTAAAAAATAAGATTATATTTACCAAATGTGGGTGAAGCTATTAGAAAAATGTGAGTTGACTCATAACCATTTTTATGTTATTAAAGTATTGTTAAATATTCATCAAACTGAGAAGAAGTGTTGTTTGTGTTTATGAAGCATTCCTAAAATGAAGCTCCTAACACATTTCACGCAGAGAAAGTAGTTAGGTCAGTTAAAAATTATGCCGCAGTTGACCCAAGCCTGGACCTCCATGTTTGTACCGGATAGGTTCTTCGAGGTACTTATAAACTTTAAGCCACTTGATAGTAGCCTCATATAATTAATAAAGCTACATTTATTATCTATTATTTTTCTTAATAGTTTATCATATTTTTAATTTCTCAAGGCAGTCGTACTTGGTGTAATACAAAATGAGTAGGAGGAGTGGAAAGGTTAACAGCACACTCCAGGCTAGAGCGTTTCAACAATCCTGATAAAGACGACTCATTCGTCTCAATTTTCAAAATGTCAGTTTTAAAAGGTTAGAAAGTACCACATCGAGAAAAAAAAAGTTCCTGATCATAGCCTAGAAAGTACTAACTACTTAAAAAAAAAAACCTGGATCTTCGCTGTGCTATGATGGAAGTTTCTTTGTTGATATTAGTGGGTGCATTGTTTAAAAAAAAATGTATTAAAGTTGCGAACATAACGTTTTTGAACATTTTAGTACTTTTTGTGACTATAGTCCACTTAAGTCGGTGTGCATATCAGTGATCAGGGTGTTCAGATCACTTTGTTTAATACACAATTCAATATTATAAACAAATATTTTTGTTTTACTAGGGTAACCCTTTTTTACCCCATATAATAAAAGTGTTATGCACACGGACTTAAGTGGACTATATTTACAAAAGTACTTAAACGTTTATTTAAGTTATGTTCGCGAGTTTTACATTATTATATGAATACAATACCTTTTTTACTGAAAAGCATTGTCATTAAATAATAAAAACCTGTTTTGTAAAAATATTTTGAAGTTTCTATTTTTATGTTTCCTGAAAGTACTAAAAAAGGTATTTAACCCTTTCTATGGTCTACTGTGGCACTAATAAGTACAAGATTCAGCACAGGTGGGGTATGTTTCGCACGCTCAGGTTATTTCGATGTCAATAATTTTCGGTCATCAGTTATCTATGGCATTCAGTGTCTGTTTTTTGAGCGGTGCCAAACTTCATTTCATCATCACGCCACTACGTTCTTCAGCTCTGTCAGTATGTCGGTGTATGTCTGTGGGTGTATTCACTTCCATGGTCATGCAGCAACCCGGCCTTGATTTGATAGATTAAATGTATTCCTGCATGGGATGGAAGCCAACATAGTCCTCTTCTAGTTAAGGTAAGATCTTTATTTATTTTGTGCACCTGTTCTGTATATTGCTTATTGGGACGAGTCAGAAATACAATGCTTTGTTAAAAGTTGTCCTTTTTCCAAACTGAACAGAAACAATAAAGGATACTTTATTGGTCGAAAGTTATTTTTGACAACATTGGATGAAGTTATACGAGATTATCTGTCATTAGAACACAGAGATCATCGAGATTATCCCTAATGAGCAGAGGTAGATTCGAGTGATGGTAGAGATTAACGCACAGTTCTTTTGTTAGTCTTGCCTCTAAAATTGCATTATTTTTTGGACTACCGTTAATGTGTTTTTAGTAGATCCTCCCGTTGCATAGGATACGCTAACGACCGCCTTAAGAGAGAGAACGGTACAAGTTGATGAGCGTATTTGGGTCTCTGACCGGCCGGGCTTGGCAAATGCCATTATGTAATTTTGTGCCAAACTTTCCAGTTTACGACCTCTACCCACCTAGTCATCGTTTAAGTTGGTCAAAAATGTGTGGAGGAATTGGTACACCGCCGGGATGCTACCTAATTATTCTTCTCATCTTATCTAATATATCTTCTCGCGCTAGTGAACCCTCGGAATACTATGGGTTAAACATAACTCCTCCGAATTATTCAACGAAACTCGTTAATAAAATTCTTCTATCTCCTTCAGCGGTTATTAATTTTTTTTCTATTAAATTTGCTAGGATTGACTAGAACAAAAACGATTGTATCGTAGAGAAATTAAAAATAAATTTGTACCAATTTGTGGTTAAAGCACGGGCTGTGGATTTTGCGAAATCCTTTGTTATTCAAGTGCATAATTTTCATAGAACCTATTTGCAGTAGCCTCGACTTTTTAATACATCCTTCTAACAAGCCTGTAAGTTTTCAAATCCCAAGAACTCATTTATCAAAATTTCAGCTGCATACCTGTTTTTTCTAGCACTATTTTCAATCCATATATTTATTTTAAGTCGTACAGTATGGTACTCAGAGGCGTAACTACAGGGTGGCAGGGCTGGCAAAACGCCACGGGCCCCCGACCCATGAGGGCCCCGGCCCAAGTGGCCGCGAGCTCAGAAATATTGTTTTAATATTGTACCTATTTATAAAAATATTAAAATATATATACCATAATACAAATTATTGGTTGTGGGTAGCTAAACTACTCGTAAGTATAATAAAGCTTAATGACGGGGCCCCCATTAAAGGAATTTGCCACAGGCCCCAGATGATATAGTTACGCCACTGATGGTTGCTAGTCCCAAGCGTTGTAGAATGAGCAAGAGAAATTGCAGAGGAACTTTAGAACTTATTTAGCACCATTTATTTTGTGTATTAAACAATTTACAAGAAAGTCTCACAATGCCACCGATAAGCAATCTTCACAAACTCACTCTTGGCTTTCCAAACTTGATATCGACTTCTATAATCAAGTAGCTACTCCGCTTGATTAAAGCGGAGTAGCTACTTGATCTTCTATTTTCTTCTATTTTTCCTAACATCTATAAAAAAAAATGGAACTCATGCGTAATGCATTAATGGTTTCGTTATGGCTACGAATGCAATTTTAATGAAAGCTTTATTCACTTTTTGTAATAATAACTAAAAAACTAAACACAACCACCAAAGGTTAATCAGGATTTCATTATATTTAATTTGACAAACCAATAAAAATTATAGAAAAATGCGTGCTTTTCAATACCTAGCAATTAATTAATGATTTTCACTTCTTTATATGATACGGCTTCATTTGTAATATCTTATCAATAATAAATATAAAATTTATAGCTTTATTTAAAATTTCATTTGGAAATAACAAAGTCCAGAACAGATAGCAGTATTGGAGGAAACCTACGCGTGTCTGGTTTTGGAAAAACATACGAAGCTCTATAAATTAGATTTATGTTTAATGCGATAGGAAGTAGGTTAAATAAAATACAGTATGTGTAAATAAATCTCTAAAAGATATTTTTAATCAACTGGAGGCTTCAATGTGTAAGGACAGCAATACTTGTCACTTGTGAAGTAATGTTTCTCACCTTAGTGGCTAGTTACTGACTTATTACCATATTCCACATTCAATGATGTCAATGGCAAGTATAGGATATTTTCTCAACAACTGCTAACAGTTGCTCTATTAAAATTCAACTGGTGTGATCTCTGGGAATGCACTGGCACTCCAAAAACAAAAATAAAAGATAAATAAGAAGGCAGAAAAGGGAAAAATGGATTGAAGTTTTTAAAAAATTAAGCTTTGTTGCAAATATTTTATTAGTTAAATATTTAGTGTTAAATAATATAAAAAAAAAAAAAAACTCGTTAAACTGCAGTTAATTTTCCTTTGGTTTCAGTGATGAAATCCATCATAAAAAACTTTACTTTGCATCATCGATAAATATACTGCCTGTTCATCATGTTTTATATCTTCTTGACGTAATAGCATTAGCGTGTAACTAGCATTACATGTGATCAATAATTATTAGGTTCAGAGTGTTTATAAGGCCATGGAAGTCCGTGGTTGTTTTTGCTGTGACATAATTTGCGATAGTAATTCTACGCATCGCATTGTAGAATGCAGCAGTATCCAATTTAAGAATAGGTTTCGTCAATAAGTGAATAAGGATTAGATTATGTGTTTATTTTAATCCTCTAAGGAAAAAAAAAAATCTTTCGTATACTCATTAGTGTACATAATTGTTTTTGCTGGAAATGTTTCAGAAAATAAAAGCTAGTAATGAACATAATTACCTTCACATTTAAATTGATGGTGTGGCTACTCATGAAGAACTGATGAAGGCTGTGGAGAGGCAGTGAGTGATTTATTTCATATTCATCTGTTATGAAGCATTATATACCAGTGAAGCCATGTGAAATCCTTCCAATCTGTGAAGCACAACTTGCGCAGTGTTTAAAATTTCATGACGGGCTACTTCCAAAATTGGTTTTGGCTCATACCATGATATTTACCAGGGAGCTTGGTGAAAAAAAGACCATTTTAACTGATGTTTTGTCTTGTATCCATTTAGAGTAGGGTTTTAATTCTTCATTCATGGTCCAAAATTCAGATTGGTTTCTTATATCAATCTTATTTTTTATCTATACAATAGGAAGATATTTCTTTTCGTCAATGAATAGTTCTTAATAGCACAGAAGGGGCGTGCAGATTCACAAGTGAACGAACTAATAGGAACCGTGATTAAACAGAAAAAAACAGAAAAAAAACAATGATTCTGATACAACCATGAATTGGTTACAGTTAACTGGAGAGAAGAATTGACCGCAAACTGAAATGAAAGAAAAATGCAGTACCCGGTCCACTAGTCCTAAAAACTGAGAAGATGCATTGGGATTAAAGGCCACGATCTGATCGACCGCAGCTGCCTACTCCAAAGCAGGAAAAATACTGAGAGGTGTAAAGAGTTCGGGATGTTATGATGAACAGGAGTGTTCTGAATTCTGAACAATATTGAACACTCAATAATGATTTAATTTTATTCTTTAAATTATCTCATTAATTGATAATGGAAATAGCTGAAATATTGTCCGAAAAACTAATAAAATTGTTTATGCCAACGTGATTTCTATTGTTACCATTCATAACTTTATCTTTTGTCGTAATAGTATATTATTTTTCCTTAACCGTGCGAAAAAAACTCAGCACTTAAACAAAAATAGGTTATAAGTGGTGACTTCAGAAACCTATAGTCATAAAACCAATATGGATAAAGGAATTGCCGCTTTCCTGTTTTAATGTCCTTGAGCATCGGAATAGAGTTAATTTATTTAATTATGAATAAAATTAAATTATTTAAAAAACATTAATATAGTCAGAAGAATGTCTGTGACATTATCGTTTGCATATTTATTAATTTTGTTTATATATAAGTACATGACCTTATGTTTAATGGAATTTATCGTCTAAGTGCACTTTCATTCGTAACACGAATGGTTGGCTATCCTATCGGCAACTAAACTGCTTCTATTTATGGAGTTGTAATAAATTGAGCCCTCCGGACTTACACGCAGAGCCTACGCAATGTGAAGAAATAACGTTAATAATTTCTAAATTCCTGAGATGTCTTGTAGATGTTGTGGCCACCTCTTAATTACAAATAATTATAAGTCACCCTTTTCTCGATCAGATCATATCTATCACTGTTTCCTTCCAAATGTTTAATAAAGCTTATGACGTCAGTCGGAGTTGGGGAAAAGATGGTGGGGAGAACAGCCGCTGGTGGGGATGACTCCCCAACACGACTAGCCGCCTATATAAGAAATGCCCCATAGGGTGAAAATCAGAAAGAAACAAACCGGCACCTTGAACACTTCTCACTCTTTCTCTCTGCACAAGCGCTTGCTGCTCTACTGAAACCATCGTCTTCTCGTTTAATTACCTCTGCATCTCTCTCTCCTAACCTCGCTATGTTTTAGTCCGGCATTGTCAGACCCCACACTCTCCTAGTGGGAATCTCTGCCTTCGTCACGCTAAAACTAGCACCTCCTTGGGAGAGACATCTCCCTCGCGGAAGACGGTTGCCGTGGCCCTACAAACTTACCAGTAGCGTCTCCCACGGCAATCCAGCCTGCTTCTCTCTGGTTCACCCTCGCCTTTGGGATCCGGATGGTTTTCGCCTACCCTTAGACACAGAGTGTGAATTCGTGGTCATTCCAAGACCACATAAACTACCTATAAAACCTACCCTGTTTCTCTCTTCTCCTGAACATAGTGCTATGTCGGGGCACAAACCTTCTAGAGATCTTATGGAGTCAGATCAAAACGAATTAGGCTGCCCGCCGACTAGGCCGGCGGCCAGGGTGAAAGACCACAGGTCCATCCGCTCTATCTCTTTCTTGGCGCTCGCCGGACGGCGGCTAAGAGGTTGTAGCGACCCTAGCCCGCGGCGGGCGTCTCCTCCCCACTTTGGGGATACTCAGTTATCTGAGCCCGACAGTAGATTTATGTTGTTTGTATTTAGGTGGTTTTTCTAACTTTATAATATTTATTAAGAATTCAGCGTGAGCGTAAACATGATCGTACCATCTTTAAACAATGATTTTTACTTAAAACGAACATTGTACATTCATGTCAAGAAAAATAGTTTTGACTTATCCTTGTCTGGGTCTGGGTTGCTGAAGGTATTAACCTTTAGCTTAATTATGTGCTTTTAACCATGAATGGCCCTCACAACATGAAGACATTACTACATCAAGATTCTTCCTACCTGGCGCCATCGTTAAGCAAGGATACCTGTTTCGACAGCATTCTCCTCCATCCAGTATAATTATTGGTTTCATCACTGTCATGGTCACACCCAACCATGTTAAATTTCTCCGTGGGTTGATGAGCCCCATCTTACTGATCGTCCCTGCACACATTCCAAGGGGAATATAGACTGAAACCGTGGAAGTTAACGTGGCAAAAACGGGCCCAATTTACCCCCAATTAACGAACTATCTCTAAAATAACTGCTTTATTTTAATACACATATATTTAAGCTCAGAAAAAAAAGTTCTATTCAATGAAAAACAATGAGCAATAATTTACGTGTACACATTATTGCTAATCATAATTATTTTTATGACAATAAAAATCCATTATTATTCAAAAAAAAAATATATCATTTAAAGTAAATAAAGATAATAAACCTTCTTTCCTATCCTTAATGGAAAAATAAACGGAATAAACAAAAACCTTTACAAAAATATATGAATGGGTGTCCCATTTAAAACGACAAAAGAAATGCATTTACTAGGAATAAATTTGTAACATGTTCTGTTTTTACAGGGTGTGATTTGTTTAAGTATTTAAATTTCAAGTAAGTAATTTTTTATTGTTTACAAAAAGAAGGTTGGGGATTGGTCATCACCACATATTTGAATAAAAATAAAATAACAAGTAACGTATGATAAACTTACATAGAAAAAAATTATATATGTATATCTGGGAGAATGGGGCATCAAAAATAGCCAGATCAGGATTCATAATAGAAACACTTTTTGGAATGATTGAAATGACTATTTAATAAACTATAAGCAGTAGCCCAAGATAGCAAGAAGGCGGGCTCCCTCAACCATTTATTAATTGGAGTCATCGAGGTGCGTAAGTGATTTAAACTATTGTAGAAGAAGAAGTCAAGGAGATCAAGATTTCCATTGGGATCATATGGCCAAGTGGTTATGCCAGGAGAGATAGTGGAGCAATGTTTCCGGGTTATACGGAATCTGTAAGAAGGTAGCGGAAGTGGTCCCAGTCAACTGGGCCCCTAATAAATTAAGGAGGAGGCAGTTTGTGAATTGGTCTTAGGTAAATGTGAATAGGTTAGTGTTCCCAAACTATTGTGTAAGAAAAAGTCAAGGAGATCTGGATTACAGTTGGGGTCTGATGGCCAGTAGGTGGCTGTGTTAGGAGAGATAGTGGAGCTATGTTTCCGTGTGAGTGCCGACAGCAAAGCACGTCCTCGTGTATTCGTGGATCTTGACCCCCAACGTTGGTGCTTCGCATTAAAGTCCCCCCCCCCCACAAGAAAACAATGTCCGATGGAGTGTAGAATTAGGAATCGGAAATGGATTTATTGGGAGGGCAGTACACTGATGATAGGATGAGAGGGAAAGTGAAAGTGCTAATTGACACAGTGCACTGAAGGAATTCATGTGGTACCAAAGGAACTGTGTGGTGGGAAATGGAATTATTGACAATGACATCGGTACCTGCATGAGCTCTTCTATCTGGCTGATCAGTTCGATAAGTCTGGTACTGTCAAACTATAAATGTTCGTTTACTCATAAGTCTTGTTTCAGTAATGAGAACTACGTTAATACCCTTGTCGTGGAGTAGTGATGTCAGTTCGTTTGTGTGGGTGCGAACACCATCCGCATTACAAAAAAGAATAAATAAGGAGTCGGAAGGATGCTCTTATGGATTCCGTTGTACGGAGATGAAGTAGGAGACAAGATTTGTAAGAAGGGAAATGAGAGGGGTAATTAGTGGTCTGACCTCTACAAGGAATGAAGTTAATAGGCTAGTGAGATCTGATGAGCTTGAAGGTGAAGGAATATGAGAAATTTGAGGTTGAGGAGGGGATTGGGTTTGCTGGTTACCAGGATGATGGAATGCTGGGGAACAGGAACTTGCAGACGAGTGGGCAGGGCAGTGCCTGTGACTGCTCTCTGCTTATAACTGTATCGGCAAAAGATACAGAAAGCCTCAAATTTCTAGTTGGAACGCCTCTTGAGCTGCCTCTGGCTTGCTTCACTTCTTCTGGCCGAAGACATTGTTCGTTCCTAGACTTCAGGATTTTGTATGCTTCACAGCCCTTATGGTTGACCGGATGGTCTTGTTGGCAAAGAGGTGATTTTAAGGGCTTCTTGCATAACTCGCTCTCGTGCTGTCCGCTGCACTTAAAACACCTGGGAGGGTGGTAACAGAAGGTTTTGGCGTCCCAATATGCCTGGCAATTATACCATTGGACGATGTCAAGTTAGTGGTATGGTTTTTCAACCTGAATTATTGAATAATACATGTGGGTAAATTTGTATACTTTCTTACTTCAGATGTTCACTGAAAATCTACTAAGAATAGCGGTAACAGCGTTTTATACACTTTGTATTGTTGTTTATTCTCCTGCAACACGTCGGTTATTTAACTGTTTATCCTAGAGATGTTTTCTCATCCTTAATTTCGTCAGCTGTTGTAGTGGGATACAGGTTTCTGGTCACCACCCGTAGCGATCTATCTTGTTTTAACTGATACGTATGGAAATCAGCTTTTGTATCTTCCAAATATTTGATGTTCTCTATACGTATCGGGAGTAGCAGTTAAAACTAGCTACTAACTTAACTAAAAATGCTACTAACTTTTTCTTATTTTAACCTCTTTACATTCAGGTTTTGACAACTTTGACGATCCAACACTATAATGGCTAACTATCGAATGTGAAAAATTGTATTTTGTTTTGAAAATATGTGTTCTATATAGATAAGTATTATATTTAACAAAAAAAATGTTCATAACCATTATTTGTTTTCAGAGGGCTGGAAATCTAACGATTTCCTAGCGAACATATCATGTCTAAATCTTAATACCGAAAACGAAAAAATGGAATTTTTTTGTCAATAGCTTGTCACTGCAGCGACGACGTGTTGAACTGATCAAATAAAACTAACTATGGTTAGGTGGCATGTGTGATTGCATACTTCCTTATGGAAGGGGTTTTATTGATTTCTACCAGTTACTGAGATCATTAGTAGTTCGATTTAAAAACATGATGATAAATTGGTGCTTTTAGGACTGAAATAATGTGGGATGTGCCATCTGAATTATTTTATTCTCAGAAAAATTCTCATAAATCATCAATAATGACATTTTTTGTAACTATCATGTTCTGTGCGCAGGGATTCTTACATCTGTCGACAGCTTTCTGTCATTGCGAAGAAGTTACACTAGAAGAGAGACTGTACGAATCACCTGCTAACCCTCGTGACGTCATAGACACCATGAGCTGGATGGACCCCGAAACTGCCGAACAGGTCACAACCAAGTAAGCATATGTACTGGAAACCTGTAGTTACCCCACCTTCCCCAAGGAAGTTGTTTTCCAAAAGTGCAAGTCCCTTCCAAAGAAAATGTTAAATATTATTAATAAATCTTTTTTCGAATTAGTGAGATTCCACTGAATTATTGCTGAATCAATAACAATTTTGAATTATAGAGATTGGGGAAAAATAAATTACTGACGTAATTTTTATTGTATGTAATCTAAAGTATAAGTCTAATTGTATATTAAAATATTTAAAAATCCTAATGTATATTAAAATATTATTAAAAATTACAAATGGCCAGGTTCTCTAATCATGTCCTGAGCGTAAGAGGCTCTCGCGCTCTTCGTCAGCCTTCACTAGGACGCGGCTGATTGAGGAGCGTGGGGGACTTCCCAAGACTCGGCTTCCTGTTTCGCATGCGAGGGAGGTGACAACCATGTGGATTTGGGAGGCCTCTGGGCTGTTTGTAAATACTGTATGAATGAGCGAGTGAATGCAGATTGTAAATATGGTATGAATGAGAACATTTATCACATTTAATTATTGCCTAATAAGGCAGATTGGAATTTTAGCACAATAAAGATGTTTCAATGAAAAATTCCAAATATTAAAAAGATTATAATGCATATATTAAATGCATATCCACATACATATCTACAATATATGTTTGTAATTTGGGCATATCCATTTTTTTTAGAGACAACACTTGTGAACAAAATTGTAATAGATGTTTGTTTTGCTTCAAACAACGTTTTTTTATATGCTTCTTTCCGTAGCTGCTGGAGAAGAAGAATTTGCTGCCAATGAACATCGTTATCTATAGCCCATTTATAGCTTCTTCATGTTTTACTGTACCGGTAGAGGGCGGTTGCTTGTTTCGTTATTCTTCTACTTCATTTGATTTTTTTCAATAGGCCTTGTACAATTTTCTCATTTATTTTAAATATGGACTAGTTTTCTTCTTTTCCTACAATCTACATGTATTCACTCACGGTAACCTCTCAGGATCACTCCCCGAGTGAATCTCACTTCATCCGACATCTCTCCTTTTTCTAGCAATAAAAACAAAATTTCTATGTATTTTATTTTAAATTCATTATTTTTTTTTCCAAAATCTTAAATTCATTTTAAATGAACGTGCAAATAATTACTAAAATATAATGCTAAAAATACTTATCTTTTCAATTGGTTTTGAAAATCGTTGAAAATAAAGGTTAAATATAATATATAACCCCTGGAAAATTAACGAATTGGAAACTTTATTTTTGACACCAATTTGAATCTCATTTCAACTTCAGTCTATATGTGTCTTTAACCACGAAAATAAATGTTAAATATTGCCTTAGCTTCGTCTTGGGAAACATTTAAAGTTAGACAAAAGAACAGATTTGTTTATAGTTTAATTTTTATTGGTTCATTTTTACCGATCGCGACTGTTTATCAGACGTACATGGCAATCTTACAATTGTAAATTGGCATAATTGTAGAATTTCACAAATACTAACTACTATAGTACTTGATGTTGTCAAGGTGAAGCTGAAAATACTTGAAAACAATGGTTTGAAGCTTCTGGGACAATAATAACTAAGGGAACAGGATGAAAAAAAAAATCCAAGAACAAGCCTTATGAAATTAAGATAACCACATATCTGATACACCTATTTATTAAAATAATTATTGCGAAGCAGTGATAGGATATTACACACAGTATAATTACAATAGCTAATTAGTGGTGAGATCATTTTTAGTTCGTTAATCTCAAACAAGCCCCTTTAGTAACTATCATGACCAATAATCCGGAAACGTAGTGATTGTACGCCCACCGAACGGATTTAACGCTAATTATGCAATTTGCCAATTGCACCGTGCAACGTAACGCTACGCTAGTGACAACTGCAATATGAACCACTTGCTCAGGCCACGCAACGAGCAAGCCGGTCGGACCGGTATCGCGTGAACATCAGCTCTTCCTTACAACTGCAGCTGATTCCGCTTGCCACTTCAGTTGGACTTTTGCCAATACTGTGTATTTCAAGCAAGGATCAGACATAGACATTTTTTTTTAATAATTAGCCTAAGTTTAATCAATAAATATATTTAATCGGGTCAATATATTATTATACATGCTTAACATATGAATAAATACCAGATATGACAAACTGCAATAGATAATTACAAGAGGAAGTGAATACAATATTGGGGAGTCAATAGTTTCAAGTATCTCAAAAGTATTGTCACGAGACAAGTCTGACAGTGTAAGTGGATTACAACTAATATTTTAATGTTTATAAGTAGGTATTACATGTTTTTTCAGACAATAGGTTAGTTTCTAAATACATTTTCTCGGTTAGGTTATAAATAATTTCCTTCTAAGTTAATAATGGAACAGAAGGATAAGTGTATAGAAAAGGTACTATTGCTTACAATAAATACATATGATAAATTAAAAGTTAAATATACACCTATGAAATCGTAATACAATACCGAATGAAAGGAGTAGGAGTTACAATAGTTGTGGTGATACATTTATCTAAGTTTTTATGCAATGCGTTAGATATGCAATCACTGATAATATTCCCAATTTTAATACAAAATAAGTTTGATTTTATATAGTTACATGTTCCAACAAAGGTTTCTTGTGTATTGCAGAGAATCAAATTGTTAACTGACTTTATTACCTTCTCATCCTCTGTATATACACAGGCTTTGTTTAAACTAGGCCTTGTGGTATTAGGCTTAACATTGTCTTGCCGCCAGAAATTAATGACAAGATCATTTAATAGCGCTTATTTCCTCCTCTTGCCTTTATTACATCTTGAAGACGCCTCGGCATATTTTCCACCAGTCGGGAAATGTCCCTTTGCTGGAGGTTAGCCCATTCTTCCCGAAGAGCCCTTTCAAGGTCCTGCAGTGTATCAGGAAATGTTGAACGCGCTCTTATTCGTCTTCCGAGGTTATCCCATAAATGCTGGACCGGGTTCAAATCTGGAGAACGTGCTGGCCAAGCTAAGACCTCAATGTTGTGCTGATGAAGGAACGTCTGTACTATGCGAGTGACTAGATTCATCTGTAAAAAGTACAGCACACCATTTTCCATAGTTTAATGACTGTGTTCTCGAGCAAAAGCCAGCCATGTAACTGAGTTCTGGTCCTCTTACTGGGCAAAAAGCCATTAGTCCATACTCATTTAATCTTCTCCGAGCAGTACGTTCAGAAATTTGCACACCTCGAACTTCTTGGAGCTGATTAATCGCTTGAACAACGGTAAGGTGCCGGTTTCGTAAAATTCTTAAAGTAAGAAACCGGTCATCCTGCTGTTCTGTTGCCCTAGGCCGTCTAGAACCAGCCCTTCTATGGTAAGACCCAGTTTATCGAAAACGCCTGATGGTGTCTCGTAGAGTTTCATATGGAACTCCGATGACATTAGCTGTATATCTAATGGAACGTCTGTCATCAATAAGTGCCACACCACGTGCAACATCCTCAGCAGGAAGAGGCATTTTTAAACTTAAAATTGAGAAAATTAAAATATCGAAGCCAAAAACTAAGAAATTTGCTGCACCAGAACGCAAATGACACTGAATAAACATTTTTAATTCCACGGAAAGTAAACATTGGGAACGACATTCCTTTAATTGAATTAAGGATTATGGGTTACTATCCTCTATATTGACATAAAATTGACCAATCCAAAGCAGAAATCTTTTGCGATGAAAACATGAAAAAATCAGGTGGGTGGAATTTTTTCCCTGTCAGTGTATATATATATAGATAGATAAGGGTTGCTTACTAAGCTGCTGACGTTGAGGTTTGAAGTCCATAACTGACGACGTCATAAGAGCGACAGTTCTTCTGATCAGGGATGTACTGTCATATTGTTCGTGGTCTAATGACCGATAACTTCATTCTGAAATTACTGGACATATGTAATCACCCTTAGTATAATATATTTGATCATCTTAATTATCAAGTAGTCGAGATCCATGAGCTGAGATACCAGTTTGAATATATTACAAATTTCTTCCTTTCTAAATATGTTTTGCTTCGATGTTATCAAGTTAAGACAAAGGGTGCCAACGGAATAGTTACGCAACTTATTACCAAAACATCAGCTGATCATAATCACACAATGTTACCTTAATGGGTATTGTTATTGTCGGGTTGCCACTAGGAGGTGCCTGATCACCTAGCCCTGGTGGCAAGTGCGGATTGTTCGAGTTAATAACCTGGAAAATCGTTCCAGGACGGCGTTAATATCTGACTCCATTTTATGATAGGTATGTGCACGCCCTGACAATGCACTATGTTCAAGAGAAGAGGTACAGAGGTTTGATAAAGAATAAGGCCAGTTTTCGAAGAACAGTACTCGATAGAACAAGTTGTCTTTATTGTTGAACATTATCTCAAAAATAATGAAAGTTTGGCGGCCGCAGTTCGAAAATTTCACACAAAATATGGTCGGAATAGTGTTTTGACTTCAACAACTGTGAAGAGATTAATTGAAAAATTTAGGGAGACTGGATCAGCTGGAGACACTAAACACACTGGTCGTCCAAAAACAAGCCGTTCAAATGTCAATATCGAAGCAGTGCGTGAGAGTGCTGTTGAAAGTCCAGGAACATCAATTCGGCGTCGTAGACAAGAATTGCAAATTTCAAGAAGCTCTCTACAGCGTATTCCCACTAAAGATCTGTGTATCCATGCTTACAAAATTCAGTTAACACAACAATTGAAGCCTAAACCACACACAGCGAAGAGAGTTCCTTGAATGGATTATTGAACATCAACAAGTGGATGCTGATTTTTCGAGCAAAATTATCCTAAGCGATGAAGCACAGTTTCATCTTGATGGCTTTGTTAATCGGCAAAATTGTCGCATTTGGAGTTCGGAGAACCCAAGCAAATGCATCCACAACGTGTCTGTTTGGTGTGGATTTTGGCTTGGAGGTATCATTGGACCATACTTTTTTGAAAATGAGGTTGGTCAAGCAGTGACTGTTACTGGTGCTCGATATCGTGACATGATATCACAGTTCTTTGGGCTGAAATTGGATGATATTGATCTGGCCAATATGTGGTTTCAACAAGATGGTGCCACATGCCATACAGCCCATGAAACAATTCAAATACTGCATGAGACATTTCCAGGTCGTGTACTCTCTCGTTTCGGTGATCAGAATTGGCCCCCTAGGTCGTGTAGTTTAACACCTTTAGATTCCTTATTATGGGGTTATTTGAAGTCAAAGGTGTATGTCAACAAGCCCACATCCACCCGTGCATTAAAAGAGGAAATTCAACGCTGAATCAACGAAATTCAACCACATTTATGCCAGATGGTCATGAAAAATTTCGACAAAAGAGTGCGTATGTGCCAGCAAAGTCGTGAAGGCCATTTGCCCGATGTGTTATTCCATAAATAACCCAATCCTACTTACTTTATAATTCAATAAAAAAATAACAACAAAAATACTAAAAACTGTTTTCTATTTAAATCAAATATTGCGTTAATTCTTGGACACCCTTTACGTTCCGGTTCTGAAATAACAACGGAAACTAGTTAAATGCAAATAAAATCGGTTTTATTTCAATAATTTTCAAGATTTTTCAGATGATAGTTAAAAATTCATAAAGATAAAGATAAACATGGTAGAATTCCAAAGATAATTTAGAGTTGTACACTTAGAGCTGAATAGAGAGGTCCTAAGGATTGACTCTCCCCACCACAGCCAGTTTACACAGCAGATACTTAGATATAAGTACATATTTAGGTTTTTATGCTTTTAATTAATTTAAATCTTCTTAACTCTTTTTTTGCACTAGAGGTATCTTCAATAATTAAGTTTTTAAGTTTTAGTTCTTTTTTCTCAGTACGTTAACCCGTAAGTTCTTTTCATAGCTTTTAGTTAGTTATTCTTTCTTAATTCATCAGTATAAGTATTCAGTTTGTTAGCCCTTTCTATAGTTAATTTACAAGTTGTGTAGTTTTTTTTTGTCTTCTGATTAATCCCAGTATTAATTATTTATAAGCTCTTCAATTTGTTTTCGTTTTTGTTAGTTCGTTCTATTTTACTTAATTATTATAAATCATTTTTCCATATGTTATTTAATTATTGCTTCGTTCTGTGGTCTTCTTTTCATTTTTTCAGTATCAGTTTCCGTTTAAATATATTCATATTATAAATTATTTCACAAGTTTTCGTTTCTTATTGAGTTCTATTAGAATTAATTCCAGATAATATATGACATAAGATAATGTTTTGTTATCTCGTCTTATGACTTTTATTTTTAATTCATAAATATGAATCGTGTATCAATTATTCAATAGGTTTTGTTTTAGTTGTTAATAGTTGTAGTATCAAGAGTTGACTAACGGAAAATGGGCGGGCGAGCGTCAGAAAGAGTCTTCCTAGATAATGGTACCAACACATCCGGTGAGGATTAAGACTAAGGACAGATTATTTGCGTTTTTAGAAATTTCAAGAAAGGAAATAAATCTGAGAAATCAGCCTCCTCCGAAACCTCACGATAAGTACATTTTCTAATCCCCACAGTTATCAAGACAAAGTTTCAATTAATATCTGATCATGACAAAGGATACACGAAGTCTACAGCTGGGTCGGGCTGCTCTAGGGACTCTAGGGGCTGCCTATGAACTCGTCTGCAGCTACGTCATTTATTGTTTACAATATTTACACTGATATGACTGTGCTTTGATAATATTATTTACATTTGTTTATTTAACTAATTTACAACATATACATGTCTACATATACATAACTCGCTTCAATAGAGTAGAGGCTAATTTATCTTATGTAGTTAGCGGTCGCTACAGTCAAAAAGTCCTTGACAATTTGCAGAAGATTAAGGAATACCACAACTTCTCTTTAAATTTTACAATCCATAAAAAGCTGACTTATAGCAAAGGATTTATATCTTCTATCGAACTGCTCAACGGCTAAAAATAAATTTTAGCTAAGCTATCAAAGGAAGGTGTAGTATCTATGTGCCAAAGGAATCCACAAAAAAATGTGAAAATATCAACTTCATCTTTGATAGTGAAGACTTGCCGATTGATTTCCGAAATCAATCAATACGGATTTCTGAAATATCAGGATTAGACTATACATCCCCAACCCCATGTACTACAACTAAAATGTACTACATCCAATGCAACTAACATTTACCAACCAACTGACAATTGTTTTGATAATAATGAAGAGATGGTTCCAGAAATCCTCATTGTGTTCTTGGATTCTCTTTTACCTGTAAAAAGAAAGGAACAGGATAAATTGCAGAGGTAGCTTGTATCCATTCCAAAAGTTTTAATCAGCACAATTTGAACTCAATATTTTTTGTCCACTATTCTGCATACTCTTGCTCTATTTATTCGCAGAAAGTTTGGCTCTAGAAATTTATTAGATCTACTGGCAGGTTTGGGATGTAGTGTATCATATTATGATGCTCAACTACTTCAAATATCAACTGTGTACAACCCTAAGCAACCTATACCTCTAAGAACATTTGGCCAATATGTGTTTGACAACACAGGCTTTAATGTTTCCACTCTGGAGGGCTTTAATACCATTCATAGTATGGGAGTCATCAAATGCATTACTCCAGCACGAGCTCTTCCCCCAGCAAGATATATAAAAAAATTGTAATAAGCTCCCTCTGTCAAAGAAATTGGGAGACTAGGAAATAATGAGCTTATACCATATGAAAACATTGGGAAGGGGGGATTTAAGGAAATAGTTGTTGAGAATGTAAAAAATCTGAACCCTATTCATCTGCCTATAACAAACCTACCAGATGTACTATGGATGTGTGGTAAATGGCTCTAATGACAATATATATGAAAAGCAAAAAATATTCCAGAATGGAAGAGTTTCATCCATCTTGTATGTGAATCAACGAATACTGAAAATGCACCACCTATTGAGCAGAACACAATGTTTACTGCTCTGAATATGCTGCTGAAGATTACCGAAAAGAAGACAGAAAAGCATGTGTGGTGACCTTTGATTTAAGGGAAAATCAATTTTAGTGAAATTTTTTCAAATACAACCCATCGAGATGAGAGAAGTCACTGACGTCTTCTATAAATCTTCATCAATGACACAATATTTCTCAAGCCGGTGAAAAGATGTTCCTTACAATCTAAAGCACATTTACCTATCTACCTGTCATTTACCTATATACACAGGTGGTCTGAAAAGTTTTCGACCTCAACATGAAGATGATAATAAAATAAATAAAAGCTAGTTAAATAAAAGCTAAAATAAAAGCTTTGTTAGGTCGGAAACTTTTCAGACCACCCTCGTATGGTATGAACAATCACCAGTATTTTTCATTTCTTCAGTCATTGGCCAAGCAGAAGAACAATCTTGCATCACTACCTCCAACAAAAGGTTTGGTAGTACAGCACTTGTTCAGGTACAACACACGTCCAAGAGTGGGTTAATATTCTCTTGTCACCAGAGCAGTGAGTATGGTTTCAAGTAGATGATAAATCATTGTATCCACTTACAATAAAAGACCCACTTGCTACCTGTCACAATCTTAAAATCCATTTTTTGTCGCTGTTGAACTGGGTGCGGAGGATGATGTGGATACCGGAAAACTGGGATTCCATGCTCTCCTGTTTGTGCCAACTGCCATGGAAAACGTACCAAGGGTCCACCTCTCGAAGATGAAGAATCAAACAATGGTTTCGGGGAGAAAGAAGAAGAAGATTATCTGTGATGATAGAATACCAGTATGTAAACTAAGTACTTCATGCTCATGAGTATATAGAAGTCACTAGTATTGTTATAGACTTCTATGTATAAAAACATTACACTTTAGGAGTATTGGAATAAGATGGGGAGAAGGAAAAAGATAATGGCCAATTAGTCTCTCCAAATAATCGTATATTCTATAATATAGTGTGGACGGATGTTTTGCGATCTTATCTGGCATTTTCAAGATCTAAAAAAGATATATTTATAAAATTCCATTCTATATTGCTTAAATTATGTAATTTATCATTTGTTCTTAAAAAAACTGTTTCACATATCATAGGTTCATCAACTCAAAGTCAAAATAAATTAAGTAATTTATAATGAGCTGGATTACTATAACAAATTAGTGATCTCTTAATACTTGAATGTGGTTTGATCTGTTCCCATTCCTCGGCTATAATTTTATATAATTATGTGGGAGATTATAATATGAGTAGGACATTAGTAAATAAGGATTTAAAGTCAAAGGCATCAATATTTTCACTGTCCAGTATGGCTTTAATGTCATTGATGATATCTTTTACTTTGAATGAGTTTTTTACATTAAATTCATTGTTGTTGTTCAGATGGTCGAGGAAAGGTTGAACAAATGTTGACATACTGTGTGTTGGAGATTTTATGCTACTAACTATGACTCTCAAAGGTAAACCTATTTTGTGTAAGTTCACAAGCTCTGGGGTCTTTTTTTGTGTGTGGCAAAAGTTTAGTTTTATGAGGTTTGGAGATAAACAATTTTTTCCCAGTAATTCAATGAATTCTGTAACTTTGCTTCATAATTTGCCTTGTTTCTAATTTCACTACATAGACATGTTGCTCTATATAGAGGTGCTGCCTGAAAGTAAAACCTCCATTTTGTTCTCGTACATTTGTTTAGTTATAATTACTACATTTTTTGTTTTATCACTCCTCGCTATGTATATTTCTGGATATATTCTTTTAAAAACCTTCAAATCTTCAATGTCTTTATTAATTAATTGGTCTAACAGGTTTATTGTTATACATTGTTTATTTTTCTTGATATTTTATTTCTAATGCAATTTTTATGGTAGTCAGTGATAATGATGTGGCCCTAAAATATGTTTAGTGTCAGATATAATGTTAAAAATCTTTTTTTGGGGGAAAATATTATTATCATCACCCTGGTTAAGCAAATTGAAGATATTTTGGGATATTTCAAAATTATTCAAATTGTCAACAAAATTGTTTTGGTGTAATTTAAGGAAGTTGTCAATTTGGTCTGTATTTGTTTGCTTGTTGGACATGTATGCATTCAATAATTATATTTTCACTGTCCATTGCTGCTTTTCGCATTGTGTGATTCCTCCCACTATTCCTGTTATTGCAATAACTTTTATTAATTTCAAAAAAATATTTCTTGTTTAATTTTTTGTCTATTTTGTAGATAGTAAATTTTTTATTTTTGAGTGTATTCATCAATGGTAGACATGTATTTGTCCCTGTTTAGGCAAGAATATTTAAATAATAATTCTTAACTCATATGTAAGTCACAATTCAGGGAATAATTCAATACATTTAAAAAAGTGAATTTCAGAGTTAAGCAAAGTAGTGAAGTAGTAGTTTATTAGTTAAAGTCAACCGTATAAGGTTCAATGTTAGTTAAATGTTTACAAATGTCTTTTATTTTAATTTGCTATTTGTTACCAGGCTTCTTGGACCACATCCCAACTGTTACACATACACTAAGCGATTAGCTGAAGGCCTCATGAAAGAATTCAGCCCAAAAATTCCTATTGTGGTTGTTCGCCCTTCAATTGGTAAGTTAAATAATTAGGTGTATACATATATTTTTTGGTGATGTTTTGCAATTATATATATAATTAATAATAAAAAATATTTAAATCCATAACATTGAAAAGATTTAGGGCACCATGAAAATATATGGTGAACAGAGATATTAGGTTATTGTCGGGCTCAGGTTAACTGAGTATCCCCAAAGAGGGGAGGAGACACCCGCTGCGGGCTAGGGTCGCTACAACGTCTTAGCCGCTGTCCGGCGAGCGCCAAGAAAGAGATAAGGCGGGCGGACCTGTGGTCTTTCACCCTGGCTGCCAACCTAGTCGGCGGGCAGCTTTAATTCACTTTGATCTGACTCCATAAGATCTTTAGAAGGTGTGTGCCCCGAAAAAGCACTATGCTCAGGAGAAGAGGTACAGGGTAGGTTTATAGGTAGTTTATGTAGTCTTGGAATGACCGCAAATTCACACTCAGTGTCTAAGGGTAGGTGAAAACCGTCCGGACCCCAAAGGCGAGTGTGAACCGGAGAGAAGCAGATTGGATTGCCATGGGAGACACTATGAGGTAAGTTTGTAGGGCCACAGCAACCGTTGTCCGCGAGGGAGAGGTCTCTCCCAAGGAGGTGCTAGTTTTAGCGAGACAAAGGCAGAGATTCCCACTAGGAAGGTGTGGGGTCTGACAACACCGGACTAAAACATAGCGAGGTTAGGAGAGAGAGATGCAGAGGTAGTTGAATAAGAAGACCATGGTTTTGAGTAGAGCAGCAAGCGCCGGTGCAGAGAGAGAGGAGAGAGTAGTGTTCCAAGTGACGGTCCGGTTCGTTCTGTTAATTTTGTCCTGTGCCGCTTCTTATAAAGCCGGTCCGCCCTGGAGGGGATGGGCCCCCACCAGGTGGCCCGGGGAAGTGGGGATGGCCCCCACCTAGGGCTGTTTACGCCACTGGCTCCTCCCCCTACTCTCACTGACGTCATAATCTTTATTAACAACCAAATATGGAAACATAGATAGGTACAATATGATTCGAGAAGAGGGAAACTTTTAATTATTCCTAATTAAGAGGTAGCCACAACAGTTATAAAAGGTTTGTTTGAGCCAGGTCAGTGGTCAGCAAATGAGGGCGCTTTGAGAGTCAGTTGTCAGATGTTAGAAGGACAAACAGATGGTCAGTTAGCATGGAGATTTAGAACATACACAGTTGTTGGTCAGTAGTCATACATATTCCTTTATCATTTATGAATTACAGTGTAAGTGATGTTAACAGTCAATATTGAATGAAATTTGAGCCAGTTATTGTAAGACCCGTGATGAAGCAATTGTCTAGGGCTTAGACTAATCAACCCTCACTTCGTCATTAGGGCTAGGGTAACTAGGCACCCCCTCATGACGACCCGACAAGGGACATAAGGGAAATAAAGATATTACCAAAGGAGAAAGATTGGGATATATTGGAAAACTGGGCTATATTGAAATATACTGTCCAATTTAAAAATAAGAATCAATTATGCTAATTTATCCTCTATCTTCCCTCTAAGTTCACAGCAACATATTGTAAATGTGTCAGATAATGTTATCTCATCTATTAATTGTAAATTATTTGTAAAGATTTACACAATATTTTTTAAAGTGCACGCACACCAAATACCTAAGTAATGAAAGTACAGTAAACAGGGAGCTAATTCCATATCTAATCGGTCTCCAAATTAATTACTATTAATAATTCCTAGATCTGTAGTTTTCCTTCTGCATGCCTCAGTACATATATTGTAATTGCTATAAGTAATAAATAATTTGTTCTTTTAGTGACCCCAGCTGTTCAAGAACCTGTTAGAGGATGGGTAGACAGCTTAAATGGCCCAATGGGTGTTCTAGCTGCAGGCGCTAAGGGTGTACTCCGATCAATGCTTTGCTCCAAGGAAAATAAAGCTGAAGTGGTACCTGTAGATGTTGCTATCAATGGGGTATTAGTGGCTGCATGGAAGAGAATTAGCACAAAGTAAGTGGGTGGGAGAACAAACAGAAAAATCTTACTTGTTAGCCAGTTTTTTTTCTTTTTACATAGCTATTTATAGTTATAGATGAAAGCCCTTGTTGGATATATGTGGAAGAAACAAATCTAGACAGACAATAAATCTTTATTTCACTTCAGATGTTGGAGGAAATTAATTTGAGGTAGCAAGAAAATTTCTTCAGGGGGTAATCTGTTATAAATAAACCCAAGGAGCAGCATCTCTGGACAAATACATGATCGATAGGACTCCCTTGATTGGTATTCGACAGAAATTGTAAATAGTTGATACAATTACTTGTATTAGCAATAAATACTTATTGATACCATTGCAGGTATCAAAAAAAAGGTATCATCACAGACCTGCAGGGATTATTGCCCATTCCCAATTGAAGGTTCCCAAGATATTTTTGGTACAGTTTTTCCTCCAGGGCTCTTCATAGTACTGGACTATGGTAGACTGTCTGCTGGCCTTCACAGATTTTGTGCTTATGTATACTGTCCGATTCCAAATTTCCTAAAGGGATGATGCTTCAGGTGGCAGTGTTCAGTTCACAGTCTAAAGAGGGTGACTTGGTCACTCCTTTTAAGTTTGTAGTAGGGGTCCTCATTGCCCTGATTCGGGTGCTTTCCCTCCCATTATTTTTTAGAATGAGAGTTCTTGAAACTTTAGTTTAGTTTGGTGCTATCACATTTGGTCTGGTAAGCTTGCATATCTGCCAAGACGATAGCTACTTTAACTCCAGTTTACCAAATTGATCCACTGGTACACCACCTCAGCAGTGCCTAAAAGGTAGCAGACTGATTAGCTGGGGGCAAGAAAGGTTACTTGGAAATTTCTGGAATACTTATGGCATACATAATAAAAGTAATTCTGACTCCTGATATAGATTCAGAGTTCTTCAGGTAAGTAGCTGCCTCTACAGGTGTGTTGTATTCAGCTCAGAAGTTAAAAGAGTTGCTTCCTGCAGGGGTAGAGGCAGTATGTACCTATGTATGTAGAGCCTGTCATGTGGTTATTCATTTCTATTATTCTTTACAGCTTCTCTCAAAACATAATTTTCACCTTTGGGGTGCATGTGGTGACTTTTTTTCTCTTCTATGTGTTCTATGTTGGAATCTAAGCTCTTTTACAATTATTTTTATTTCTGAATTAAAAGAAAATATTTCATTGAGCTAAACATGATGTTAGCGGTATGTATGAAAGGCCGACTAAAATAATGTAAATAGAATTGAGTAGAATTCCTTTATTTTGTGTTTCAATTTAATTACGTAAATCGAAAATAAAAGTTAATTTTTTTTTTTATATAAATGAGTTGTGAAATAAATTTGGTTTGTTTTGTTTATGTTATGATGTTATGGATTTGATATCGATAAGAAAAGAGCAATGTGAGAGAGAGAGAGAGAGAGAGAGAGACAATAAATAGGAGACGGTAGAGAGAGAGAGTTAGGGAAGAGAACAGTTGTTATTGTTTACTGTACGTGTTAAAGGATTATCTTTAGTCAGTATTGCTTGAACAAGCCATTGGAAATGTGCCATCTTGCCTGAACGCCCTTTGCATTTCTAAATTTGTGAATGATTTCGCACTTAAATGGGATGTGGAAGTTGGAGAAATCCAACTTGAGATTTCGTCTTTTGAGAGGACTGCTGACATTGCATCAACTTGCCTGGTTCACCACTTAGAAGAAGACAACAACGACATTATCACAGATTGAGAGGTCAGACCCAACTATTTTATTTGCGCTATTCTCTCTCTCTCCAAAACAAAATTAAAACTAGTAATTAATTATTAATTATTAACTTAGAAGGTTCACGATTTTATTTTGTTAAATTGAATTTTAATATTTTCAACAACCAACTTGATTCATTTATTGTTTATGAAAAATTGGAATTAATGTGGTTTGGTATTATATATGTATACTTTATTTTTCAAATAAATTTATTGTTAAGCATTAGCCAAATTTGATTTTTTGTGATTTAATTTTTGCGTTATTATTATTATTATTATTTTCTTTCACAATTCATTAATATCAGGTTTATGACAGCATTTATTAGATGAAGTTGCATTGTTACAATTCTATTTTCAGATGCCCTTTCAATTCAATTATTAGAGTAATTATTTTCAGAAAATTGACTTCAAAATCATCTTATTTTTGATATTCATAATTTTCTGAATATTGTTCAATATTGCCTTCAGCTCGAGTTGTACTACAATGAGAGGTAACGAAATCGGCATATTTTACTAGGGTGCTCGGGGATTTCACTATTATTTAATTTTGTGCACCTTGGCCCCCAACACATGGAGCTGTCACAAAATTATTTTTAATGCCCTTTAAAAATATATTTGATGGTTAATAATAAGTTATTATTGTTTGTTCGAAAAAAAAATTGAAACCCTAGAAGAACACCTGAAAAAATTCAGAAATATTTGGTATGCACCTGTGAGGTACATTAAACAATCAGTGTTTGAAAAACATATGCCACTAACAGAAGGTTAATTGTGATAGTGCTAGATCTAATTCTAATTTTGAGTCCATAAAATATTAGGCCCTAAATATTCTTTCTTTCTCTAAGCATGTCTCGAGCCTAACTTGTTTTAACTTTTTTGATCAACATTTAGCTTTAGAGTTGAATAAGCTGGGCAAAATGGTCTACAGTTTTCTAACCACTTAGTTATATACCAGTGATCACTCATTTTTTAGTTTCATGTACAAGTTGGGAAGTTTTTGTTGACTTGTTACTTATTGCCTTGGTGAATTTCCACAGACAAGACACTTATACCAATGATATTTACCTCCAATCTACTGCACATATTACGGAACAACATTTTCCAAATAGTGCTGATAGAGCACCTAGTTCATCAGGAATTCCCAAATTCATCCAGAATAAGGAATGTCACCTATATCACAATGAATGAAGGAGTTCATAAAAGTGTAAATATTCATCTGAAACTTTCTTCAGAGGCAGTTCTCTATCATAGAATATAATCTACTCAGTAGAGAATCAAACCAAGAAAGTACCAAGGCCTGCGATTTTTATTATATTTTATTCACAGATACATTTTGTGTGGATTATGTATGTATTGGTCCAAATAAAGGTGTGATGGTTGATTGAGATGTATTCCATTCACTTCTGTCCTCATTTACTTCTAACAGTCCTATAATAAATAAAATTGTATTTTTATCTTTACAGAATCGGTGATGGAGAAGTACTAGTGTACAATCTGAGTGCTGGTGAAATTGATCCTGTTACATGGGGAGAAGTGCTTGAGCTTGGAAAGCGAACTTTAAAAGAATACCCTCTAGATTGTGGTTTGTGGTACCCTGGTGGCACAATAAGAACCAATCCTTACACTCATGCCTTCATTGTATTCTTATGCCAAGTAGTGCCTGCTTATTTTATTGATTTTCTGTTTTACCTTGCTCGTCAAAAGCGATTGTGAGTAAACTTTACTTTTTGTTAAAATAATTTAACAAGTAGGTAGATCTAAGAATCAGTGGTATTTTTTTCCCTTCAAAACATGAAACATTCATTTTATCTATTTTTTACAGACTATAATTTTGTTACATTAATTACAAAGTAAACTGTGTATCATACTAAAGGAAATGCTTAAACAAGCCAAGAATCTGCAATGGCCCATTTAATGTCATAAATAATAATTAAAAAGTTCTAGTTGAAGACTAGGCATTTTTTTTTCTAAAATTGCTTCATTTTATATATTAAATTTTCTCTTTTTTTAAAATTACCTCATGCTCAGCTTTAATGGTTTCATCAGCCAATCTGTTCCCTTTGTATGCTGTCTGATTACTCTTGCAAAAGCATTTCTTGCCGATCTCAATATTTATTTTTAATCATTAATCTTTGAGTATACTACGAGTTCTCATTCCTACTAGTCTGATTTTCAATATCTACATGGCCTTTCTATCATCTTCAATGCGACTTTGTAATCATACAATATTTTAGTCCGAATTCTAATGTCTCATGCCCAGTTCCACTGTTATTCGCTATTGGGTCTTAGTAACCAGGTTGAATCAGACTGATGAGGTTAGTTTCTTACCAATACATCCAAAATTTTTGATAGGGGTGAACAATTGAAGCTTACCTTAAGGTCCAGGAAAGCCAATTATTAAGAATAAAGTATTTTTTCTGCCCCAGGCCTATATTTACCTTATTAAGGCCCCAGCTTTGGTGTGCTTCTGCTCCAAGCACTGGCCATTGCTTTCTCAATCTTCTTTAGTGAACTTCAGTATTTCTTTTTCTCTTCTTCAGAAATTTTATTGGAAGTTCTCCTTGCATCCCTCCATCTGAATTTTTCTGAGAAATATTTTCTCCACCTCTAATATTTTCTTGTCATTAATAATAAACATATTTAAAAAAAAAAATAAATCACAATAAAATAGACATAAGTGTTCATTTATCAGCAATATATTGTAATGTTATTTTTAATGTTAAGAAATAATAAAGACATTTAGATATATAAAATATAAGTATAATTATGTGAGGGTTAGTAGGTGAGATAACAGAAAACATAGATAAGGAAGCAGAAAATGGTAAGACTAGGATAGAAGGCGGCTGTGAGATAGATACTGTTTATATAGTCCAATAGGTCCACCTACCAACTACCTAGTCCTTTTACATTGTATAATCGTTTAATAGTGATTGTCGGAAAAGGTCAACAATTGTCGGGTGTCAACAATTGTTGGGGGGTGTCACTAGGGGAGTGCCTGATCACTCTAGCCCTGGTGACAAGTACGGATTGTTATAGTTTACAACATGGACCATGTTCCATGTAGGCGTTAATATCTGACTCCATTTATTGATAGGGATGTGTCCCGACAATACACTGTGTTCAGGATGAGGTTCAGAGGTTCATAAAGAAGAAGACCAGTTTTCAGAGTTAGAGCGAGAGATCGGCAGCGTAATAGGTACAAGTCGTCAGAGGTCTGCTAGAGGCTGTGAGGCAAGGTGCCGTCGTAGAGGTGTGGCAGAGAGAGAGTGTGGACCAGTGGAAGGCCAAGTGGGCTTACTCCCAGGGCCCCGGGGCCCTGGCTTATCGCGACTAGTAGTGCGACTGTTCCCCTGTGCTCCCAGGGTTTTATGGCAGGACCCTCTGTCACTTGTTTACATCTGCCGATCCCTCTATGATTTATTACAAGAAGTTTACACAGATTTGCATTTCTATTATAATACATTATGAACCAGAGTGTAGGGTAATTTACATATATGTAGCGCTTCGCTACAGTGATAAACTAGTATTACTTAACAGAAACTGGCTAAAATTCTTGGCATGCAGGACAAAGAACCATGTCAGCTCATTATATATTATTGTCTATATTTAATTCTTAATCAAAATAAAATAAGGGGTTAAGGGGGAAAAAAAGATATGGTGTGTGCACTTGCAATGATGCAGTGCATATGAAAGGCATGTTTGGCACTCCTTGAATTGGTTCCTACTCAGTAGGTGTCTCCCAAGAAACGTCACTCCAGAACATAATAAAGCCTCCTCCAACCACAGTTTCTGACATGCAGCACTGACTGTACCATTCTCTAGGTCTTCTCCAGACCCTTTCACCACCATCTGGACTGTTAAGGGCCACTCTCGTCCCATCAGTGAATAGGATATTTTTCCATTCCTCTTCAGTCCTAGATAGGTGTTGTCTTGTAAATCATAGTCTCTGTGTACGGTGTGCTGTAGTAAGAAGGTTATCTCCCGAATACCAACAACCAAGTTTTTTATGCCAGAAGCTGTTGAACTGCCCTTCCTAAGCTCTTGCATTTTAATTAACAGGCCATAAATGGGAATTTTTCGGACATCCTGAATTTGGTCATCTTGAGTGTCTCCCTGTCTCCCTGAAACTATAGAGTAATGGAAACCAAGGCAATCAGTGATTTTATACAAAGATTTATCTTCTTCAAGAAGAGTAATTATTCTTACTAAATCATCGCGGCTTAAACGATTCATTATCACATGAATAAAACGTATAGTAAAGAGGTAAGAAAGAAATGGATGTACGAGTCAATCAAAAGGTAGAAAAAAAACTAAAAAGGGCATTGAAATCAATCAAGAAAAACATATAATCCTTCGTTTATTGACAAATAGTGAGTAATACTAATATGAATAATCCCTAATGTCTCACATGTAACTAATCGTATTACTATAAATAAAATAAAGCATAGGTTAGGCTTCAAAACTGAAAAATTTCGAGATTTATAGGTGTTGCAATTTTTTTTGACAAGGAGTGTATTACATTATTACAAAATAAAACAATTATTATGTTTCAGCATGGTAAGAGTACAAAATAGGATAAGGCATGGCACTAAGCTTTTGCAATATTTCACCATGAGACAGTGGTGTTTCAAAATAGATCGTTTCACAGAAGCATTCTTAGAATTATCTGAAGAAGAAAGAGAAATATTTTATTCAACAAATGTCCAGTACACTCATGAAAGCTATATGAAGGATTGCATTCTTGGCGCAAGGGTGTATTGTCTGAAAGAACCGTTATCGGACTTGCCAAAAGCTAGAAAACAACTTATAATGTAAGTGTAATATAGTTAAGAGAAGTGTGTCGTATTCGGTTTGGTACCCCTTTAACCTCACCATTATTTTTTTTGCAAAAAAATTGATTTTTGTTTTCTACTCCTAAAATAAAATCTTTTTTCATAGTTTATAACTTATAAATTATAAAATCATTAGGATTTAATATTAAATCCATTATTTAGTATTAACTTCATAAATAATAATAAGAAATACTAACTAGTTTTCAGTTCTATATTTTAAAATTACAATTTGCTTAACCATCATTAATAATTGCGATATAAGGATTAATGATAGTATAATCCATTTATTTTTTAATATAGCAATAATAAAAAATAAAATTTTGTTTTCTTAAGCTGGAATGCTGGGAAATTTTGTTATTCCAATATAATGCAGCTTTTTAAAGCATCACTATTGTAATTTGCCAGCTGATTATCCTTCAATTTAGAGCAGGTCCACTTTCCAACAAGTTTTTCATAGACCGATCAGAGTATAATATATCTGAGAATGTATGTCTTTAAGCTTAAGCCAAGACTTCCCCAGAACATTTCTGTACTTCATTGACAATATGATATCACAGTAAAACCAATACTGTAAGAATGGCATACAATGAGTTTTAGGAAAAATATTGTGATTACTTTAACTTTATCTCTATTATGATGTACATTTTTGTTCTAGGATGTGGTGGATTGAGAAGATATCTCAAGTGATGTTGGTATTTTTTGTTGGATGGCTCCTGTACTCATATATACCTGTAGTCAAATTCTATTTTGACAGTTTCGTAGAATCAGCCAAATATCAGAGAGAAAAAATTGCTATTAAATCATGATTAAAGGATCTAATATGACTTGTTAGATATTAAGGATTGCTCGTAAAAGGACATTTCATCTGTTAAAGCAATTAACTACATAAGTAAAAAAAATGTTTAGGTGTATAAACATATTATTTTTTTCTTTGTGTTTTTTCGTTCCCCAAAAATGTATATTATTATAAGATTTAGTTTTGACGAAGTTTATTATAAATATCAAAATCTTGTAGTGTTTCAACACAAAAATTCAAATGTAGTTAATTGATTTGGAGAGTGAAGGTAGGTATGGTATGTAGTGATTATCAGTTTTAACAGTTTATGATATTTTATATTGTTTTATTAACTGTGAATATATATATATATACTACCTAGAATATTGTGTGGGGTTGGCATCAAAAGCCACAATCTCTATTTTTTCTGGCAGGCTAAAAATCTTGAATGCTGACCTTAAAAGGCTTCTGTAAGGAAACTAATATTTGTTTTGTTTTCTCAATTTGAAGCCAAATACTATTTACCTTTCATAAAGCTCATTTATAAAAAGCAAGGTTTAAGTCTACATCACAGAAGTGGATAGTGTTTGGTTTTGATCCAAACTCCCTGAAGTGAAAAGTACAATCAGTAATTTATTTCAGCCAAATCAGCTTACTCCTAACTTTATATCCATTATATAGTAGTCCTTGGATGATCTTGAATAAATACTCCAATAATTAATATCATCAATCATTTTTATTATAACACTATAAGAAATAATAATTAAACAAATTTAATTTGTAGTAATATTAATTATTATTAGGAAAGTTAGTTAAAGGATAATCACAATTACTAAGTAAGAGACTGTCTGTAAATATAAGGTCAATGGCAATGCTCAGAGCAAGTCCAGTTTTAACAGTTATTAATCAGTATTTTTTTTTACACAACTAAGGTTATATCTAAATTCCTTACAATTAAAAGAGCAAACACAAAACCTGCATCATCCATAGTTCCAAATGGAATGGTTTACGAATTTTTTTTTTTAAAGGTTTTTTATTGATACCATTTAATTTTTTATTGCAAACAAATTTTATTATAATATAAACTATATAATGTAAAGTCTGAAAAATTGTATTGTAATCCATACTATTTCAATTATGGTTTATTTAAGTGATCAATTGTTTGTAACAAATATACAGTTATTCTTAATTGAAAGATTTTTTTATAATGGTAATTGCCATGATGGTGTTTTGTCCTCTTATTTATTTATTTGAGTAGACACCAAACTGGATCTATTTATGATTCACCATGACAATTCTTTTGTACATACAACTTATGTTAATTACATTTGCTCATTATTTAAGGAGTATTTTGTTTGATTGATTTTATTTTGTAAGAGAGATGCTATATTTGTACTGTAGATATATTTTAAATAAAATAAAATAAAAATAATATGTAAAGAACTGTTTTCTTAATTATGCTTTCCATATTGAATGCTAAACCAACATTAGGCTGTATTAGAATGATGTATTTTATACAACATTGGAAGATAGAGTTCATCAAGTTTAGAATGAGTCTTCAAATTGATTGTCTTACATAAATCGCCTGGCGGGGGGGATACACTTCTTGAAAATTGAGATATTTTGCACTGACCTCACCACTCTCAGCTTGCTGAACTATATACAAATACAAAGGTTTATTTACTTGCCTTACATGCATTACCATGACATTATGAACAGTGCCTTAAGTACTCTGGATGCAGACAGTATCCCAGCGATAAAGGAATGCTGGTTCCTTAAGTATGCTGATAAGGCAAGAATTGATTTGTATATGTGGTTAAAAACCTAGTTGTCTACCAAAAAAATGTATATGTATATAAAAAATAATGTACATTGATGTTAGGCTAATCCAGTAACCTAGTTTGTAATAATTAAAGTTCTGAATTCAAGTTCATAACTTAATAATCTGAAGAGATGTTAGGTTAGAATTGGTGGTATATTTAAGTTTAAATTAATCTATTTCTTCAAGCCTCTTTAATAGTTTATTTACAGCAAGTGGTTTTGACAGTCCACATCTGTGTATAGAATGTAACAGTTACACAATAAAACAACTATTAAACAGTTAAAATTAAAATGAGGAATAACATGATTAAATGTTCTCACTCTTTTCCTTAGACAGTTCAGCTTTTATCTAGTAGAAATGTGGGGATCTATCCAACCCTTAATTTCTTCTCCTTGGCTAGGGAAGTTACACCAGTTTTAGGGGGATTCACAGGTTTTGTAACATATTTCTATATTGTATGTGTGCATATTGTAAATACAGTACGTATGAGAGAGTAAATGTAGTATTGTATTTATGGATGATCATTTACCACAATTACCCATTGCCCTGTCTGGGCAGATTGTAATTTTTTCTTCAAAAAATGGTTTAAAAAAATAAGTCTTTCAGATCACAGATTGTGAGGACTTAGATTGATATATATTTTATGCAGGTAATGTCTTTTAGGCATACCCATATATTGTAATGTTATTTTTAAGGTTAAAAAATAATAAATTTCTTTCGTTTTGTAAACTAGAATTATTAAGTTTATTTAATTACTTAGCAAAAAGGCTCAATGCCTCACATAAGGAATAAAAAACCCATAACATAGAGAGTTGTGGCATCTTTATTTGGTCATGCGCTAACAAAGAGACAGCCAGGGAAGGCCCAGGACAAAGGAGAAAAAGGGACTAAATTGGCCTCACCTTTACTGAGGAATACTTCGACAGATATGATGATGTTTCCATAAAATCAGAGGTTTTAACATTGAAATCAAACCTCTAAGAACCAGACTTAAGGGTGTTTTGCCACATATTCCATGGCCCAAAAATATAAAGTGCCGATACAGACATTTTTGTTCTAGCGATTAGTTTTTGGCCAAAGCTTGCAAATATTGGCTGTCAAGGTGTATGGTTCGATGGGTCGCATCAAAAGCAATATATACTGCGTTACAAAAGCCCTCGGTGAGTGCGTGGCAGCATTGCATGCCTGTACTGACTGCGACACAACCAGTCGACTGGGCACTAAAAAACAATACTTTAAAGCTGCTTCGCTCGATTTTATTCAGAATGAACTTGCATTTTTTGTAAATGAATTTCTAGATTCATAGCCTTGAAAAAGTTTCCACATACCTTTTTAATAAGCAAAAAATGACAGCGGGTGAGCTTCGATATAATTTAATATCTCAAAATTTTGGTTTGGCTTAAATTTATTAAAACTTATATATGTACATCTGATGCATTGTACTTACATTGTTTGAGGGATTTAGCACAAACATTTTTGTATAAAAATTCTTTAGAAACACTAATTAAGCCTATTGATTTTACTCCTTTTGGCTATGAATTACAAGAGTCAAACTTGTACCCTAAACAAATGACCAAAACACCTCTTTCGGTATCTCTGATTAATCCTTGCAAATGTTATTCAGATGCCAAATTATGAGTTACAATTGTAAAAAATTGGTCTTTATGTAAATGTGTTGTAAATGAATTTAAAAATGCATTATTATAACTAAATATTTTAACATCAGTTTTTTTTGTGACAATACATACTTATGATGAATTAATTACTCCTAAAACTCCAAATAAAATTTTAATTTTTATTAATTTTTAATAAAAAATATATTTTTTTACTTTTTTTTTTGGGGGGGGGGGAGGTCCCTGCCTAGTTACCCGAGACCATGGGCATAATAAAACATGCGTATGTTGAATTTTGATACTTTTTTTTCCTTTGTGTAGTTTAAATTTTTTTTTTTGAAAATGAATAAATAAAACAATAATAAAAAAGGGTCAAAATAAATTAACAGAAAAATACTAACTTAAAACAAAATATCAAAGGTTAAAAATAATTTTGTTCTAGTGGCAAACCATGCCAAGTTTTTTTTAAAAATAACAATGTTGTTAATATAATCCATAAAAGCCATATGTTATCTCTAAAAATTTACTTTCCAACAGTTTACATTTCCTAGTAATACCATTTATCTTAGGGATTGATAGCTTACAATGTAAAAAAACAAATGGAGGCTTGGAATTATCTGGAAACAACAAAAAATTTAAAGTTGCAGACCATTAAAACTCATATTTGTTGCAAAAATGTGCTCATTGGTTTTTTCACACTCACTTCCTTTCAGCTCCCTTATTGGGGTTATGACCATTTAAACTATTTTTTCTATTTATCGCTGGATCCAGGCCATATTTAGAAGATTTATTTAGGATTACAATTGTGATCACAGGAAATGAATAGAAACAATATATCTATCCCTAAATCAGTTCCTCTATCTTAAATTCCTCAATTACAAACAAATATGTCAGGTTTATATTACATTATACATATTATAGGTACAACTTCAAATGAATTCTGCATATACAATATCTATAATATATACAATTTTCTAATATGAATTTTGTAATATAAGCATAATATAATAAAATTAAATCTAAGATTAAAGAAAGAAAATTCCTAAATGACGAATCATTCTAAATCAGACGATGAAATCATTATTTATTTATTAATAATAAATTATCTGATGCTTAATGTTTGTAGCAAGGTTTTTACATAATAATTTTTTATTTCTTTAATGGTGGTTGGAGAAAGAATGGTTTTATGTAGTAAATGTGGTTTTTTTTGTAACAATATTAGGGAAATAAAATTAACTAATTGATTCAAATATTAGACATATGAGGAGATAATGAAAGAGGTCATCTGGCATAATATAATTAGAAATTGTGCACATATCATTCAGTTTAATGTAATAGTTGATGTGACCGATGGATAATTAAGTAAATATTTAAATACAAATAAAAAACACAACAACAAAAAACGAATTTTCATTTGTTAATAGTAAAAAAAGGTGCATAGTGCAATATGCATTTTAAAACAACAAATGAATTTTGTTACCTCTATTACAAATGTTACCTTTCATTAATAAGTATCAAAACTTATAAATAAAATACTTCAAGTAACACTCTACACTCTCTATAACACGAAACACAAGATAAATGAAACATGAGGAACAGTATAAAAAGTATGCATCTGTACAATAGTAATTAAAACACACACATATATATATATATACAGATATAAATAACACTATATAAATCAATTACCCATATTCTAAAGGGGCATAGAATAAGGTAATAAAATATACCAATTTAAATTTATTCCCAAAAGATATAAAGAAACTTATCAACCCTGGAAGATTTATACTTTTTACAAACAACAGATGATATTAGAATATCGTTTATCAGTAATATCAACATTACTGTGATCAACATACAATGTCTTGTTAATGTTCCAGGAAGTTTATCCCAACACTGAATATACCTCCTTAAGCCATAGCTATTATTTATTTTTATCACAGGTTACACTTAAACACATTGATCCATCTACACAGCTCTGAGAGCCAATACCGAATACAACATAGCGCCTTGAGTTACCTCTTTCCATGAGGTGTGAGCATGGAACACATACACATGTCTATCTTTAAAATCTTACCTTAATTATTTAATACACACATTAAAAAACGGTAACAGAAAAAATATTTTACTTATTTGCAATTCCTTATTTATCAGAAAGGCGATTTGCTTGTTTAACAAATCAGTTGAATTGGTTTTGTACCATCCATTTTTTTATCAATAATTTAATATGTATTTACAAATCTTTCGATATTATTCCTCCCATTATTACCACATTTTTTTTTCTCTTGTACAAAGATATGTTTAAACATAAATCATAATTTTGTCTGCCAGCTTGTATGTCACTTTTTTTGTTTTCTTTTGTATTAAATTAATGGGTTTTATTTAATATCCTATTGAATTGTACAGACTTCTGCATATTGTTTTATTTTTTTGTTGTGAATCCATCTATGGCTTTATTTACTAAAATCAGCTAAGCAATCTTTTATTTTATTTCATAATAATTATTATTTTTCCTATAGAGGTTTACACTTTATTTTACATTGTCATCATTTTTTATTATGATGTAATAGTTCTTTTTATTTGCCAGATATGAATTTGTCCCCTGAACATTAATGTTATTGATAGGGGATTTTATCCCGGAACAAAAATTTTCTTAAAAAAAAAATAAATTTATGAAACAATTTTTGATGTCAGAATAAATACAAATAGTATTGATAATTACTGGTTGTGGTATGAAATGCAAATAATTTAATAAGTACTAAGACATGAAAAAAGATAAAAACAGGACTAGGACAGGAACTGGGGACTTCCTCTACAATCTCAGCTATACCAGAGCCATCCAATCTAGCTCTTGCTCAACATCAGAAAAAACATCATCATAACAAGGATTTAAATGTAAAAATTTAATATTTACATAAGTGAAAATTAATATGCATGTTATGTATGTATTTCTAACATTTAGTATTGCTCCAGACAAAGCTCAGAAGCTATTTACTATTTATATTTCTGTTTTGTTTTTTTCATCATAGTTAAGCACACATATAGACTGCAAAATAAAATTAAATTCAAATGTACTTAAAAAATAAAGTTTTGAGATTGTTAATTTAAATTGATTATAATTAAATATATTCACAACAAAACAATTACTTCATCCATAGATACCTAAAGGACAGAAACATTATGAAGCTCCTAATAATTGTAAATTAACAAGATTTCAATTAATACTATTGTTATTATTAATATCATAAATCATTAATATTTAACATAGTTTTTCTTGGAAGGGACTTCCCCTTCCCAAAACAAATCACTGGGAAGAGTTAGCCATACACCACTACATCCTCAAAAAAATATATCCTCAATTGGGTGGGATCTGTTCGGCAGTTTCGTGGTCCATACAGCTAATGGTGTCTATCAAGTCATAAGGGTTCACACAATTTCTCTTCAAGTATATCTTCTTCAAAGTGGCAGAGAGGTTTTGACTGGTTGACAAAAGTCTGTATACAGAACATAAAGTTATTAAAAAATATCATTATTGATGGTTTCTGAGAAATTTTCAAAGAGTAGAATAATTAATATGATTACTACCATGAATGGAAAATTGCACATTTTTTCAGTTAATCAGATAACCAGTTAATGAGGAAAGTATAGTAGCTTCTACTCTTCATGTTAGTCAGATTAAGAAGAAATAAATTATTAGAAGTGACTGGTTAAATTATTCTCAAACATATGTAGCAAAAACATGATTCGGGGCTGGGGAGAATACTGTATTTTTACAAACAACCAATCTAAATCCAAGGGTTATCTCCATCAATGTTCTATCAAAATGATGAGGAGTAGGTTAATCGACTATTATTACAACCAAAAATAACAAGGATTGACCCCGATCTACTTAAATTACCTATTCTGCTTGGTAAACAAAGCTTTGAAGAGTTATATATAATAATATTCTCCAAACCATGTTTCAATTAATAAATGAAATGAAGTCATCCTTTTAAATATATATTGAGTAGCTTCTACTCTTCGTGGTAGTCAGATTAAGAAATAAATTATTAGAAATATACATTATAGAAGTATAAGTATAGAATTATTAGAAGTATATATATATTTTTTAAATTAAAATTGAAATTATTTAAATTAGATGTAACATTAAATTTTGAAGAGGTTTTATGTTACACTTAAACAAAAACACACTAAAAAAAAAAGAAAAATACATTACACATTAAATTACATACATTTTATTAATAAATTACATTAGATTGATGATACCTTACTATTTAATATACATTGGTGAGAGGTAGAGTGGGTATGAGGCCAGTCAAAAGTCCTTCAGCTGGCAGTGGTCCTTTGGCTATAAGTTGATCTCAGTAAATCTAGCTTGGAGCATAGTGAGCCTCTTACTTGGAAAAAGCAGCTGTTCTAGCCAGCTGAGTTTTTCCTTCCCTGGCTGTTCTTCTGTCCATTTCTTTGTCTTGACGTTCATCGGCCTGTAATGTACGGATTTGGGAGCTAGGGAGGAATTATTTATTTTTATGTGTTACTATTCCAATCCCGAGGGTTATCCCCACTAAAGTTACACCATAAGAAGGAGGGGTAGGCTATTTTGTGAACTATTTTATTTATTTTGGTGAACCAATTTTTTCAAGAGTTATATGTAATGATTTTACCAAGACCTTTTTTCTATTAATAAATGAAATAAAGTGATGTTTTTAAATATATATTTTATTGAATATAAAATGAATGATTTAAATTAGGTATAAAATAAAATTTTAGATTGGTCTTTCTTTACAGACAGAAAATAAAAGTCATTTAGAAATACAAAACAGATGTAGTACTTGAAAACCTTTTAAAACTGACAGTTGGAAAGTTGAGAATGATGAATGAGTCGTCTTTGTCAGACTTTCCGTGCAGTTTCATTCCTCCCCGTTATTCTGAATTGGTTGTCTTCTTGTGGAACTAGAAATATGAGAAAAATTACTGATAAATGTAGATTTTTATAAATTATACGTACTATCTGTCTCTGAATTTAATTAAATGGCTTAATATTTAAATATTGGTCCACAATTGTGTGGCTGAAATTTATAAATATGTAGAGGAACATTTTCATCACAAATGACAGCATAACTGAACTCTTCTGCCCTTCCCCTAGACTTCTGTGGATCCCACCTCTTCAGTACTATCATTACTAAAAAGCCTCCTTACCTTTGCAAGTTCCTCCAATTCAAATCAGTGATCAAATCCTGCAATACTAGATAATGCCCTTCCAACCTGTATTTATCTTCTTTCAGTTGTAACCCTGATTTGTAACCGGCTGGGGAACCTACCCCTGGTTGTTCAATAAAAGGTGTACTCAGTAATGTGTGTTAAGTACTTTATCGAAAACCCAACAATTGGCCACGAGGTAAAAAGAGGTGCGTTAAAGTGGATATAAGCCAGACTAAACAGTGACGGTTCAGGATCTATCCAGTATAAACATACCTGATTTGAAGTCGTGTTACTACTGTGAGTTACAAATCTTTATTATCGTACATATTACATCATTTGTTTTATTTTTTATTCTATACATCAGTCAAAATGGACGCAGGTCAATTCAAGTTATTAATCGAAGCTATGAATCAAAACCAACAGGTTTTCCTTGCACAATTAGTTCAACTAAGTCGTTCTAGCCAAGACTTTCGACTATCGTTTACAAATGTATCTAACGTTCCTCCTTTCGAAAACTTCAATCATAAGGAAGAGAATTTCAAATTTTACAAACAGCGGTTCGAAAATTATCTAAAAATGAAGGAAATTTTTGCGGATAAAGAAAAATGTGCTCAAATGCTCTTAAATTCTATCGGGGCACCTAATTATTACATACTGGTAGCTCTTGTTGCTCCCAAAACACCGGCAGATCTCAGTTATGAAGGTTAATTAATAAAGGTCCTCGAACAACATTTAGCACCTACCCGAAATTCTTTAGTCGCTCAACACCATTTTTTGTCCACTTACCAAAAAGAAAATGAGACAATTTCTGATTATATCGCATCGCTACGACGTGACCTTTTTGATTGTGATTTTAACGTAGAATGTATATGTAAACTTAAGGTGTCCGCTGCAGACATTTACCTACGAGCGCAGTTTATTCGTGGAATTAACGATAACAGTATTCGAGAAAACATTTTAGAATCTGATACAGTTGAATTTACGGATATTATAAAAAAAAGCTATCGCACTCGAAGCATCAAAAGCAAATAGCCGTGAGTTAGCTAATACACAGTCTGTTTCAATCAATTCTACAAATCACGCATCTACCTCCAACAGGTACAGAAGGGAAAACACAGATACTCGAAACCGAAATCAGCGTACCAGATCACAATCAAGCGGTCGTGTGGACTTAAAAAGATTAGGCTTGTATAATCATTGCTTACGGTGTGGAAAAACAAACCATTTGGCTAAGGACTGTCGACTGAAACCTTTCAAACTAACGTGTACGTCTTGTGGCAGCAGTGGGCACGTAGCGGGAGTTTGCATAAAAACCCTGTTAAAAACGCAACAAGAAAGCTCCACGCATAAGGTATCAACTGACAAACCAGACACACAAACAAGCTATTAGGCCGACCGGAGTATGAATAAAATTGTTCCTGTCAATATTCACCCAATATCAAAGCTATCACGAGATTCGGGGAAATACCAGGTATCGATCAAAATCGAAAATACGTATCAAAGTCCGGTGCTGGATACACGCTCATACCTGAAACACAATTCAAACAATTAAAAATAAAACAGTCACTCCAACCCTCAAATATCGCTTTTAATTCTTATACAGACAACGTTTTTCGACCCCTCGGCAAAGCAAAAGTAAAAGTGGAATATAAGAACACTGTATCTTATGAAGACCTTTATGTGGTCCCTGATGGTTATGCCCCCTTGCTGGGTCGAATGTGGATTAGACACTTGCAAATAAACTTACAAGACATCCATTACAAGAAATACCTGAACCGGCATATAGGAACCAGATTAGACGCCTTACGACCTTTTCACGAGCCAAAATCTGATCAAGTAATTCTGCCACGAACCATCAGTTAGGGTTGAAGATGAAGCATGTGGTGTTCAATAAAAGGTGTACTCAGTAATGTGTGTTAAGTACTTTATCGAAAACCCAACACTTTCTTTGACCTTTCTTTTCTTATCCATGCCACAAACCTTTGGATCTCTATACTAACCAGTATTTGTCTTTCATCAACTCTCCCAATCTTTAAATCTAGACTTGACCAGTTCCTTTCTACCTGCAATATATCCAATTTGTCATTATTATTCTTTTTATTTATTTTTCATTAGTTTTTTTCTCTTCATATTTTAGTACATCCAAGCAACCTTCCATGGTCTTTTCCCCATGTGATAGTTCCTATATTTCATTTATTTTTTTCACCTGTACTCATTTATGCTTTTTGTTTTAATCTTTTGCTGTTGGTTTATTTTAGTCATCACATATCTAAAAAGGCCCTTTATTATCTATAGGCTAATCATATCAGTGTAATGATATGCATTTTTCTATTTTTTTTGTCAGCTAGTAAGACCTATTTTGTTTCCTTTTGTTATTCTTAGGGTTATTTTTGTTATCCTAGCATAAAGTGTTGTCCCTGACATAACAGGGAATTTTTTTTACCCCAGGTTTTTCATATCCCTTAGGGATTTCAAGATAGGGCCAATTGTACATAGCAATGGAGTTGTGGAAGAAGGGGCTCGTAATGATGATTCGCCATTCTTCTATCCCGTGCAAAATCACCGGCTGGGAAAATCAATAAAAAAGCCAAACGATATTATGCCTTCATTTCCCCAAAAAAGACTATGGGTTGAGCTAGAGAAAAAAAACCAACAAGATTGCGTACAGTGAGAAAATAAAAATTAAGGAAATATCATACAAAGTGAAATTAAAAAAAAAAAAACTGAAATTATAAAATGGCAAAATATATAATGTGAAATTAAGAAAATCACAATTGTCTGAAATTTAATGTGTAAACTAAATCTAATGTTAGTTACATGGGTAGTAACAGAGAAAGAAAATAGATAAAAAAAAAATATATATCCTTTTGTTTAGATAAATGAGAAATAAAATTATAAACTTATTCGAGAATACCATTAATAAAACTAATATAACTAAATTGACAATATTGTTATAAATATAGCGGATAAACAATGGCCTTCTATTCTTGAAAGTAGAAGGGGGGCGTGAGTTGATCCATCGATATGTTGTTGTGTGGTGTAACAAAAATAACAGCTTACCGGAAATCCAAAATGAGAAGAAAAACTTCTTCTTGGTCTAATACCTACCAAACAATTGGTAAAGTGGTTGTGGTTGTTGATTTCCAATAGTACAGGTGTGAAGGCATCGATAATATAGAGCCAATAATGGATCATCAGACGACGAAGTTTGTGTGTGACCTTCTCTTCCAACAAATATCATGGGAATGACGCAGTAATTTGTTGACGAAACTCGTGATACGATCGGAGTTAGTCCGCAGTTCACAAACAAATCCGATGGTGATCACATCAAATTGCACCTTCTTACTTGATAAGACGCTAACAACATCACAACTCCTAATATTAAAACTACATCTCGAGATAAAACAAATATTACAATCTTGTATTTTTTCCTCATTTAATAAATTCATTAAAGCAAAAATAATAAGAACAAACACATCTGGCTTTTAATTAATAAAATGAAATTAGTGGTTTTTGAATTACATGAATGAAATAAATTAACCTTTTTCATTTTAAATCAGTGTGCATTATTATAAATTGTTCAGAGGTTTTAATTGATCCCATGATAATTTGAAACTTGCGAAAAAATAAAAGAAAATAACTATCGGGACCCGACAGGAGGCATAGGGAGCGAGGCGTAGAAGATACATTTAAAGGCAGGTATGAAGTTAAGAATGACAGTGAGTTTCAAGACAGATAACCTCTTCTTCTTTTGATATAACACCTGTAGGGATAACCTGGAAATTGGAATAGGCTTATAAAAAAATACATAAATCCTCCCAAACCCCCAAATCCAAATGTTATATAATAGTGACCATGGGTCTCAAATACAGATAAAGGGAGGAAAATCTTACCCGGGAGGAACCACTGCATTTTCCAAGTATGAGGCTCACTCAGCTACAAGCTAAATTTAGTGATATCTACTTAACCAAAATAACAGTTATCCTTGTCAGTTGAAGGATCTAGGACCAGTTTATGACATTCTTCTCCATGTCTTTTGTATGTATATCACATAGTAAGGTATTTGGTAATAAACATTTTTTTTTACCATAATTATTTTAAAGCACTTGTCTGAAGAAAGATCATTTCAAAATTTAATTTTATATGCAATTTAATAATTATTTTATATCCTATAAAAGGAATTTTTGAAAGTATTATTTGATTGCCTTTATAGGAACCAGAATTTTCCATTATTAATAGAAACCAGGTCTTGGAAATATAATTCATGAATGCTTTATTAATCAACCAAAATAGGTAGGTTAAAAATATGATAGAGGAGGGGTTATTCTTAAAATTGTCTCTATGTAAGAACAACAGATTATCTTTCCATCATTTGGATGTAACATATTATTACGATATTTATTTATTCATATATTTAAATTATATATTTTTTATATAATTTATATTTTATTTTTAATCTTTATATTCAACTTTTACATTATCTCAAGGTTCTGTTAATAAAAATAGGATAATGTTCTGGCAAAAGGAATAACTGTTTATTACACATATGTTCATTAAAATTAATATACAAATTAAATACGTACGTAATAAAAGAATACTATTAAATCTAACATTAAAATGGTACCTTATAATTATTTGTGGCTGGTCAGCGGTTCTTGGTTGACTCTTCGTGGTGCGTCCTTTGTTCTAAACTGCAGCGCGTGGTTCCATACGTCTTCCTTTGTTGTCGCACCGGGTGAAAGTGAAAAGGGTTGCTACCTCGTGGTGATCATCTCCGTTGGACTGTCCGTGAAAGAATGCCGCTTCTCGGTAGGTCTCGTCTCCTCGGTCCCAGATGAAAGAGTGCGTCTTGCTTCTCGGTTTTCCTATATATCTCGCATCTCTCCGCTGCCTTATTGATCTTTCAACTGGTTATTCAATGCCAGTTGTTTCATATATTTATACTTTGCTTGTTTTGAAGTTTATAAAATAAATATTTATATTAAATTATTGATATTACTTATATTATACATATTAATGGTAGAGACAATGCAACGAATAGTGTTTAAACATTCATGAATCGTGATCCACCGTTCATTTATGCCCGCTAATTTTAAGTTTATATTAAAAACACAATCAAAAATCATAACATTAAAATATCACAACAATATTTATAACACAAGGGTTACCCTATCCTAGATTGACATACATATGATAGTAGGTAATTCATCCGAATCTACAAAATCTGTACAATAATGAATTGTGACAATGGCACAACTTTGTTCGTAATTTAATCAAATATTGAATTTATTAACATATTATTCAAATATTTCTTACTTATGTATATTTTAATTATATATTTTTTCATATAATTTATAACTTTTATAAAGGTTCTGTTAATAAAATATTAGGAAACTTCTGGCAAAAGGAATAATGCTTTTATTTACACACATTGAATATATAAAAATTGATATACAAATAAACTACGTACGTAATAAAAGAATACTATTAATTCGTTTACGTATTATACTGGCCAGTGTTCTTTGTGTTGATATCTTCGATGGTCGTCTTCTATTGCGTGATTCGTATTGTCTTTCTCTAAACTGCATCGCATGATCCGGATTGTCTTACTGGAGCGTCCTTTCTTCTCGTGCCGGGTGAAAGTGGAAAGGTCTGACGAGGCCGTAGCGTGCGTCGCTACCTGGGCTGGAGTCCCTCCTCGGCCTGTTCCTAATGAAAGAGTGCCCTTTTCGTCCTTTGCCGGTTCATCTATATCTGCATCTCTCTGCTGCCTTACTGATCTTTCAACTGGTTATTTAATGCCAGTTGTTTCGGATATTTATACTTTGCTTAATTTTGAAGTTTATAAAATGAAATATTTATATTAAATTATTGATATTATTTTTAATAAAAATATTAATAGTTAATATAACGACAATAAAAACGTTCATACTTTCATAGGCATGAACCACGGATCGTTCGTACGCTCTTCAACGCTTGCTTTTTCCGAGTTTAAATAAAAACACCATTAAAAATCATAACATTAAAATATCATAACAATAGATTAAATTATATTTTTTTAACCAGATAATGATTTCATGGTGAGTGATTTGCTTCTTTTAATCATTTTTTTCATATGGTAAATATAATTTTTTTTGGGGTGCATTTGGGTTATGCTGCAATTCCGTTAAAGTCAGAGATAAAATTGCTTCATAGTTTCATAATAGATTTTGTTATTTACTTTGACCATTGAGCCGTTGAAAATGGTTTCACACATCAGTCTGAATGTTTATTTTTAAATGTTAATTTCAAACATGATGAAATGAAAATATTCCTTAAGGCATCTAGGATCAATATTTTGAACAAAGACTAAAATCAAATCTAATATTGACTAGGTAACAGGAGATTGTATAATTTTGTAAATATTGTTGACTTTTTTTTTAAATTTTTTATAACCCAAATAAATTTAATTATTTTCATTATGAAATGATCAGGGCAAGTAAGAAATAATTCAATAATAAACTTTATTTGCTCATTAAATATTTAATATTTACAGATTACTCAGTCATTATCTGCCTATAGATAATAGTATAATCTGTAAATACTGAAAGATTTTTTAAAATATAGTATTAGTATAAAACACAGATTTTTCTATATTTTATAGATATGTTTTTAGAAAATACAATAATGACTTTAACAAGATACCTCTTTCTTTTAATAAACATGTTTATTTGAAAAATTACAATTTTCATGTACAGCAATATAAATTGGGATTTAAGAGTTCATTCATAACTATTTACAATATACAATGCACATTCATACCAATCTTCACAAAATATGTACATAAATATTCTGCCTAGGAGCCCCTAGGCAATTCCACCAGCAAGCTGAGACGATAAGAACATGAGTGTAGATGGTAGCCGGGGCTAGGACACCATGAAATACCATTTTATACCCTATGATATACAACTATTTAGAATAACTCACGGGAGCACTGTCGCACTAAGCTATGAGGAGGATTTCAAGGATGAGTGTTACTAGATAAGGAGTTGACAAGGGGATTCGGATAAGCACATAAGTTTTCGTGGAGCTGGGAAAATTGTGTGGGTATATTGTCAAGGACAGTTGGCACATGGAGATCACTGTGAAGGAATAAATTTGTAATTTAGGAGGGAACATTAACTACAGTTTAGGTTGTGTGGCTTTGATTTGCCATTTGTTGCCCCAGTTATTTATTACTGTGAGGTGATTTAAGAGGTTGTTGGATGCATTTAGGGGATCAGATTGATGGGGACTACTGTATCATCAGAAAAGGTTGAGAGGAAAGTGTTAGGACCAACAGGAATATCACCAGTATAAAAGACATAAAGGCTGGGTACCAGTACACTACCCGAAGGAACTCCGGCTTGAATAAGATAATAATTGGAATATTCTGGGGTAGAATGGACTCAAAAGAAACTATTTGTTGAATAGGGTTGGAGAATTAGGAAAAAGGTTTGTAGTCAATAGGTTTTAAGCTGGAAAAACAATTCGATATGCCATACCCTGTCGAAAGCCTGAGCTATGTCCATAAAACACCCGTGTAGTAGTGTTTTCAGTCGAGCGAAAAGGATATTTGATAACTAACGTGGAGGCCTTGTTAAACAATGGAGTGTCTTGAGGAAAAACCAAGTTTATGTGAGGGGGAGGATGTTTTTTTATTCAAATATATGTAGGACACGTTTTAGTAGGATTATTTAAAAAAACTTTTGAGAGGATTGGGCCTAGATTAATAGTACGGTAAGATGAGGTGACACCAGATTTCTGAATATAGTCACTTGTAGAATATTTCCAAAGAAGTTGATATTGGGCTGTAGCACAAGGTATCTCTATGTATAATTTCATAAATATAAGATTAAAAAAAAAATGGAATTCTGTATAATATATATATATTATATTATATATTTAATTTAACTTTCTATAAAATAAATCTAAATTTTATGTTTATTGTGTAGGTATAAAAATAGACTATAAAATCTAAATCTAAAATATTAATGTAAATAATGATTTTAGAGGTGTGAACATTTTTTTTACAGTTAAGGTTGTATACTTTTAAATTTGACGAATTTTTATAACATTACATTTTTCCTTTAATCAGAAAATTTCCTATGTTTATAAGCTCTGGGGTACGGATAATTTATTAGGTGTTGTAGTTTGTTAATGTTTAGCCAGTAAAAGAATAATGTTGAAATTTAAGTGTGAACAGAGGTAAGATTTGTAATATATGAAAACCAAGGATAAAACAAGGGATAACATTATGCAACAAATTTTAGGGGACTTATGGTGAAACAGCTAGGGATTCTGCATAATTGGAAAAAAAACCAGACTAAACAGGGAACATTTACTACCCCAGGCTTGTTCCCCAGGGATTTAAAGATAGAACCAATTGTTATTCAAAACAGAGGAATGGAGAAAGGGGGAGAAGATATGAAGTTAAAAAAGTTAAAAAGGACATTGAGTCTCAAGACAGAGAGTGTGACAGAAGAACAGTCAATGAAGGAAGAACTAAACCAGGAAGAACAACTGCATTATCTAAGTATGAGGTTCACTAGTATCCAAGCTAGATTTAGCGAGATATACTTAACAAATTATGCATACTGCCCTGTTAGCTGAAGGACTTACAACCGGGCACTGAGGCTCTCTCCTATATGTATTAGATTTTAAAGTACCATTAATCTAAATTAATTTTGTACACCATATATGTTTATTTATATAGCAATAGTTGATCTAGTTTATTTATATATACATGTTTTATCGACTATAAAATAATCTAATGAATTAATCGGCCAAATTAATTTTATAGCCGATAGAACATATATTGGAAATTATCAGTTTTTTTCTTATTGGTGGTTTAAAAGGAGGGATGCATATTTTTGTAAGAATAATCGATAATAGGACCCCACCTCCTCTTGATGTAACCGAGGCGTGGATAACCCTGGGGATTGGAATAGAGATATACGAAAATACAAAGTTCATCCGAGCCCTTAAGCTCGTACGTCACAATAGACTCCTTTAATTGGATCCAAAAGATCCAGGTACCAGGCATTAACCCAACTACAAAACTGTGAGGTAAACTGGGCTTTTTTCTATTATTAATAAGTAGGCGAGTCAAAACAATTTATTTAAATGCAATTATCAAAATTCCATTATGTAGTTTACGGCACAATGAGAAGCCCTGATTTCAAACGTAATATTCTGAATAATTGTGAGTGGATCAGTCTCCTCATCTTTCCATGATTTTTTTCTGTTTGAGGTAATGAAAGTGAACAGAACACTACAATGCTTACTTCATTGGCTCCTGATGCCAAAAAAACAAAACATGTTTGACAAGTTTGTATGAAAACGGTAACAAAATCTGCTTAATAGAGGAATGCCACTCCTAAACTATGTTTGAATAGTGATAAATCAAGTAAAAGAGGGATGGATATAATTATTAGGGATTAGACACTCAATAGGTACTCTTTAGTGCTCGCATAAGCTGTGAGCATTAATTGTCAAATATCAAAGATATTGTAGAGTTTTATGTTTTTTTAAACAAAATTTTATTGGAATATCATAGTTAACAGAACCTAGGCCAAATAATTTTAAATCAAGTAATCATCTTATTGTGGTAATAAAAAATTCCAATTTGTTTTGAGCTTTCTGTGTGGTCGATCTCAAACAATTGTTTGAGATGAAGGCAAATTTAACTTTTGTTATGGATTGGCTGGATGTCTATGAAATATATACACTATATATGAACTGTATAGCATTTATTGTTGGTACATGAGTAGTTTAAATTCCTTAGGGGTTTCTAGTTTATTTATTTATTACCAATGGAAGATGTTTCTGCCTTGGATGGTTTCCTTCTTTATAGGAGTCTTCAAATTTTTACAACCTCTCTTCTCTTTACATTCCTTTCCATCAATTATTTATCTTTAAATTTTTTAGTACTTACTTCTGATAATAATGAAAAACAAAGAAGAATTAGATGTATCGTACACCACCTTGTGGAGATGTAGGGTTCAACTTAAAATTGTTTAGGAGTTTCTGAGTAGTTAGCACTAGGGGTTACTTTCAACCTTATAGCTAAGGTTACATAGGGTATGGTACCCTATAACCTAGATCCTTTCCCAGGTTCCCAGCACTTTATATATAAAAGTAGCTAGCTACACATATATTCTTAAGGGTCAACCCCGACCAGAAACCAGAATGAAAGAAAGATTAAGGCAGGCACAAAAGCCGGGGATTGAACCCGGGTATCTGCAACTAGGAGTCAACATGCACGACAACACCACAAGGGAATTGAAGTATGAATCGAGCGACTTCTAATACATTTAACTGTAAAGGAAAATTTCAAGGAGAAATCGGTCCATAAAAGTTTTCTAATCACTTAAAATTGAATTCCGCGATGTCCGAATACTCATCTAAGGGAACTGCATATACATATATAATTTAATAATATAAGTAATTTAGTTTTTTATTAGAAAATTCGATAAACTCTATCCCATGAATTTTTTGTAATATGTATCTATTTTAATTTTTAAGAATAATTTTATGGTGGTAGTAATTTCTAGCTTGATTTAATATTTTTAATTGGTTTTTTTGAACACTATAAAGTTTAATTAGGGTCACAAGATGTTTTTATCTTGACATTCGTTTTTATTCCAAGTGACTAAAATAGTTACTTTTTACTTATACTGATCAGTTTTGTTGATTTATTTATTATGATTTGTCCTTCCGAATTCTCATTTATTGATGAATTTTGACAGGGCGTAATGAATAGTAATCACTTCCAATACAGCTAATGTAAGTAAAAAGTTCAAAGATAAATAGTGACTTTCGGACAGTGAATATATTCTATTCGCTTAAAACTTATGTTCAGTAATAATCTTCCAAACGTCCATCTGAAGGAGCTACGTATAAGTACTATTAAAATGAAATCGTTTCGAATGCTCCGACAAACTCTCCTCTCCTAAATCGGGATATTCGAAGAGTTTCGCAAGTATTAGAGGAGGGGGGCGGGGTCAGGGCAACGGGTTAGATAAGGCGGAGCCCCACGGGAAATAATAAAGGCCCACAGGATAAAAGTTTTTATTCTAATCTACCCCCACCTCACAACTTTCCTGCAACTTCCAAGCTTGAAGCTGAACTAAAAAACTCGATTATTTCCGTGAGCAGCCTCCCCCCAGTCAGGGACATTATGTGAAATATTAGTAATTCATTGATGCGAAATAACAAAAAATGTATTTTCACAGATTAAACAGGCCATCATTAATATTTTAAATTAAACATTTTTTTTTGTAACAAGGTTTAGTTTCTTTAAAATGAAGCAAGTATGTCCAAGAGTAAAAACAAATCTATTCATTGATATTATTCATTCGGTCTGCTTAGGCCGAGAAAATGAATTATTTATGATCAAATAACTACTAAACAGAATAAATGGGAGGAGTTAGCGAGATTGGAATAAAATAGAAGTGATCCGTTCACGGGCTCATATATTTACTGCTGCTAGTTGCTAGCCTGTATATTCTGGCCTTGCAGTGGGTGTAACAAAGGGTCCATCTTACCCTGGTCACTTCACATCATTAAAACATCTAACGTCATAGCAAATATCTACAACTAAATTATTAAATGGTTAAGGAAGAAGGCTTAAAAAGAGGAAGGTAGATTTGTTGAATTCATTATTTAAATTGAAGAAATTCTAGTCATAACTGGCAACAAAATAATGGGACCTAAATTTATTTTTAAATACAATTCTACAAGGGACTAACTAATTTTAGCTTTAAGACTGTAAATGATCGGATTATTGGTAGAACACTGTATCATATTAGTAAACTGTTGTTTGCCTTCTAAATAACCAATAAAAAAATAAGTCCTGGGCTGTAATTTTTATGTGCCATTGGTACATTAAGTACAGTCAAAATACTTTTTTTTTAAGTGGCAGAACAAGACAGAAACTTGATGAATTTAAACTAAAAATTGAACAAATTCCTTGATTTTTTTTAAATAGCAAAAGCAAAAGGTTTTGAATAAAAAAAAAATTAAAAAGACCAGGGAAAGATGAGAAAAGGAGCATAGGAAATAGCTACAGCATATTGTTATAGAACATAACAAAAATGGAGAAAACTAGAAAGCTCTGTTAATTTTAGTTTACGAACCTTTACAATAATTCAGGAATATATTACAAAATTTATAAAATATTTTATTTCGAATCAGTCAAGTGGAACGAACCGGTACATAATATTTACCTTTGAAATTATAAATAATGAGAAGTGCGACTACAGTATTTTCATAGAGACAAACCCCATCTAGGTTACGTTGGTAAGTGGCGGTAAAATAAACAAGGTTTTTTTAATTTGAACCAACAAATGATTGGACGATTGGCGATCAGAAGACTATTTAGCGCACAGAAGAGACAGGTGTTTGCTGATGACAGGCCGATCCTCGGAACCATTACACAGCAGTTGCCCAGAATATGTTTACTGGCAGCTATCACTGGGAATCGATAGTCCCGTTGGGGGGCTCCATCCGTCAGCACTTAAAGGGTCCAAGCGGGGTACCGAGTTTGTTTTGGGGCTACCCGTCCGAAATTGGCCGAAAGTGGAGTGGGTTGCACAAATAGTTGTTTTACTCATCTACGCATAAGAACAGATTTTTTACAAACTCCAATAAGCTGAATTGATGACTGTTACTATCTATATATAAACAAATATGATTTCAGCATGAGACCATGAGGCAAACTTAAAAAAAAGTCTCTTCAAAATCATGAGGTCTCTGGCAGACTCCAACGGTGTAGAACGGGTATGGCTCATGGAAGAGAAATTGCCAGCCAGTGCATATTAAACAAAAGTGAAAGGAATAAGATTACAGGGAAGGGTCAGGAGGATTTTAGAAGAAGAAATACGAGTAAGAGAGAATTTTCGGAAATGGCAAATAGGTTGACACTGCTCAGGACGCCTGAAAATCAGAGATTAAGAAAGTAAATGCTATTATGTCATTTTAATTGAGAATCGTACTAATTTATGTTTTGTCTTAATTTTAGAACAGTATTTTGTTTTTAATCTTTGATGACACTACTTTGTTTAAAAGAAGTGCATCATAGACTTTAGGGCATTCCTGTAGGCAATAGTTACATGACCCTTTTCGCAAAATGAAATATCATATATCTCAAGGAGCTTTAATTACACAACTATTTTTTTACAAGAACGTAAATTTATAATTACAAGGACGAGTAATAAACAAATTTTTAAGTTGAGCGATTAAATGAAATAAATTTGATTTTATGGAAAGTGGGCCACCATATATTGGAGATACAAGTAAAATATATTAATACACTGGTGTCAGAAGGATGGATTTTAAATAAATATCCTACCTATACACCCAACAGGTATTATAATGAATAATTCTTATTAATTTAAAGTTTCACAAAAAGGATAGTTTTGAGCATGAGTAAGAAAATTCGATTAATTACAAATTTTAAATTTCTTTTTAAATATACAACGTATAATAAAAATTGATTTACATAAAATTTAACAGTTTATATTTCCCCCATTCTTATATAGAATAAAAAGTACTTCATGTCACTTCTGAAACATGAAATCTTCACTATCACACTAATTTCTCATAAAATTTCTATTTCATCTTCGGGGCAGCACTTTTAATATAACATTAAGATAAAATTCAACCATTAATTCCCAGATAACCTATGTACAGTAGAGTTTTCTGTTTAATATTTAATGAAAATATAAATTTTATAAAGGCTTTTATATTAGGTATGAAAACTATCTCTGTCCAGTGTCTGGGTCACTCGATAACTTTGAAAACCTTACTTTAGCCTGAAAAGTTTACACGTTCACCATTCTCTCACTCTGGTTCAATCGATATCCTAATTTTTTTTTCTTTTGATTTTATACTGTATAACTTTTCAATTATACATATTTATTTAACCAGTAAACTCTATTTGTGTCGTATGTACAAACCAACTAGCTTCCCTCCCTGTTTCGTACCCTCCTGTACTCCTCGTTCTATTGACTATGTTTATTTTTGTACTTGACACAGGAAGGACACTGTCGACATCTCACTCCTGCTGCTGTGATGTAGTGGTGTAGAAAGAAGGCTTACGCCGTTATTCTGTGCAGGAGGACCGGAAGTGCGATGTACCAAACTGCTGCCGAGATTATAGGCCCTGAAGAGGAAGACTTCCTCCGGGAAATGGCCGCCATCTTGTCGCCTGAAACATAGATGACAAATTTACCAATTGGTAAACATCATAGCCTGGTGATGTAAGTTGTATCCGCAGTTGGACTTAAAAGCTAGTAATTAATGTTTAATAACTAATCGTAAGAATGATTTATAAAAAAAAAATATAATAAATTAAGTAACCATTACGTGTGCAATGTACCCCACCGCTGCTGAGATCATATGCCCATAAGAGGAAGCTATAGAGAGGTACACATGTAAAGATCCTAAAATATTCATAACAAATAACCTTTTACGCCCAGACGTAGATGTAGACTAGACTAGATGTAGATATAAATATAGACATTTTAAGATTAATATTACCTAAATTGTTTGACCAATAAACAACGAACCGCCTTTCAATATATCTTAGTACTTCCTTTGATACTCTTTCTAATATTAATACACCACTAAGATGCTTCCTTCTTGATCGAAAATCAAGCGAATTCATCATCAGTAGCTACCTACTTAGGTGAACCGTTACTTAGTAAATTATGTAATCCTATGCTTGTGTCCAATGGTGTATTCAATAAAAGTAAAATCAGAATTACGATTGGCCCGGAATAGAAGTAAGTTAACCGACTACGAATTCCAGTTCTATATGTGATACCCACGAACTCCAATTCTAATGAATTGGTCTCGTTAGACAACCATCTGTAATTTGAATGCTGTTATGCAATAAAGAACCAATTTACACATTTTTGATCATAGTAATTTGGTGAGCGGAATGCTGATGTCAAGCGTGGGCAGTGGGTATTCAGCGAGGAGCCGATGCGATGTTGTATTGAGAACTAAACGAGAGAGGTGTAAACGTCTACGATAGAAACGTGAACGGAGAGCACGTGGGATGCCTCCACAATTCATTTTAACTCTAATTTTAATTGTAATAAAAAACAAATATATGATGGTCACATGGGTGTGAAATGCGTCGATACCGACCACCTGCATCATTAATATATTGTTCTCAAGAAGCGAACACAACTACCAACTCCACCTTCAATTCTACCACTCCAACTTCAGCACGCAACTTACAAGAGGTACCCACCCCTGTTAAACCTAGCAACCAAGTGGAAGGTTGGATAACCGATTCCGGCGGGAAACTGGGTAGTCGAACTAATCGATGCTGGGGACTCCAAAGATCACCTGCTACCTAGGTAGTATCACGTCTCCATTTTCCATGTTTCAAAGAATCAATCACGAAGGAAAATTCAGCAGAAGCTACTTACCCAGGTGGTAACCAATCCTCCAGCGGTGTGAGCGGTTCCACGCAGGCTTTCGGATTCTGGGGAGCATGCACCAACAAGCGTGAAAGTATTGAAGAATTTAGGAAAAATTAAACATACAAATTGAAAATACTTTGCTGCTTTGGATTAATCACTATGTATGAATAGAATAGGTATGTTTATGAACGAGAAATAATCTGTTCCTGAATTAAGTGATTGCTAGACCTATGTTTTTAAGTAGATATAACAGAAAAACTTAATCAGCTAAATAAGGAAATGGAAGGGAAATATAATTTTATAATCAATAATTGCAATTTCATCAAAGCTTTTAATAAGAAATTATATTTATTTCAATGGCCACTTAGAAATAATAATGCTCAACATTTCCCGCTGTTAAATAACTTCCCAAAAAGCCAACCTGAGAATTTCTTGGAATATGCTAATAAAATAAAGAAACATGCATTTGCTAGTAGTTTTTCAGAATTTATTATTTTTTTTTCAACAATCTTTATTGTGCAATAATTACAATCTGCCTTTTATAAGGCAATAATAATACAGATAAATGATCTCATTCATACCATATTTACAGTCATCATTCACTCGCTCATTCATACAATAGGACATGATTGGAGAAGTGGTTGGTAAGGCTACTGTGGAATTTCATAAACTTGGAAGGGATGAGTTCTAGCATGTAGGGTATATTAAGGTCGTTATTAGCAAAAAATGATAAAATGTTTGTATCATAATATTTTCTTGCCCATTCCATGTTGACGTGAACAGTGTTCCTGGCATTCTGCAAATGGAGTTAATTAAGTTACGGTGAACGAGTCAATGTCTGTTTCTTTTTAGTTGTTAGTAAGAGTGGCCATTTGAACAAAAACGGCCTTGATAAAAAAAACGATATTCATTCATTCTAGACATATTAATCGTGTTTTGTCGACGACTCGTCTTTTCATATTTTGAAATGCGATTTTGGAAGTCATTTCATTAATTTTTCCTTTAATCCGTGCTTAGTCAAATGTAGCCATAGAAACCAGCTACACACGAGTAATTTGTCAATTGAAATCCTGACGGCCGTGTATAAATGGAAAATTAATATTCTCAATACCGGTTGGCGACGGATGTTTGTACCAGATTTGACACTGACTCAGGATAGCTTTGAAATCGAACAGATTGTATGAAGGGAGTTTTATAAAATTATATTGAGGGGCTTCTCTCTCTCGACTTTTGCCTTAATAAACCGCCCCCCCCCTCTACAATGGCGGGCAATGTAATAATGTGCCTTGAGAACTTTGCTCAGATAGTAAAATATAACCACCCTCCAGTTATTATTTCCTCCTTAGGAAAATAACTAATTCCAAATTAAGATCCATTTTGGCTTGCTCTAGACACCATCCTCAGAATAGAAAAAAAAATAGCTAAGCTTTCTATCGTTATTTATTAGTGTTCACATAATCTCAGTACCAACCGTTACCCACACCCAACATTTTGGATGATTTTTCATCTTAAAGGAAATAAGGGAAACCATCAAACAATGCTATCATAGTTTAAATTTCTTTCTGTACACTTCGTTAACAATAACAAATCCTAAACAATTCCTTACTTCCTGGTCTTATTAACCACCAAATTCAAATTAACAAACTTGATCGTCATAAGTTATATATAATAATATATATATATTATATTATATATTATTATATAGTGAGACGTATCGATATCACAATAAACATGATGAGTTCGAACCACCATTAAGAAAGCCCATATGGTAACGTTCGCTGAGACCTCTGATATATATAGAAACTTCTTCATTGTGATAAAATAACAATCTGCCTTATTGGGCAATAAGTAATTGTGATAAATGTTCTCATTCATACCACACTTACAATTTTCATTCACTCGCTTATTCACACAGTATTTACAAACAGCCCAGAGAGCTCCAACATACACATGATTGTCACTTCCCTTACATGCGATGAGGAAGCGGAGTCTTGGGAAGTCCTCCGTTAGCCTCCTCACCTGATACGAGCCAGTGGACGCTGACCAAGAGCGTGAAAATCATAATTTATAACGTATGGATCTCACAATAAACATGATGAGTTCAAAACACTATTAAGAGAGCTCATATGGTAACGTTAGCTGAGATCGCTGAATGTGAACCCGTAACTCTAAGTGCTGCTATTTAATTTTAAACTCAAATTTATCGGCCGAAACTTGAATATTTTTCATATTGTAAGAGAACTTAGTGACACCTGTTGGTTCACCCTAATCAGGTGGAGTAATCCCTTAAGGCAGTGGGTACTCCTTAATTGTTATTTCATGTTAGACATATTATATTATTATGTTTTAAATTAAACAGTAATTAGCTATATATTAACCAATGAACTAGAACTAACTTCGTTGTTTATGCTAAAGAGGATTAATTTATTCTTATATCATTCATTTGGCAGCATACAGCTCACAACTTATAGAACTCATAACGCTGTTTTAGCCAATTTGGTCAGAATATTCTGGTTAGTCAGACTATTCTCTTTTATAACCTTTTCTATCAAGGGTTTATCACTATCCAAGTGATGCCTTAAGCAGAGCACCATGAGCCGCCTTAGTAAAATCCGCTTCATGAGTCGTGGGTGATAAAGTGTTTATGAGGCAAAGTGTTATTTAAAGCACTACTTTGCTGGTTTTGTCACTTGGTCTTCTACAAGATTTAACAGAAAAGCTGTTAAGAAAGTAATAATTTCAGAAGCATTATTTTACAATCGTGTTGGAAACTTGATTGCTTTTATAAAATTTTTTTTGTTCTGTGTACCTTGCACAAATGGTGCACTGAGTTTTGATTATAATTTCCTAAATCCCTCATATTTTAAATCCTGTTTAACTAAATCCTGCTTAGAGAGAGAGGATTATCTAGCGGCTGGTTCATGTATGACTATCTGTCATGATCAAAATTGGATCTACCGTTGTGAAATTGCTGTGAAAGAATGATAGAAATGAAGGAGTTAAAGTGAATTTTAATGAACATATCAAAGATGACGGGTTCAAAATAAAGTTAGATCGTTTAGATGATATGAAAAAGATTAAGATAGAAAGTATGATAGAAAAGTACAGTACAGTATTTGCCAGGAACAAATATAATGTGGGCACGGTTAAGGATTACGAAGATCGAATTGACTTACTAGTGGACAGATTCTGCAGCAAAAGGCCGTATAGTACACTATGGCAGATAAGAAGGAAATAGAAGATCAGGTGGGAAAATTATTAAGAAACAATTACAGCCCGTTTGCAACCCCGGTAACCAAGCATTCATAATACATGAAAACAAACGATAAAGATTATGTATAGATTTTCGAGAACTGAACAAACTAGTTACACCACAAGCTCAACCATTCCCATTAATGGTTGATTTAATAATACAAACAAGAAACTGCAAATACTTCATGGCACTAGATATAAATTCCGCTTTTTGGTCAATTCCATTACGCATCGAAGATAGACAGAAAACAAGGTTTGTCATACAAGAAGGGCACTTCCAATGGACATCCCTACCGTTCGGTTTAAAGACATGACCAGCTATTTTCTAATGAATTTTATCCAGCATCTTAAGAAAGCATAATTTAAAAGACTTTTCAGAAAATTACATAGATGACATCTTAATTTTTTCAAAATCATTTATATAGATGCATATCTAGAAGGTATTGGTGCAGTTTTGAAACAAGTACAAAACGATGGAAAAGAAAAGCCAGTAAGGTATTTTTCAAAAAAATTAAGCGAACCACAAAAAAGAAAAAAAAAAATTTATTTAGAATGTCTGGCAATCAAAGAGGCGATAAAATATTGGCAACACTGGTTAATTGGAAGAAAATTCATTGTATTTTCAGATCATAAACCATAAGAAAATTTAAACATAAGAGCAAGAACGGATGAAGAACTTGTGTGAGTTAACTTACTATTTTTTTTTTTTTTTGTATTTGTTCCGGCATTTGTGCACCGTGGCCTCACTGAGACCTATTGTGCGCCGTCCATGTCTCTGTCCTAAATATGTGACAGGCCCACGGCCTTTGCAAATCTGAGGATACTGAATGGATCGATCAGTTCACATAGTTTACTTACTATTTGTCGCAATACAATTTTGAAATTAAATACATTCCGGGAAAGGATAATACCGAAGCAGATTGTTTGAGCAGAAACTCGGTATTAGACCAATTGAAAATAAAGAAGAAATGCTAATAATTTTAGAAGTTATACATTTATTTCAACATCAAAAACTCAGAGTGCCACAGACTTCGTCAAGTTAGTAAATAATATACTGGAAACAGACAAAATAGGAATAATACTTACAGATCAATACCCAGGAATCAACTCAAGAGCATTGATGTTCAACAGGGAACGTGATGTTTAATTGATATTTACAGCAGTTAATGCACGCTTTTCCAATGGTTTAAATGAGAGACTAAATCAAACTCTAGTCAATAACATCAGATGTAAAATGAACGAAAAAGGGAAGAAAAGAGCCTGGACAACAGTTGCTTAAGTATGTGTGAATAAATATAATGAAACAAAACATACAGTAACTGGTTTTCCACCCAACTATTTATTAGATGGCACAGATACAAGTATTTTACCTGAAGAATTAAAAAAAGAAAACAATAAAGAAAACTGGATAAGTGGCGATAAATTAGCTTTAGAAAGAACAAAAAAGTCTCATGAATATAACAAGAAAATGTTCGATAAATCTAGAAAACATTGGGAATTTAACACAGGAGATACAGTATATATAGAGAATGGCAACAGATTACACAAACAGGAAAAAATTAGATGAATTTAAAATTGGTCCCTTTGAAATAACAGAGAAGATATCATATTCAATATATAAAATAAAAACCGGAAGAGGAAAGCAAGACACGGGATTCTTTCACATAACAAAATTATTTCCGATATTTCCAGACTGAAATATTTCAAAGAATTTTCACCTCAGAGAGGGGAGATTTAATGAAAGTATTCTCTTTTTAATTTGAATTTGCCACGCTGCTTCCACTGGCTGCCACCAGATGGAGCAGCAGTTATCAGATAGAGAAGGTTATGTGAGGTAACAAAACATGTAAATAGAGTGTGAATAGAGAAGTGATAGTTATAAACTGTAATTGTCGCTCCTTTGTTTACAGGTAAGATTGTGTAAATCAATATTAATAATTGTTATAATATATAGTGAATAAAATTGCTAACTTTGTTTACAGAGAAACCAGTTTATCAGATTATTCATCCCACCTTCCGATATTATAAGACTGAAAATTGCCAGAATTTTCATCCTAGGGAGGGGAGTTGTAAATAAAGTATACTTTCTTTAATTTGAATTTGCCGCGCTGGTTCTACTTCGCGCCTCATTTTACTGATCATCACTAGGTGGAGCTATCAGAAATATTCTAAACAGTGAGATGATATAGAGAAGGTTATATAAAGTAACAAAAGTTGTAAACAGAGTGTAAATAGAGAAGTTATAGTTATAAACTGTAATTGTCGTTTCTTTGTTTACAGAGAAACTGATTTCAGTTCATTCTCCCCACCTTCAATAATTGTCTTATATATATATATATATATATATATGAACTTAAAAACAAGAGGGAGATACATTTTTTCTTATTCCCTCTAGAAATTTTATTTATTAATCTTTATGCTCTCCGGAACTCGCCCAGAAGAAAAGGATTATTAAGTAATACTTTGAAATACTATATTGTAGTTTTGAGTGATTACCTGCAGCATAAGTTCATAGGGGCTATGGAAAGAAATCTGTATGAAATAAAATAAAATATAACTTTATATAATTAAAATCTGAAGTATGAGCAATTGACAACGGCTTCAGTATACCAAACGACACATTGATAATTGTGTCAATTATCCCCTCAAATTAAACAAAAATTTAAGGGTTTCTTAGGTATCTAAAAAAAAAAAAAAATTTAAACAAGTTTTTTTCTCAAATGTCTGACTGAGTTGCACCTATGACAGTTGTTCTGCTAATTACGCCTAGATTAAGGTATTGACAGGTATTAGTGGTGCTGTGAGACTCTGAAGAGATAACAGCTAATATTAGACGTGACTCGAGTTAACAATTTATACAAATTAGTACCGATCAGTATTTATAGAAGTTAAACCACTTAGGAGTATAATTAAATCAGAAAGTCAAAAACATCTTTAAAACTGGTTTACTAAAGTCGATACCTGATGTTCCCGATATTTTGAACAGAGGTTTTGTAACTTTTGAAAACAGTTCATATCATCAAATATACAGGTTATGTACGCTTTCCATTTATTTTCTTCAGCATATTATGTTTGCATCTCCTCGTTTTTTTCGTGTTCGTTCTTTTTTTACTTACTTCCCTTCTGCCAGCATTAAGTTAAATTTCTTTAATTACATCAGATTCAGTGTTCACTTTTGTCACTGCATTATTTTAAAAACACTGAATAAATTTTCTTCTGGCTTCCCACACCCCTTAATCCTCTCACACCACCTTCAAGCAGGTACTTCTAGTATAAGGATCCGATTAACCTAAATATTCTATATTTTTCTCTCATCCTGAATTTATAACTAGAGAGCTTAGGGGAACCCCCCCCCCCCAAAAAAAAACCCAAAAAACCACTAATTGACTTGTAGACCCACAAATAAATTTGGAATAAAGCCTTTCTTTTTTTCCTTTTTTTTTGAGGGGGGGATCCTATATTTTGATGTTATTGTTGATGCGATACGCCTTGTTGTCATTTCTATAGCTGATAACATATGCGTTGTTTTTATTGGCTTTGTTTGTTTAAAACGCTTTTGTAAGTCGCAAAATGACAAAATTTTGAATGGTACTTATTTTACTTACTCGGTTAGGAGGATACAGGACCTTTCTAAATCTTATTTTAAAAACACCCTGCTGTCAAAACCTATAAAATATTTTTTATAGGGACAGAACAATCATTGGCTCCTAGTGGGTGCTGAGCAGGAAATAGACTTTTCTCACTTGGAATCTTCTATATCTGATGGTACATAATTTTGATTTTATATGTGACCAGACTTACAATTTAGGGAAATGATATCAGAACATGGTACCCCAAAAAAAGGATCACCATATTTTTTGCTTTTGTGGCCAATGAACAATGTATGTACCAATTTATGTAATACACATTTATTTGTTTATTTAATACTGCGATTTATTTTATTTATAGCTAGGTATGATTCCACCATAATTGAATAAAAATGAATAAGGTATTGAAAATATGATATTAACGGGGTAAGGAATCGAACAGTGGACCTCCTGATCCTTCCAACAGAAATCCCTGTCTATAAATAAATTTGCCATTCCTAGTTAAAGTATTTTTCTAATAATACCCCTTTATCAGAAAATAAAAAAATATGGAAGTAAAGTTTTTATTAATTATACATAATAATAACAACGAATCGATGGAATTGGGAAAAATTATAAAACGTCCATATAAACAGTTATTAAAATATTTTAATTAAAATAGGCAGCAAGTACATCAAAGGGGGGCATTCAGGGTTTAGATGAAACTTTTACTCCACTGGCTGGTTGCGCTCCCAAGCTGGGGGAAAATACATTATGTAAATACACACCATTAAAATTTCAACACTATTTTATAAGGAAATTTCCTTAGGTCAAGGAACGAGCCATGAACATCATTATCCATTCAGCAGCCATCTGCTAACCGTAGATAAAGATAGCTGTCTTTTTCCAAAAAAATTATTTATTGGCTTTGAAAAAGTTATGTTATTACAAATATATAACACCAGTGTTTTTATTGTTTCGATGTTATTTTAAAAACCAAAAACCCATTTTAAGTTTCTGTCTGTTGGATTGTCAGTTTCCAGTTCAACCTATAAATATAAAATTATGATGAGAAATTCAATTTAATCACCCGGTGAGGCACACATTACATTTTTAAATTCATAAAATTAAAAAAAAAAAGCTATTAACTAATTAATTACTTGGTAACAAAAAAATGTGTATATTTCTCTACCATATAGCGTAAGGCATCAAATTGATCGTCTCAATGCCCTGATTAATATGATAGTTAGTAACATGTGTTTTGTCTTTTTAATCTTAAAAACAAAGTTTTCATCAAAATGGTGTTTGCAACCTTGCAAGTGTTTTTTTAGATGATTGGCAGTGGTTTATTAATAAATTAGTTAGTAATTAAAACAATTATTATTTACCATATTGAGTGATTTAAACAATTAAATAATCCTCCTGATTAGTCAATTAATCAAAAAGTCATTAAAATCACGTTGGAAACTTAAATTGGCAATAAGTGACCATAATTGAACTGAAAGATGGTGAGATATCTTCAGAGTCCTTTTCCTCATGATCAAAGTGGATCAGGTGTGCATGTATACTGCAAGGGTGTAGAACACACCCTCAGCCTTTTCATTTTAATTGAGATAACAGGTTCCAAACAGAATTACCGATAGAACCGTCTCTGCAGCTGAATTTTTAACTCGCTAATGAAATTCCAAAGACATTTTTTTTAATTATGAACCTGATGACAACCTCGTGAGGAAACGTGAGTAGTTAGTATGGTACTGTACATAACTTTAATTGAAAGTTGTGTGGCTAGCCTAGTCCCTAATAAACATAATTAATAGTCGTTCTTTTCATGTATTATTAAAAAGATTTATTTTTACTTTTGGGATAATAATGTAAAAACCAATCTACATACATCGATTATGTATTGATTATTATATTATGAACTAATTTATATTTCAAGAAATGTTACGGAAAATATGTCTTTTCTACTCAAATTTAAATATGTAAATCAGTTATAGTTTTTTTTTGGTATTTTCCTACATGTAAATAAGGAGGTATTATGTTATCACTATTATTAGTTAAGTGCTTATTTTGGTTTTAGTTTAGAGACGCTCTTGCGCCTGGCAACTATAATTAATGAAATATGCTGAATAAATGTTATGTAGAGTCTTAGCTGGGACTTTTAAAAGGGGCAATTTTATGAGTTTGCGATAAGGCAAAACATTTTACACATTTTATTTTATTCGTCCTTTCTGTTATTTTAACCAAAAACTAATCGGCATTGCAAAGTGTGTCGGAATACACCTTAAAATTCCCGACTGACTAATGCATTCTAACGACTTCTGTTGTAGGACGAAGATACATAAACACTAAAAGGTATGCAGATCCTAAAGGTAAAAAGAGCCACTGTATTTTTTGCACGGCAGTAATTCTTGATGCGTTCGCTTATGTATCTCTATGGATACATGTAGTCTCCCGTACGGTCTCGTGTACTATAAACAATATTTTTTCAAATTGACATCCTGATGTTCGTTCACAAATGAAAAATAGGCATAGCGTGCTGAGGGGATTAAATTATTATTCAGCGAGAGCAAGCGGCGATTTGGAAATACGCACCACTCCGAATTGATGAAAAGTTATTTTTCCTGAAAAAAAACCAACAAAACACCCCTGGCTAGGATAAAATCGGTGGTTGTTTTTCTTTTGTAACAGCTGGAGTCAGAACAAGAATAACTCTGTGAAGTGGAGTTAAAAAACACATTTGTCTCACTATATGGGGATAATGGAAAAACTTCCACAAGGAATGTATTGAACTACTCCCTGGCACATATTCTCTTGCCGACAGTTTGTCTGCTATCAAAAAAATACATCGTTCTTTATCCTTATCATTAATTAAATTTTGAATATTTGCTTGTCATAAACAAATTACAAATTGGCTTAAAAAAATTATCATTACCAGATACGAGATGTACGGAAAACTTGATTAATGCTCAATGTTCGTATCTAAACTCAATGATTTAGATCATGACCTTATTCATGTTGTTCTTGCTGACATCCTGAAATTCGTATTTACACCAACGCACAGAGCAGGTCATCGTTTTTAGTTTAGACAGTTCACCGGTAAACATCTGAACAAAATTCATTTAACCCGTAAAATATTCTGACTGCACCCCTTGTCTGGATGATTAGGATTGAGCTTTATGAACATAATGACTAAATGCTTTGGGTCTGAAATCGACTGAATGAACTCATTATTCATTCAATATTTCTGTTAGAAAAAATATGACTTTAACATTCATGAAAGTATCGATTGTATTAAACTCGATTCGGAGGAAGAATAATTTCAGATCGACGACCGGAAAGCAATATTTGCCTAATCCTGCGAGCTGCCTATCCCAACTCCAACAGCAGCATCCCAATCTTCGGGGTTGATTTTAATACATAACAGGTCCTAGTCGGCAATTCCTTCTACCCTTTCCTGTTTTTCAGGGAACATTCATCACTGTCTTACTGCTAGGGATTTTCTTCTGTCCCCTCTTTCCGATCCGTCTTTGTCGTTTGTGATTCTTCAATAAATATTTGAATTGTGGTAGTTCATATGTGTACATTGTCACATAACACATGTGTTGCTTAAAACTATTTCATCAATTTAAAGGGATGAATAAAAAAAAACAACTAGTTTTACTAGAGCGCATTATTGAAATATACTGAAAAAAAAGTAGCATAAAACAATTTTTATGAAGACTCTCTTTAATTAAATCACATTGGTTTTAAATTATGTATATTAGAAATGATTTATGTTTATTATAATATTTTTGGACTGTTGGTAATAATATTGGATTTGTATCTGATTACGGATATTTTTGCACTGTTCACGAACCCAATTTTAACTCTCATTTTTATTTTACTGTTGGGTTATTTGTTCTTGATTTTAATTTATATTTAAGGGATATGCGAAGAACGAAATTTGAAGTGACCGTTATTTGTGATAAAATATCGGTTCTTTCCTGTACTAGAAAATTAAATCATCTTAACAAAAAACAAACAGTTTTGCCCTTAATTTTGAGCAGGGGTTGTAATTAAAAATCAAAGTATTTAAGAAGGTGTACTCTGTGTTTTTTTTTCAAAGTGTAATTAAAAAAGTCATTAAAACTTTTAATAACATCGTTTTCACAGCCTTAACTCGTATTTTTTTAGATGCATGATATTTTGCATTCCATTTGATGCCTGAATTGAGCTTAAAATAAACCAGTCTGATAAAAATAAATGATGGCTCATTTATAAATTAATTAGTAGTCAAACATTTGTTTAAAACTTAATACTACTTGCTATCGTTTATAAATAGTAGTTCCTAACCACAGTGAAAGTATTTTTACTTTTTAGTTCTGATGAAATTTGAATTTTGTTGTAAAATGGACATGAAAAACACTTACCGTAGGGAACTAAGGATTTTACTATGGATACATATTTCATGGATTCCTATCATGCTTATGAGAATAGATTATAGCTTTTTAGCTTAAGTGTAACAATGGAAATGGACTTCAATTTTTTCAATGTTCAAGAAAGCAAAGACTCTTTTTTGGGGTTCAATAACTGACAGTGGTATCAGGATTAGAATCGACTAAGAAGATTACTTGTAGAAACGGAAAAGTTTTATCTGAGGGGTGGCTTAGGATATAAGCTGTGCAAATGGAATGAATAATAGGGCTAAAAATACTTCCGTACGCCACACCTGATGTTTTTAAAAAGGGAAAGTTCTAAGAAGAATTAATACCTGGTAATGTAAAGTGTAACTTATAATTGAGTGATTAATTCGTCTGAGTTTTACCATCTCTTTATATTTTGAATCTACAGGTTTTGAAATCTGTGTAGATATTTTTTAAACATTTCTTCTGAGGCAATATGGGTTTCAAAAAAGGAAAAAAAAAAATACTAATCTGGCAAATAATGAGTATGGTGTATAGAGGGACGTATCCATCGTGGGCGTAATTTTAAAACCACTTTACATTCCAGCATTGGTTAGTGGTATTGTCAGAACACTAGATACTCAAGCATTATGTGCTTTTAAACTAAATCTGTGTTACATCTTTGAAGGAGGGAGGTTACGGTTTTCTAGTCTAGGGGAATGCTAGTACTCATGACGTTGATACTAAATACGCGATGATAGCTGGTATGCAATTTAACAATAGAATTAATTATTAAGTTAATATCTGCAGAGGTAATTAACCTCCTCTACTGTGGAGGATATATTAAATTGAGGCTCGTATGGTGTCCCATAAAGGATTTAATAACTTTGAATGCTGCATAATGGACATAATAGGTTCAAACAGTTAGAGCTGATTGTGAGGGTTTAACATTTTAGTTAACCACTATTTCAAACAGGAATTTATCTGCTTATATCATTTGTGACAATCGTCAATGTTATAATTTTGATTTCTGGACCTATTAATAATGTTTAGTGGGTGGTGAGATTTGGGAATTTATCGCCTTCAGCGAGGTACGAAACGATTATTTTTTTGTGATTCCCTAATTGATATATCGCTGACATTTCCCAGCATGAGGTTTTCTGTTTGTAATGCTGCCATCTGTGTCTTTCACCTTTATTCTGAACTACGCATCCCGATTCAAACTTTACTGATAATATAGAGTAGCAATCTCCAAAACGTATAGCATTTGAAAAATTATCCTTTCCTATCTTCCCATTCATGATTCACCTAATCTCTGTCCCTTAAGGCGTATACCTTTGGAGAGACTACCGTCAATTCCACCTTGCCATATTTACGGTTAGAATATTCCAAAATGGGTTTATAAAACAATGTGCACTAATAAGTTAGAGTTATGCGTCAAGTGAAACCATTTTTTTATTTGTTTGTTTTAAAGAAACACTCCAATCACCTAAAAATTATGTCTTTTAATGATGAGTTATAAATATTTTTGACTAAAAATTAAATATATAACAAACATGAAATAAGTAACATTTCATAAATGATAAATTATTGCAATTCTAAACAATCATATTACCTATATATCGACATCAAAATACATCATCAGAACCAAACTAGCTCGGTTTTATTTTGATTAAAGTCAACTGAATTACTTCTGAATAGATACAACTTACGGGTACACATATATCAGTTAACACTTGACGGTCTTCTTAGCAGCAATTTGTTAAAATTGATTAAATAAGCTTTAGGTGTTGAAGCATATGACGGAAAAGTGATGAAAACTCGGGTCTTACGAAGTAAACCAGGAAATTTTGCAGAAACAGCACATCTCATACTTATTTGTGCACATGAGAGGTCAAGTTATCCAATCGTTCAAACATTATCCGCTCCGTTGCAGGAAGTAAGGGACAAGTTCCGGTCTCATTCAATCAGAACACGAGGACTTGTCTTTGGCAGCAGGCGATTCACCAATGAACTTCAGGCCCACCACCAATCTCATTCCTGAGGGGGTCGTTGCTTTAAAGAGTTGCGAAGTCAAGAACTTAATTATATATATATCCTATCATTATTAAAAAACACTTTAAGATAATTTGTATGTCGTGCTGTAGGCTAGATAAGTTGGTCGTGCCCCTCTCCCCCTTGGAAGGTCCCGGGATGGAGTAACAATAACTGTCAATAACTGTTTTTTTGGCTAATTATTAGCTACATAAATATATGTATTTTTGTTCATACAGTAATTCAGAAATTCAATTTACTAAAGAATTCTAGCTAGAATTTACTAAAGGTTTCTGTTGTGGACACCTCTTAGTTACGAATAATTAAAAGTTCCCCTGTTCTCGGCCCAGAAAATATCTGTTTTCACATTTGTACAAATAAAGCGTATGACGTCAGGCGGAGAGGGGAGAGAGCTAGTGGGGGAAACAGCCGCAGGTGGGGATCCATCCCCACCACGGCTGGCCGTCTATAAACAGTGAGATTAGACCCCGAGTTAGCTTAACGAACAGGACCGTCACTTGAAACACTGCTCTCTCCTCTCTCTCTGCACTGGCGCTTGCTGCTCTACTGAAACCATGGTCTTCTCATTCAACTACCTCTGCATCTCTCTCTCTCCTAACCTCGCTATGGTTTAGTCCGGCGTTGTCAGGCCCCATACCTTCCTAGAGGGAATCCATGCCTTCGGCTCGCTAAAACTGGCACCTCTTCCTCTTGGACGACGGTTGCCGTGGCCCTACCAACTTTACCTAGTAGCGTCTCTCACGGCAATCCAGTCTGCTTCTCTCCAGTTCACACTCGCCTTTGGGATCCGGACGGTTTTCGTCTATCCTTAGGTACCGAGTGTGAATTCATGGTCATTCCAAGACTACATAAACTACCTATAAACCTACCCTGTATTTCTTCTCCTGAACATAGTGCTTTGTCGGGGAACATACCTTCTAAGATCTTATGGAGTCAGATCTAAATGAATTAGGTGGCTGCCCGCCGACTATTCTGGCAGCCAGAATGAAAGACCACAGATCCACTCGCCTTATCTCTTTCTTGGCGCTCACCGGACGGTGGCTAAGAGGTTGTAGTGATCCTAGCCCGCGGCGGGCGTCTCATCCACACTTTGGGGACTCACATATCTGGACCCAACAGCGTCGATGCACTTTCTAACATATGATGGTGCCTCCAGAAAAAAAAATGCAAATAAACGTGGTTGAAGGTAATGCTTTGAGATGGAAGCAGAATATGAACTGAGCCTAAGTCAGTAATCCTGTTGCTTTGAAAGCGTGGGTATTCCTAATATCGATTCAAGGTTGCCTAGTATAAATGCTTATTGACCAATTAAAACGTAGCCTGAAAAATAAATAAATTACTTTAAATATACTTATTATATATTTGAATTAATTTTGTGGAGTCACTACAGAAATTAAAAATTTGACCAAATTACTGGGAAGTATTTAAATTAGAAGTAAAGTGAATTGAATAAAGCATTATTTATGGAATTTTTCCAGCTACTCCTTAATGTGACTTTATGATCAGCAAGCAGACTGGAATGGACGTACATTCAACTCTGATTTTTCAAGTTATAATCTATATTAGTTATTCCTCTTTCAAGTCTTTAAGGAAATAAATATATATATTTAAATTAAAATTAAATCAGACCATAAAATAGAGAGGGTAGTGACGTGTATAAGTGAAATTTTGAGTTGAAAAAAGTTAAAGTGAGGAATTAAAGGCTTATGTGGAGCAAGAAAAATATTTGAGATAAAGGTTTTCAATGTTATAGCGACCGCTAACTATATATGTAAATTACCCTACACTCTGGTTCATAATGTATTATAATAGAAATGCAAATCTGTTTAAACTTCTGGTAATAAATCATAGAGAGGTCGGAAGTCGTAGACAAGTAGCCCAGAGGCTAGAGATGGCCCCCACCATAAAACCTAGGCCAAGCACACCTGCCCCTAATAAAATAGACCTTCAGTCACGTTCCCACGGTCAATAAATCATGCTAGGAACAGCTTAGGAACCCTTTTGGACCCATGGGATAATAGAACAGACCACCTATAGGCGGTCAAATAAACCAAGTGGGTGAGGCCCTAGCAGCCACCAAAACACACCCTTTTACCCCAACGGTCATAAAACTAAAAGGAAGTGACTACCTGTATATCGTAAACATACTCCCGGCAGACAGACCCAGCGTTCCACGAGGAAGGGGGTTATCATATTTATATCAGTAAATTTCACTCTTCACCCCACTCTGTCTCTTAGTCTTCCGAGTAACTTGACACCAGGGGCACTTGGCCACTGGTAGGCCCACTCTTCATTCTTTTCTAGTTTCTACATACCGATAGCTGCTATCACCGTCGCGATATGCCTACTCAGCCTTCCGCTACTCTACGACGGCACTTGCCACACAGCCTATAGCAGACCTCTGACGACTTGTACTTATTACGCTGCCGATCTCTCGCCCGAACTCTGAACACTGTGTCTTGTCGGGACACATTCCTATCGATAAATGGAGTCAGATATTAACGCCTACATGGAACACGGTCCATGTTATTAACTACAGCAATCCGACAATTGTTGACCTCCGACAATTGTTCACCTTTTCCGACAATTGTTCACCTCCGACAATTGTTCAACCAATATCCCGACATCTGGTGACCCACGACGTGCACAAGAAGCTTACCCGACAAATGTTGTTTCTTTCGTTTACAGAGAAACGCAATTGAGTCTTTTTTTTAGAGAAAAAACCATTACCAACATCAACTGATGATCCAGATAGATAAAATCTTATTATATAGATGTATAATAGATATCATTAGTGAGTGATATTCAGTCTTTAATTTGGCAGGGCTTAGCATGGTCCCTGTGAGTTGGTTACAAGAAGAATATTTATTTTGATATTCTTAGGGTTCTGTTGGTTTTTTTTTTTAAACAGGAATTCTCATGTTCACCACTATGTTCACTTGACTGTCTCTTCTGAACTTTGAGAGTCCCCTGTCAGATCAAAACACATGGACCTGCAGGCTTTGTATAGGCGTAAATGAAATATTTCCAGTTTTGACTTTTATCATCTACTTTTCAAACAGTGTTTACAAAGTAAATAGCCATTGCTCAACACCAAAGCAGTAATTATTTGAAGAATATAAAGCAATTAATATATCATCAACAAACAAATGAATTGATATATAAGGGAACGGTAGAAGATTTAATGTAAATGAAGCGTAAATCAGTCATTATTAGCCATAAAAAAGATATTAACAGCACTAGAATTCACACCTGAGATCTTCTAATCTCCAGCCAGGGAGCCGTTCACTAAGCTATCCCACCCAGTGAACCCTTACCCTAGTATATTTCTCATCTCTAACAAATCAATAATATATAGCATTATGCTGGGGAACATGCTCATAGATGTAACTTAAGTCAATATATACTTAAGGATTAAATAAATCAATTATGAAAAAAAGTGATTACTATTAGAACTGTAACGATAAACAAAAAATAATTGAATCACAAATATAAGTAAAAAAGTAAATAGCCTAACTAATCTTTTGAGAAAATTTTGTTTTTCCGAAAAAAACACAACAAAGATTATGTAGCAGGAATAGCTAGACATCAAAGAGTCGGGAAGCGCCTTCAGAAGGTGGTATATACTTCTATTTCGGTATGCAGATTAAACAGTGTTTATATGGAGGTTATACGCTCAAAGAGTGTGGAGGCAGGAAGGCTGGGAGACGGGAATTGCATTTACTCCCGCTTCTCGCTCTACGGACCTTCCCCTCCCTACCGTTTTTAGTTCCTTCTGTAGTATTTTTATTAGAAGTGAAGTGGCGGCTGAATCTAGACAGATATATTATATATCAAAAGTCCTGAAGAATAACTTGCAAGATCAGTACAAGAATCTATAACATGCAATAAACTATAAGTCAATAAAATATAAACCGAAAACTAAAAAAAATCGGTTTTTTCTCGTATGGACAGGTTTTTATCTGCGGTCTCACTTATTTAACTTCTTCCTTATACTAAAAACATGTAGTTAATCGACTGAGTTATTTTGAAATAATAACATTTTCAGTACATTAATACTCACAGGATCGATGAAAATATAAAAAATATATTTTAACACAGTTTATGAGCATAATAAGCGTGGCGTTATCATCAATTGCAGACGGTGTGAGAGAGGAATACTGAATTTGAAGGAAGAAAGAATTTTGAAGCGAGCCAAGTAGAGAAGTAAACTATAAAATAAGGGACATTGAGTAAGTAAATGAGAAATAGGGTGAAGGGATGGGTTGGTAAATGATATATATTAATTGGGAGGAAGCAGTAGGAGCATCATACTCCAATTGTGAGGTAGCGGCATATGCGGACGATATAGGGGTCTACAGCACCAGCCTCAACCTAGCGAAAGCTCTAAAGGCTGCAGAGGGCGCCAGTCAGTTAATCACCGACAGGCTACGAGCTGTCCATATTCAGGTGAACCCGGCTATAACTCAAGGGATCGTCTTCTCCTTCCTGCATGGAAAACGGAAGCGTCCACCCAGCTTCACCATAGACGGGACTAAATGCAAACTTTCCAACAGCATATGCTACCTGGGCATCAACCTAGGCAGACACATGACGTTCTACACACACCTGCAGAAGAAGTTGAAAAGAGTACGTAGGACTTACTACTCTCTCCAGCATCTCATCACAAACCCGGCTACATCCCTTCGGCTGAAACTCTTAATATATAAGAGCGTCCCGAGGCCAGCTCTACTGTTTGGGACACCACTCTTCCAATTCCTACACACTAGCACAATAACTCGACTTCAGAGCTTCCAGAACAAAATCCTGCGCACGGCACTATGGCATTCCCCTTTTCGTGATATGAAGGCTCCCGACATCCACGAAAATTTCGAGGTCCCCACCATCACCGAAGCCATCCAAAGAAGACACATCAAGTTCTTTGACTCGATGAAACATAGCCAAAACCCTCTGTTCCGAGACATGACCCCCCCCCCCCCCACCACTACCGGCAAGGTGGCAACTCTTAAGATCTGGTAAAGCAGACCAAATGGTGGACATCACGGCGCTTGGCTTACCAACAACAAGCCTCTAACGGGCACCCATCACTGCTATCAAACTAAATAAGACTGCACTACATGCCTAGAGGGACTCTAGGCCCAGCCACCAGTGGACTCTCACCACTGTACCACAACGATCAACCTCTACCGAGGCTTCCTACACTCCTTAATTCCCTCACCTCCTTCAAGCAGGTACTCTTAGTACAAGGATCTGCTCAACCCAAATATTCCTTTATTTTTTCCCTCATCCTTAATCTTATAATTAGAGAGCTAAATAAAAAAAAAGAAAAAAAAAGTAGATCTGTGGCCAAGATTTGTTTTGTCAGCGAGTAGGATTAAGTGACATGTGTGGTAAAGTAGATAAAATTTAAGAGTGCAAGTTAATACATTTGTGTTTATTGGGGAGGTGAAAAAACATGAATTATGCTTATATTTATTAGCTTGGGTATTTTCTAATAGGATAGAGGGGAGAGTAAACAAAACCTTAATTCTAGCACATTGCCAAATTAGATAGTTATAAATGAAAATAATTAATTAGTAAAATTTCAAAAGAATATATTTGTGACTTTCTATCTTATAAGATGGCAATACTATAATGGCAGATTCTAGTGCTTATACAAAGAATACACGTGTATACAAAGACTATCAACATCTAATTGACTATACGACGATATAAAATCTCTTCATCTTTATTTCACTGTTGCCTTCATTCCCCAGGACCTGCACATTACAAGACGTGCTTTCCCTCAGCTGGGACTCTAATACTCTTGAGCCGACTTTGGTTCTCTCATTTTCACCTGATATATTATTGCTCAGCACTCACTTAAGTGCGTAGCAATGTTTTGCAAAACGACTGTGTAGTCACAAGAAACATCCTAATAGTAAGGTTCACTGTTATCTCACAATATGTCAAGCAATAGAAACTAGAATGAAATATAATGACAAGTAAATACCTTCACATTATGATCAACCACCTTACCTCACATTAGGAATAAAATTGATTTATTAAGCAATCGATCGTCGAGTTACATAGAATAATCACGTAGATACATTATCAGAAGCTAATGCAAGACTGCATTCGCAACATCCACACTTGGCTGAAAAAGTAGTATCAAACCAGACGTCGAACTATCGGTTCACATGTTCATTTCAAGGCCACTATTGTTAGACGGGTGCGAATTATAGAGAGAACTACTGGCTCGTTCGAAGAAGGAAAGAAAGCAGAATGCAATTTCTAAAATAACTTTTAAGGATCACACAAGGTCAACTACACTAAAAAAGTTTGTTTTAGGTGTATGCACCCAAATCGTTCTGATCAAATCAGACCATCCGAATCAAGCGCTTAAAAATCACACAAAGTTGTAAATCACATAAACCAATTCTAGACCATATGTAAATGGCATCAACAAAACCATTAGAAGTAAAAATTTCAATAATTAGAAAAGGTTTTTGTACGTTTGCGTTAAATTGGGGGTAACCACTCAGAATTGACTTTACTTTAAAAAAGATAATACTTATTAAGTAATATCAATCTTGACATTAACGATTGAATTTGTAGACGAACTCGTGTGGCCTTTTATGTGCCATGTACTGACATCTATATTGTGAGGTCCGTTAAACCCCAAATTAACATATCAGATGGGAGATTGGGAAAACATTGCGTGAGCGATGGCTATCTGCTAAGCCATTGTGTGTTTAGTGGAGGACCAATAAAAAATAGCCTTCAAAATGAAAGAAAATATTTACTTTACACAACTACCTGTAACAGTTTTTATTACTTCTCTATCAGGTAATCATCTTTGTCTGAGAACTAATAGATAGATAGACTGTTAAAATTAAAATTACTTACTACGCTCTTACGTATTGAATGTTTTGATATTTGGTTTGATATTGTGATGTTTCTTTTCATTTTTGCTTTTCTTTCGTCTTTTTTTTGTATATTTTAATCTTGGATACAAATAATGACAATTATATGTTAAGATGGTTCATAATTTCACTGAAGAAATTGTAGACGTAGCTGAAACTTTTCCCTGGTTATGCGAAAAGTGCCCGGAGCAAATCAGGCTTTCACACCCTCAGGGTTATCTTTTTATAAGAGGTTCCTAGAAGAACCTCATAAAATGAAAATTCCAACATGGCCAAAGAGTCTTTTAATCTCTCCCGGCTTTGGCCAAAATATCTCGAAGGTTTGACTTAAAGCTATAAGAACTCGGCTCCTGCCACCCCCCCCCCCCCCAAAAAAAAGAAACATTGTAACGTTTCAATTTCACTCTACCTTTCTTAGCCTGGAAAAAACAAATTTCTACTATTCCAATTCCATTTTTAAAATTTCTTTAGAGCTTTAATTAGATCACTCCAAATAGCAAAATCTCAACTAATACGAACCCATGTTGCAATACTGTGTACAAAATCTACCCCCGACTACCAATTGTAAATGATGGAAGGAACGCTAAGTTAATTTAGTGAAAATAAAACTTTTGACTTTACACAGAGTTTTGATTTTGCGCGCTAGCAATTTTAAGTGGTAAACTGTTTTCTTCTGGTACTAGTAGTGGTAGTAAGAGATGTGACCAATAATTTACAATATTTACATTATGACCTAATACATTTTACATACTTGAGTACTGATTTTTCAACTGAAGTGAAAGGATTTAATATTTAATTATGCGTTCGAACGTTTATGGATATGTAAAGTAACATTTATTTAGATAGATCGTATTCTCTTATCGTATTCTGGTATGTGAATACCAATAAGACTAAAAAAATCGCACACATCGTTTAGTTATGTGGAAATATTAATAATTTAGAAATTAGTAAAGGATAGAATAATATAATGTGTTGCTTCCTGTGGGGAGAGAAGGAACTGAACTAGTGTGGAAGAAGGGGCTAGTAAATTACGTCGCCGAACTTCTGTCCCTTGCAAATTACCGGCTGTGAAATTCAGAAAAAAAGTACAAGAATGGATGTCTGCATTTTCCCAGAAAAACAACAAAAAACAAGATTGTTTACACAAAATATAATTGAGGAAAGATTATACAAAAAAAACTAAAATTATAAACTGGCAATACATATGTAATAATCGTATATATATAAACAAAAAAAAAGTAATGTTAGTAACGGGGTTATTAATCTAAAAATAAAATGAAAGAAACATAGATAACAAAAATATAAATGTCTTTACGCTTTAGTATAAATAAAAATTAATTAAATCCTATATTTACTAAATTTAACATTGTCAATCACCAAAAGTCAATAATATTTTATTCTTTGCAAGTGAAAGGATGATGTGAGCTGAATCTGGAGATAATTGGTGTGTGTACTATCAAAATAACCGCTTACCGGAGATCCCAAAATGGAGAAGAAAAATTCTTCTCGATGTTCACTCTCCAAACAATGGGGAGCGTGGGTGGGTGGTGGATGTCCGGTGTACAGTCAGCGATGAAGAAGTAGGGTGAATCTGGGGTCAACATCAATCAACAAATTTCCAAGCGTCCTTCTTCGTTCACAACTTTCAGGGAACTGAGCCAGTAATTAGATGACGATCGGAGTTGATCCGCCATGCCGAAACAATTGCCGATCGCATTAGAGGTCACCTTATCACTTGCTTAGACGTAAACACCCTTAATTCCTAATTATACTTATCAATACAATAAAATATTACAATCTTGTTTTTTTTTCTTTTAACAAATAAAATAAAATTAATCGTTATAATTACGTGTGGAAAAAAAATAAATAAAAAAAATAGTTGGGACCCAACAACTAGTATATATATGAATTATAGGAGCGAAGCGGTCAAATATTGATGGGGTTAGAGCTTAGAAGATTTAGTGTTGACTAGTTGTGGGAGTTCAAAAGAGGCTGTCCCAAGTGGACTATAGTGGATCTCGTGTTACGGGATTAGTTGAGAGGATTGCACTCAAGGGGTAAAGTTGAAATCTGTATTGGAGACAGAAGTGCAGTATTCGAAGAAGCGTTGTCTAATGACTGACAGCAATCACCATCCTGATTTCGCGCAGTGTTGCAATATGCAATTAGGAATTTCGAAGTTAGATTTTTCTTTCTTTGTATGTACAATGGGCTGACAAATGGATGAGTAACTGGAATTTTAACGGTCTTTGAAATCGCAAATAATTCTAGTGAAAAGAGTATTTTGAAGGCTGTGAGGATTTTTAGATCTGCTGGCTCTTTTCTATCCGAACCACCAGTGTTCTCCTTTCTAAACTCGGAAAAGTAAACTTTTGATAACAAACTGCAACAAGGGAAAAGGAACATCTCTTCGCATTGACATGGGATTTTTTTGGGATCATTTTGCAAGTGTGTGACTATTAATTTAATCAACAGTGCTTCAATGGGAACGGTTCATATTTCTATTGAACTAAATTTTCTCATGCAACCTGTTATAGTATTGGGAACGCGGATAAATTAGCTGTGAAATCTAAAACAATGTTATGTCAAAATTAGAACGAACGAGTTTTCAAGTTATTTCTCTGATATAGAACCAACAGTGTACTGTGATATAGAATAACAACGACAAATACCGAAATCGAGTAAAACATAGCAACAAATTATATTAATAATCAATAAATTAATAATTTTAGATTCAATAAATTTCAAACTTACCACCAATAGCAGAATCCCGTCGCCGCTGACCCGTCTCTCTGTAAGGGAAAAGGGGTGGTTTTCGGGATCGGATAGATCGAAATTGAAATGAAAATTTTAGGAATCAATCCCATTTTACCTGTCCGGCGATCGGTCCAGCCTCGGGCAGGAGCTTCTGGCCTAATGGATGATTTTTGACTGCTTTCCTCGAGTACAGGCGAAGGATACAAAAAAAACTTCCGAACCATGTATCTGTTATGACTACAATAAAATTCAAACCGATGACTTAGGATTCGACAAACTAATCTCACAAGTTACTTTCGGCACTCGACTAATTTGGATGCTACTACAACGAAGTTAGGATCCATAGTGACTGGTCTCAACAAACCCCAAAAAAGGTGTCCAACGCGCGAGGCCGTTCCTGCTGTATCTCATAGGTAGCCGTAGCAGCGATAGCCAATGAAATAATTTTCTTCTTTTTCTAACATAAAGTTTTCTGTTTTTAAATTTTAGATTGGCTCAAACAAGTCTCTTTAGCAAGCCTTGACGAGCCTAACTAGCTCATACTAATATGATTAACATTTAATTTAATTAGTTTTATGTCAGCTTATGTGGGATGTACCTTCAGACACAGAGACGTAAGATGAGAGATTTTTAGTAAATCATCTCTTTTCGGACATGATATACAGCGAGTATTTTTACTTATCAAAAATAATTACTGATTAAGAATTTGAGGGGGGGAAAGGAGCCCTTAAATATTAAAAATTATTTTATGATGTCATACCTTCCAACGATTCTTAAATTAACCTCTTATTTCAACATTTAGTGTCATGACATAATTTAAGAACTTCTAAAAGAAATTGACTTTGAAATGTTGAAGTCAAACTTTAGTTTATTATTTTAAACGGGTTTGTACCAAGATCCAAGTAGAAAACAATATGATTTTTCGGATAAGTTCACAATATAACCGACTTGTAAAAAATGGAATAAGTTGAAAAGAATAATAAGAGGAAAAAAAATATACCTACCCCGCTTCCAGCCCGAAAAGAAGGAAAAAACAAACAATCACTAGAACAAAAAGAAGTGCCTTTGGTACCGGTGAAAAAGTCGGACAAGTTAAATGTAATATTTTACTGCCGTCCTCCGTTGTCTTGGGTGGTTTTTAAGCCTCGTGACCATTGTCAAAAAGAGAGGTTGGAATTTAATCCTTTGGTGAGATTACAATTGTCCGGCGCAGTTGAAGTATGACTCATCTATTTGGTATGTAGGAGAAAGGGAAAATGGAGGTCGTTATCAAAGAGTGGGCCAGGACAAACAGAGTTACAATTAATAATAATTATTCAAGGCATCTACATGATTTATTTTTCACAGGAATGTCGCTATGGTTCAGTAAACAGAGAAACTCTTATTCAAACAATGCTTTAGTTATTAAAACTCACTTCCAATTGGTTAACTCTTTGTAGCCCTGATGTTTACCGATGTTTAATATTTACCGATAGATGTTAGGCAGACTCTGAAGTGCACGCCTTGGTAGTTGTGGACCAGCAGTTCTACAACTTCTCACTATAATTGTAATAAACTATATTCAGAGTGTAATAATTCGTAATCACACCCTTCACAGATTCCAGTCTATTTAAGGGTTAAATTACGATTGAGCAAATACGACGAAAATTAGGGACATGATGTATGGTTGTCTGTCTTCTGATAAAATGAAGACTCACCTAGTAATAATAATAGTTAGTTTCATAGTAATTCCTGGTGAGATAATCAAAACACTACTGTTTTTTTTCTACAAAAGGGGCTCAAAGAAGGTAAAAACAATCAAGAATCAAATAATGTCCTACGGTGGACCAAAATATGTTCAGTTACTAATGAGAAACGGTTGAAGAGGACTTAGAGGTTGGACTTTTCTCATTTTTTGTTACATTATTTAAAATATGTTCTCAGTACATGTATTATAAATATTGATACCACCTTACTCTCAAATATTGATAAACCCTATTTTTTAACAATGCTCACCCACGCTCAACAAATGCTCATAGTTACCTCCAAGTAATCAGAATGAGTGTTCACCAATCGCCTTCTAAAAAAAATCTGCACTAAACCTAATAAAAAAACCCAAATATTTTGGCAGGTATAGGTTAATTTTGAATGGGAGTTTCGTAAAAGAAAACATACGATATCCTCGGCATAGCCTCCGGGATGCCATTTAAAAAAAGTGTCACTTTTTTTTATTTTTTTACTTTTTAGAATTTTATATTGTTTATTTTCACTATATTTGTCCAGCTATATATGCTAAGGCTATGCAATGTTTCTTTTATATATATATGATTTGTTTAATTTGTTGTCTCTTAGACAACTCTTGTCTCAATGTTTATGAGAACGATTTCAAAGACACAGCTTAGGTCGTTTCTATGGAAATTCCAAGTCACTACAAAGTTTAGATCTATTCTGTCATCTCATGTTCAGGTAAATACAAATCCCCGGGAGTCACTGAGTTAATCCACGGTGAGATAATCCTGTCTGTGATAAGTCGAATGCCTTAATTATGCCTCTAGGGGCCAATTCAACTTAAGACTAACGAACGTATGTATTCTCCCATTCAGCCGAGTAATAGTATAAAACAATACCTGAGGCATTGATAATGGATTATTTTATTTATCATTTAATTTTTAACTGAGTACATTAAGTGATTTTAAATTTGGGAATAAGGGTTTGTCTGGTTCTTCTTCTAGCTTCGCACCGATAGATTTTCTAAAATTAGTACTGCTTACTAATAAGAATTGAGATCTATGGAACGCATTTTCATAATTTTTTGGAAATATATTTTTCCTTTGAAAATGGATTTATCATTTTTAGCGTTTATTATCTTTAAAATTTCACCTCTTAGGAATATTGAAAGGGCAGCTCATTCAGGCATTGGATTTTCCTTGTCGTTAAATCTTCACAATTGCCACAGTATGACTGATAAAAGAATTAGAAAAATTTAATTTTTCCCAAATGATATTAAATTTAATGAAGAGACCAAGGGCTCTGATCTGAAAGAAAAGTCAAGAAAGTACCAGAAGTACAAATGAATTATGAGTACAAATCACTATTTTTATGTTTCATCGATGATGATTTTATTAATTTTGTAGAATATCCGATATAAAAGTTAATCACTAGTCTGGGTTGTGATGTTCGTAACTTGGAGCTGTAGCTTGAAAGTACAAGTGAAGTACTTCACAATTAATACGAAGAGGTAAAATTATGAAGAGCGGGCTCTATGACGTTGATATCATAACTTGAAATAATAAATGGTACAATTAACAAAAAAAACAAAACAATTCCAATCCTAATCTTGCATGTACGTATGGTATATGTAAGTAAGTGCTTAATGTCTTGCATGATATGTAGTAAAGGAAATGTTGCATGAAGTTGTTCATTTTTTAGTCTGTGTTCTTTTCTGGACAGTACTCTTTATTTTCCATGAAGGTAAGTGGTGATTTGGCCATTCAGTCTATGGAAATCATGGCTTATGATGATGGCTATGAATACTTGAGTGGTTCAAAAATAATTATTAAAATAGACAATTCCAACTTTTCGGTAAATATAAATCTAAAAGACATTTTATTGATGGATAAGATTCAACATGAAGAAACGAAATTATGAAGCAGGTACTAAGTACGCTAAAGTAATAACTATTTTTAATGTACTTAAACCACAATATAAAGATGTATGCTGCATGATAACGTACAATTTCTCTCATCACGACTTATTGTGCAGTAAAGCCAAAAAAACTAACAAATCAATTAACATTTCCCTATAGTTGCCATTTTTTGTAAATTGGTTATTAAGAAATTTCATAACTGATGATAATTGCTTATCTATCATATTTATGCACCGTATTCACCTTCCGTGAATTACTTCAATAAATGTTAGTTGGAGTATGACAAATCAACAAACTCTAGGCTAGATGGCATTTCAAGTTAGTGATATATCAGTTCATTCTCTTTAAAGTTGTTTGTTAGCCTGCTTTTCTCTCTCTTGCCAGTTTTCCAAGCCACCAAGTTGTCCTGATGGTATCGTCACTTGTTTGTAGTTGAACGGTTTGCAGCTTCCAACGACTGAAATCTACTCATTAATAATGCATAATAAATAATCATTGAAAAATGTACCCATTACTCACGAAAATGATATATTGGATAGAAAATTAAATATAGGGTAAGATGATGTACTGGCGTACTTCATGGAGAGTGATAAAACATTAAATGAGCTATCTAAGTATTTAAACTAAATAAAAAAAAAACGTTATATTTATGAGGGAAATAAAAAAAACAGTAAATTTTCTGGATCTGACTGAGCAGAATTGGAAACTAATGAGATTAGTGCATTATTGTGTGTTTTTAATAGTTTCTTAATTTTTAATTATTTATTACTAACGTGTCGAATTTAAAAAAAATGGTAACTTTGGTGGTGCAAAAAAATGTTGATATTTTTGAATATGTTTTACTTAATTGATTGTTATCGTTGTTGGTTTTAATGATAGATTTAGTAAAGTCCATATAGTCAAGGTTTTTATCATCTGACTTTTTATTTTAGCAAACTGAAGATGACATCTTAGAGCTGTCGAAAATGTTATTGGTGAATAAATACCATATTGTGGCAAGACAGAGAAGTTTAATTATTTTATCATGACATGACAGTTATGTGCATTGCTATTCACACGTATATTTATCTTCAACAACAACAATTTATTACAACATAAAATTACAATCTGCCTTCTTTTTTAGGCAATAAGTAATTGAGATAAATGTTATCATTCATACCATATTTACAACATCATTCACTCGCTCATTCATACAATATTTACAAACAGCCCAGAGGCCCAACATGATTGTCACCTCCCTCGCATGCGAAGGGGGCAGCGGAGTCTTGGGAAGTCCCCCGCGCTCCTAAGTCAGCCGCGTCACTGGATAAGAGCCAGCGGAGGCTGACCAAGAGCGCGAGAGCCACAACGCTCAGGACATGATTAGAGAAACTGGCCATTGCCAGGACTCCCACTGACATTTAGTTATAGCAGGTCACGAGGCCACTGCCGTTTTGATCTCCGAGGAAGATTATAGGGATGAGTGATGCAGTGCAATGACTGTGCTAGGGAATTAGGGTGGCTGGATAGGTTACTATGGAGTTTTATGAACTTGGAAGGGATGGTATATTTATCTAAAGTTCACCTATACACGTATTATATACATTCTCTCTTCATTTGTGGATGTTTATTGTGTGGACTAATAAGAGGAGAGCAGAAAACGTATAACCTGACTGGATCATACATGATGTATTAATAACTATCACCGAAATGTCTTAAACTTAAATGACCAATACTTCATTTTCTCGGATAACAAAATATATATCTTTCACAAATTTCGTTAAAAATGGATTAATTTCGTTCTTGTTGATAATATGTGGTAATATTTCTATATTAGCCGTTTTATTGTCCCCTATATATAGCCTTATTATTTCATTGTGTATATGCCAAAGAAGTAACTTATTCGATTTTCAGCAGCATAAGGTAAGTCTGGACATGGGAACTAACATCATTAATTTACCTATCAATAAAAAGCTTAAAGTTGAAATTATGAAATTCCCTTTCGGTTTAAAAATGTTCAATACAAATCTAAGAAAGGTGTTCCCTATGCTTGCAAATGTCACTGAGATAACCTGATTGATGCGAATTCCATTTTTGAAGCGATTATAACGATTAGCTACTGATCCTAAGAATGCTGAACATCTTTAATTGGAAGTCCTTTCTGTGCGGTGCCAGGAGTCAGCTCCAGGCAATCAAGACGCCCTAACCATTTTCCACAGAGTAGTATATTTAAGTCTAATTTGAATAGTGTGATTGATTTTCATGCATTTTACATTTAGGTCAAAAGTAAACGTTTCCTATGTTATTATTATAAGAAATGGCTGAAGAGAATACCGTGAATAAGAATTAGACTTGGTTCCAAATTTGTTATTTAAATTCTAAAGTAAAAACAATATCGGCGGGTTTGGTAGTGCGCAAGGCACACTAGAACCGACTCAGATTTGAAAGTGTAACTGCGGCGACATGGGAAACAGGTGTTGTATCTATTTCTTTGGTGGCTGCTTCCAATTCCGTTCCAAATTCCTTCCCTTACAATCTCCTTGCCTGCTCCAACCTCTCATATGGCAACTTACTTCTCTCCCCCGCCCTTGGGAAACTTTCTTACAGAAGGACGTTCTTGAGGGTACCCCCCTATTCTTGCGCATCGGGTGGATGGAGGGGAAGAATCGAAACCTACCCCCTTATACCTAGCCAAGCACTTCCAAACTTTTTATAATGATTGTGTAACTTCCTTTCGGAATGATTCAAGCGTGCTTAAGGATAAAAAAGAGTTAGAGATCTGCGATTAACGTTTTTTCTTCTTCTTCTCTTTCTATTCCCATGCCAATCTCTTCACAAAAAGAGGGGTCAAAAATTATAAAAAAAAAAAGGTTTGTTCTTGTAAAGATGTAAAAGCTTTGTGCTTGTGATTTTTATGGTTCCTTTCAGAAATTACAAGTCAAAATAAGCTAAATTTACTTTTCATGGAATTCACATTTAAGATGTTTTATTTGAAATTTAACATTACTCATTTTGTGTTTTAAAAATTATTTTGGTCGGATACTACAGGAAATACAAAAATAATATATAAATAGATTCGACTGAGAATCTATAATTGTATGATTGCTGGAAATTTAAAGGGGCTATGGGGGGGGGGGAGGAATGTATCAGTCAAAAAAAACTGTGAGATAAATTCAGAGAACACAATAATTGTCCTTTTACATAAAGTTTCTTCTTAGAGGTTTATACCTCAGTAGTGTAGAATACCTTTGTGGAAATCGATGTTGTCAAAGAACCAAATCCTTAACTTGTCCATAAATAGTGTAATTAGTGCGAGTGGAAAGAATATATGGACATTCCAATTATGAAAAAGAAAAAAGACGTTTCTACTGGTCCGAAGACCAGTTAGTTATTATACTTTTAAACAGCATCTAACTTATAACTGCCTTTCCGATGAAATATATTCTAGAGTAAGGTTATGCAGTTTTTTAGTAGATAGTCAGCGCCTAGAAGTTTACTGTGCTTGAGAGTTGACAATCTCGCATGACTGAACGGCTGTGGAGGTTGGGTATAACTTTGGCGCCATCCAGGGTGTTAAAGAATATACTTATACTTCTGATAGATGGGGGGGGGGGGGTTACTACTGCTGTCATAGAATACACACATAGTCCAGAGATAATGACGGGCTCGGGAATAAACGATTCAGAAATAAAAAATAAAACTGTGCGATATAGAATGCCTTGCTTACATGTTATTTCACTGAGCGTCTGTGAGCATAGGACTGTGATGTACGTGTTGTTTTTGAACGATGAAGTGACAATCCGGAACGTATGAGCACCGTTACGAATAGAGTTATTACTCCACTCAACGATAGTCCCAGCGGGGGAGGATTTAGCCGCCTTCTGATGTAAAGGATGGCAGTTTTGACTGAAAGTGCTATGAACCTGAGATTAGCACAGGCAATATATTCACCAACTGTTGTAGCCTGAACAGGGGGGGGGGGGGTTGTGATTATTTAGTAAGGTGTAATAGGACAAATAGTAAAATATCGTGGGCTAGATTTATCACAATAATATTTCAAAACTACATTCGTACGCCCAAAGTGGAAATTGGGCTACTACATATTGGCAAAGAAACGATTACCCGGTTTTAATATTTATCGTTTCCACTCGAGACGAAGGATAAATAATTGTGAAAACGTAGTAGAGTATTGTTGAATTTGATGAATATTATGTCTATCGCTGCTATTTTCCATACTTCTGATTATTATTCATAATTAAATTCACATTGAATAATCTTTAACAGACCTCACCATAACTGATTTAGACGTTCTGATCATTTGATTATCTGTTACAAGTTCGTTTAATCTATCATTGAGTTATTTATATGCAGAGAACAGTTAAAATTAAAATATAAAAATGTTGACATTTAACAGATAATTTTGTTGGAGGGATTCCACTCGTAACAAATATTTAACATAATTTAATTTAAATCACAGATTTTTCAATTAATAATACAGAGTCATTATAAAATTGGTTATAATATTTATCATAGGCTATTTAGTATTTTTACGTATTATATAGTGTAATTAGAATTTACTTATATTTTTCTTCGTTGTAATCGAAGAACAGCACGTTAATTTTATTAGCAAATTTAAAGTTAAAACACACTCTTCTTAATTGTTTACCGCCTTGAATTTGTTAACGGGGCCATGCTCAGACTATAGACTCCAGGACCCTAACAAAGTTCTTCAAATTTGAATAAGCCTATTTAAGTCAGCAGGATTAGTCTTAAGAAAGTTGGGAGTAGGCACTCGGGTTCGGAGTTGAGATGGCGATGGAAATAAATAGATGGGTAAAGTTGCACAATGATTTCTTCTATTCCCATTATCAATAGGGTTTTTCTAAAATTCAGCAGTTTATGAAGTGTGAACTGTTCAAATATCTGTAGACTTAGCTTATTAGCACCTAGCATTAGTTTGTATGGTTAGTTATCAGATAACTTGCTGGAATTATTAATGCAAGTACACCTTCACCGATCACGATCGTGTGATTTGGATTCCTTTTAGCAGCCTACTTCAACCAATTTAATGCGCTTTTTATTTGCAAGAAATTAATATTTTCCTCCAGCAGTTTCGGTTCAATACTTTCTCTGTCATCATCCACCAACCTTCCTTTTTTAGATGGTTAGTGTTATGTTGGTGTAGCGACCGCTAACAACATAAGATAAATCACCCTATACTCTATTGTATATATATTGTAAATTAATTTAACCAAATGTAAATAACATTACCAAACCATAAATCATTGTAAATGTTGTAAACAATAAAGATGCAGCTGCAAGCCAATTAGTTATATGGGGCACCCGCTACCAGTAGCAGGTACTAAGCGACCCAAACCGCCCCCGGAGACCCATACTCGGGTCAGGTATCAGGGACGCTAAGGCCACCAACTGTCAGAGAACAAAGGCCACCACAATACTCAACTGGCATTGGGTACAATAAAACCGAAGCTGATTGGCTACTGACGAAGCCAGCTGGGTACTTAAGACCGGCGGTTTGGACCTGTACTTCATTCTCCTGACGAATGGCTGACTGATGGCTTGTGGCTGCTCTGATGTTCAAAAACTTGGCTTCCTCATTTATGAAAACCTCTGCATCTCTCTGTCCTAACCTCGCTACGTTATAGTCCGGCGATGCCAGACTCTTCACCGTCCTAGTGGGAATCTCTGCCTTCGTCTCGCTAAATCTAGCACCTTCTTGGGAGAGACCTCTCCCTAGTGGACAACGGTTGTCGTGCCCGTGCAAGCTTACCAAGCAGTGTTCCCCACGGTGATTCAGTCTGCTTCTCTCCGGTTCACACTCACCTTTGGGATCCGGACGGATTTCGCCTACCCTCTGATACCGAGTGTGAATTCGTGGTCATTCCAAGACCACACAAACTACCTACACTACCTACCCTATACCTCTTCTCCTGAACATAGTGCATTCTCGGGGCTAATCAAAAATGGAGTCAGATAGTAAGACCGTCATGAAACGATTTTCCAGGTCATAAACTTAATCAACCCTCACTTCGTCACCAGGGCTTGGGTAACTAGCACCCCCTTCGTGACGACCCGACAGTCGGATTATTATTATGAAAAGGAGAGGAATTCGTGAGTATATTTACTGTTCATCTGCCGGAGACACATTAAGTTTTTTGACTCGCTGCAGCACCTGACATATCCAGTGTTTAACACTATGACCCCACCACCCCTCCCGCATCGATGGCAACAGACTGTCGGGGAAAAATTAGGATAAGAATTAGTATGTAAGTTAGTTTTAAGGTTGATCAAAAAGGTGAGCCCCATCACCTTATTAGTCAGTTTAGTCAAGTCACGTAGAATGTATATCATTATACTTGTTTATTCATTATATAATTTCTATAAAATAACAAAACCTGTATATAATGTAGTAATGCTACAGGAAATACAAAATAATTTGTAAATAGATTCACCTGAGGATCTATAATTATATATAATTATCTGAAAAATTTAAAGGGGCTATGAAGAAAAAAAAAAAAAAAAGTATATTTACTACCTAAATCATCTTTTTTATAATTAGAAATAATAATGGGATTCATAATACAAGAAATGAAAAATTATTATTTACAACCTTAAATTTGAAATTATGCAACAGAATATAAACGGCTACCATGTAATGTTGTTAGATGAAAAGTTCTATTAAACCCGTTAAAAAATGCATTGGTTACTCTTTGTTATTTGTATCCATGAATCCCTATTATGCTTCACTAATGTTTGTTTTAAATTTATAACTGTAAGATAAAAAAGGGGGGAAAATGAGAGATAAAGTTACCAAAGTACACTCAGTTAACTCTCTGGATTTAATAATATTAAGTACTGTTTAATTTTCCTCACCAGAGAGCTCTTATGGGTTTAACAGAGCCTCTAATTCTGATAGAATGAATCGCTTAAGATTTCATAATTTCCAACCTTTTCCTCTATATAAATAATCCACTCTGGCGAAATAGAATATTCAAAGGGAGAGGATCCCTCTTACCTTTCTTATATAATGAGCAGGGTCATAATTAATGTACGATGGCAGGTTGAAGGGCTTACTGCTTACTGAGGAAAGCATCCCCTACGCTTGTATCGTTTTAAACTTTAGAACCAGCTCCTGAACCGTAGATTAGCATGATGATAGTTCAAATGCTGTTCCTAATCTTTCATTTTAGCTTTTTCTTCCTTAATATTTTACTATAAAGACCCGATGATCGGTTTGATTATCCTCGCTAGAGAGCCCTTGTGGGTTTAACAGAGCCTCTAATTCTGATGGAATCAATCCAGATGGTCTGGAACTCGACCTATCTCTGTATTCGCTTTCACTTGTTACGAAGATTCATGTGTGAAAAGAAACGTTGTGTAAGAAATTCACCACCTAAATCCTCATATTCCTGTGTCCTTTCTTGTTACATATACGCGTTTGCTGTTTACAGTTGGAAAGGTGAGAGTTCTTTATTTATACACTCCATTTGTTTAGCTTCTAAGATATTATTTATATATTGATTGTGTACCATATTATGTGAAGTGTAATTTGTACCACGTGGTCGTTGACGTCATAATACAATTATTTGGTAATTGTCGTTTTATCATGTATATATACATTCATACAATGTTTATATGCAACATAAATACAACGTTTAGGCACGTTTCCCCTTGAAACCCCCATTTTTTCCCATTTTCTACGTGTGCTGTGCCTGAATGGGGGGGGGGGGATTTGGTTATAAGGAGGTATGGGTGACATAATGCATTATCGTTTGTCGATGTTTGATAGCAACATGGATGTACTGTGTAAATAAGGCCTTCTATGTTTGAAACGTACACGTGCCCAGAATACATCATTAGCAAAAAATTGGTGAAAAACGAAATTTATGATAGAAACACGACAAACGACACACCGCCGTTCGGAACAAAACCACTCCACCAATAAAACCGAACCACTCCCCAAACAGATCACGTCCACCGAAAATGAGGTGAGTGGGCGTAAGTATTAGTATGTACTGCTGGTGGAACATGGCGAACACCCTTTTAATGGCAAGGATGTGGTTTGTATCACCAATAACCGAGTCGGCGTTGTGGCTACCTTCTTGCAGTCTTGAGGGTTGGTTTAAATTCATAACAACACCTGGTCTATACGCAATCTGAATAACTACTAGAATAGTGTTTCGCCTACTATGGATAATTTTAATATCATTCATTGAAAGTTGACAGTTGATATTATTTCCAGTAAGTATATTTATTTATAATTTACAAAATGTACTCAAAGTAACAAAATAGCATGAGTGTTGTGAAAGTGAAACTAATAGACCTAATGACCTGTTACCATTGTTATGTTGCGTTTGTTATTTTTAACCGTTTAATTTATTGCATTTTTAGATTTAACTTGAGTTAGATAATTTAAGCTGAGTGGATTATTTATATTAGGACATTTACTGAATTACTTTTTTTTTATTTTATTTTTTAATGAAATTGTTTTAAATGTAGCAATAAATAAGGGAGGGTAGAAAATTTTACATTTTTAGGCAGGTAGTCAGGTTCCTCGATTAAACTAAAGAAATATTGTTTAATAAACTAAAAAACAAATAGGAAATTAGATAGTTTTAATTTGTGTTGCTGTTATTGAAAGCCGTTGCTTATTATTTACCTATTTACTTGTAATTTTTTTACGCCAATTTTCAATTTCATACCTTATAAATATTTTTGTTTCCTGCTTCTGTTTACTTATGCACTTTTTTTTATCTTTCTAATTGTTAATCGCTTTAGTCAGTTAATAGTCAGGCAAACAGGAGACTTTTTGATATGTTCAAATGTACTAATCTTTAACATTGGCAATAACTTGATGACTGCAGATCTGTAGTTGTCGTCTAAAGTTGGATTCAACACTGTTTGGTCTCCAATAGGAGTCCTAAGAAGGGTGGATGATGAAAGGTTATAAAAAAAGTACCTCTCCTTAGATTTTCGTTTTTAATATGAAAATTTAATCATAGATTAAGTCGTGTCATATTTTTTACCTTTATAATTGCGAAGAATATATAGTTAGAGAAAAGCCTGAAAAATTGAAAAGGAGAATACATTCCATGAAAGAAATCCAATACACTCCTTAAGGAAGAATTACCTGTCCCTAGAACTGCTATATCGTATTTTAAGTCATTGTGCATATCCAATATGAAAGATTCATCGGTTTGTCAATAATATGGCCCATTGTAATAGATCTGGTGGCTTTTAAAGTTTGAATAAATTATTAATTTGTTAATTGAATGTTTCATTCAAAATATTGATTTTATAATTCCTATATAAATATAATTAATTTTATCCATTTATTTTAAGAATATTGATGAATTTAGATCGTTCGTTCTATATAAAGTTAATGACATTGGACATTTTTCATTGGGTGATCTCTATTTTTTTGCGTTTAGAATGCCTTGTTGTTTAATGTTCCAATCCTCTAAAGAAGTCAAACATTCTCAAACACTTGAAGTTTGATTAAAAGCTTGTTAATATGAGCCAGTGTAGTTTTAATTGCTGTCTTTGAATCAGTTCTCTATACGTTAACTGGTTTCCCTTTTCTGTGTGTTCATCAGTCCGAATAATTTGCCAGTGTGTTTGTGTTTCTATGCTCATTAAATGTTTGACTGTTGTGCGAACAGCAGGCGGTCTAAAACTAATTGGTAACTTGCACTCCACTTGTTCAGCTTCTCTGTTGGCCTTCACTTTGTCTTTCAACGAGCCCGATTGAACTTGACTCAATTAAGTCATGCTTTGTCTTTCAGTCCGTTATCTAAGTCAGAAATTGATGTTTGCTGGTTAAGCAGCCCCACGGGGTTGTATCTTTACGAATATACGCCTTTGTTCATATGATGACTAACGTAACTAATTCTTAGTGGATCTCTTTCTAGGGTCCAGATCATCACTTTGACCTCAAAAACATTCCAGATGTCGAAGAAACCATTTTTGGCTACTAATTCTGTACGGTAATTATTAATAAAATAAATAGTACGAGAGAAAAAGATATGGCCTGCCAAAAATAAAGCTTGCAAAGAGAGATTACAATGGAACCGCTAGTGACCATAATGCAGATTACTAAAAGTGTCTTTAGATAGAACGTGAGGGGAAGCCTGTTATCTCAAAGCAATAATTAATTTAAAATGATAATTATCTAAAACTGTTATGAGTTCGGCAAAGTAACTTAAAGCTTATTAAGAATGTTTTCATGGGAAAACGAGACGAAAAGAATATTCAATTTTAGTACCAAAATGGCTTAATAACGAAACTAGAAAGCTATTGGTAGTACGGAACTGGAAGGGTATAGGTACAGACTTAGCCCGGACTCCTTGACTCAAGAAGGGAAGAGTCGTTACTTCGATGATATTGTTAAAAGTTTGCAATTATAAATAATAGTTTTATTACTTTTTTTATTTTAACTTTTCAATGGCAACCCATGTGGCATGAGATTGATCCATGCATGTAAACGTGTATGCCATGGAAACTACTCACACAGCCCTAGTAAGTACAATGTGATTTATCTGTCACATTTATTTATGTGATTAATTTGTGTCTCTAGTTAACTCAAAAGGCCCATATAAATAATCTCCTACTTAACCCTCACTTAGAAATTACATATTTTTAGGAACGTTGTTTCAGAATTAAATAGTACATTGAAGGATTAGTGACATGAGACCAGAGTGTTAGGGGCAGGCTAAGAATATTTTGTGAAAAATAACTCTAGGAATCCTTGTTTGGTTTCATGCCTCAATTATTGATAAAGGAGGAGGAGATACTTTATTGGGAAATGTTAAGAAATGTAAAGCTTTGGGGTTACTTACTATGAGTGTGGAAACCAGTGGGGGCTCATTGGTTTTGAGATTTCTGTTTTTTTTCAATATGTGTTCGCATATATGTAAGCAGGAGGAAGATCGTCACAGAAGCGAGGAATGGAATCATGGACAACCAGCACGACTTGAGGTAGCCGCTCTTTGAAAATAACGGTATAATGGAACAGCCCAGTCTTTTAGACTCTTCGGAAGGTGGAACTATTGCTGGTAATCAAAGAAAAGGACAGTTTGGAGGGGTTTTACGCTTTATATCTGTTTTTACTCTCCTTTGCGAGGCACGGGCTAAGGAAATTGTGCGACATAGAGTCGGGGTTTATTGTCTTACAGGCCTGAGGAGAAAACTTGGTCCAGCGGGATTGAATTACGCGCCCTATGGAACTTAAAAGGGGGAACAATGTTAAATACCCTCGCTTTGTGATTTTTTTTTTTTTTTTTTTTTTTTTTAAATTAAAAATAAAGCAACTGTCTTTAAAAAGGGGGCAAGTAAAACAAACGACGAACGCAGCTTAAATGGTCAATTGGAGATAAGAGGTGCTGGATAGGAGATTTCATTTTAGCCATTCACTTAGGCCGAAGTTTGTTCTGTAGGGCATACTGTTTTTTTTTTTTATCAGAAATATATTATATCACGCTGTCATTGTATTTCTGTGCAGTTTGTTTTCTGCAGTGTGAGTTAAAAGATTCTTCAACTTTTATAAACGTTTTTGTCAATAAAGTGTGGGTGGGTTTGTTTAGATATCGGCTTAAAAAGTCGAAAAAACTATCTACCCAATTAATAAATTCATAGCAAACCAGGAACTTCCAGAACGATCTACAGTTAAATAATTTTCGTCGAGGAGAGTCTTTTAAAAGAAATGAAAGAAAGGTTTTATTATGAAGTACAAGCAAAACACTGGTATATACAAATATTAAGAGTTACGTTACTATATTCTAGGCGGGATGTGTGGGAACAAATGTGGTCTGGGGCTAAAAATGAGGGTAGTTCTGGGAAGTGGGTGGGAGGTCTTGAAGGGATGTGGTCGCTTGCTAAAAAAATAACAGGAAACACCAGTGACTTCCATAAAGTCACGAGGTAGGTATACACTAGAAGGGGCTTGGTTCTACTTTTATTATTATTTATAATATTAGCATTATAATATTCTTAGCATTTTATAACTTACGATAAAAGAAAAAAGCGAGGGATAAAAGAATAGAGGCCCTGCCATGAAAATATAGGAAGAGGGTTCGAACCTTACTTCAAAATCACTGCTGTGCTTAATCGATATAGTACAGATCAAGTCATGTTGTTTTATCAGTAAATTTGCATTTTTTCCTGGCTCCAGATAGGTTCTCTTAAGCCTTGAATGGAAATATTTTCATTGATCATTAAATTGCACAAGTTAACCACTATTTATTCTTTTCATGGGTTTTGGTCCAATATGAAATGGACCTCCAATAGAAACCAATGGAATTGATTCTGACACACTATTTATTATGGTTTGTGAATAAAGTAGATTAGACCGGGATCACAAGGGCATAGGGCTTTTGTTTCTGCCTTGATGTCGTGTCCCTTTTGTTTCGCAGCGCAACCGAGCCGGCCGACAAGGTGCTACTGCTCTGCTGTATAATGGCTAACTTGAATTACATCGGATCAGTTTATTTAATTCGTTTATCGCTACCATGGTACCCTATAATTTTGGTTCACGGGTTTGTGATAGAACTGAAACAGTTCATTTAGTAAGGAAACTAGTATAATGGCAATATATTAACTCTCAAGCCTAAACGTACAGGTTTTATTTTGTAACAGTCACGGGGAAATAATCATTCATTGTTGGTCTATCCTTCTAGCGGTCTGCATAAACGTTTGTTCTATGAAAGCGTCCGTTATCAAATGGCTATATTTTTACAGGAGTATTTAAAAATTCCCCGGTATAGTTAGGGAGAGAATAGACAACAGGGAATGTGTGAAACAAATCAAAAGCTGAAACTCACTTAATTGAAAATGAACGCGCTTTTGTCGAACTTATTTAAGCCACATCTTACAAGCCTTGGTAATAATGCTGCAAAAGCTGCACGCAATATAAACCAGGCGTTTGGGGAGAATACTTGTGAACGATCGAAAAGAGCAGCGTTGATTTGAAAAATTTCGGTCTGGTGATTTTTCCCTGCAAAATGAACCGCGTAGAAGACCCGAAACGTCTGTGAAAAATAATGCTCAGAGCATTGGTGGAAACGAATCCAACTGTTTCTTCAAGGGAACTTGCTGCCAGAATGGAAGTTGACCATAAAAAATGGATAAGTGGATATCACTCGAACTAACCGAGCGAAATAAGCGATCGCTTGAACGTATGCTCATCATTGCTAACCCGATTTAATCGATTAAACGCTCGGCCGCATACATCGCACAAAACAATTGCGAAATTTAATGAATTAAAATATGAAATTTTGCAGCACCCACCTTATTCACCGGATCTTTCACCAACTGACTTTCATTTATTTAAACATTTAGAACTGTTTTTACGGGCTAAACAGTACGAAAATGGAGACAGTCTGAAAAATGCCATATCAGAGTTCATAAAGATCAGAATTTCTCCAAGACAGGCATCTTGCATTAAAATCTCGTTGGGAAAAATGTATTGAAGTAAATGGAGCATATTTTGATTAAATAAACAGCTTTGGGAAAAATATATGCAGTTTAATATATTCACTTAAGAATCCGAAATTTCATTCGCACCAACCTAATATAACCGTTGGGGTTATTTAATTTTTTTTGGCATTTTAAAACTCACGTATCATGTTAATAGTTCCTGGATGTATATTGACGGTGTGTTTCCCAGCAGGATAGGTTGGATACGTAAAAGTAGATGCATTGAAATGCTGCTCACTAGTCAAAATTGAGCAATGTGCATATAATAGTAATTGATATGGAATGAGTACCGAATAAAGAAATTTTTTTTCATTTAATTATTCACGCCCTCAGTTATGCCTGAAAGTCAGGATCCCATATTGAGAGCCATTAACTTCTATTTACGGAAAAGATATTATTATCTTTGGCCATCGTATTTCGAATTTAACTTTTTTTTTTTTTAACTCAAAAATGTTTATAAAAAAAAATTAAATGAATATTGCTTAAATAATAATGGGGGCCAAATCGGATTCCAATCCCACAATATTGAGTTACTAACAGCAATCAATGACGGAGCAGTTTGAGTTACAAAAGAGGCCAATTACAGCCATTCCACTGCCAACTCGCTTTGGTTGCTACCTTTGAAACCGGATGTCAAAGGTTCAGAGTCAATTGGAGGACCATTAACATTAATGGTAATAACTCGTTATTTCTGACCTAAATTAAAATTAAATTAAATTAAAATCTATCTTTGGAAAAATAATCAAATACAGTATAAAAATAAAATAATCGTAGAAGGATAAGTTAATCGTCGGCGGTTAAGCTTATAACAAGAATAGGGAAGAGGGAAACTACACTCTCGAACTTCTGTAAAGAGACTGCTTTATTGTCTCTAGTAATCCGACCTACAATGGATTATGGGTTGTTTACAACATAAACTAGCCTCTGGCTTTAACTGATATAAATATATATATACTTTTTTTTTTCATCCCTTGTTACAAAACTAATATATGTTACGAAATATAGATCTACAAACGAATCTATTTACAATTGCCTCATTATATTTCCTGTAGCCTGGCTACATTATATACAAATTCTGTTTTCTACTAATAGTGATATGCTTTGTACAAAAGTATTGTTGAGAACGCGGAGCAGAGTTAGCTATTTGACCCTGAAATCCTCGATTCTCTAAAGTTTTTGCCGGCTTCAATGGTTTTACATGTTTGAAGACGTCCAGGAGCAGCCCCGACAAAATGCGAATTGTGGAAATAAAAGACAGAAAAGGAACAAGGAAAATAATGGATGCAAACGAAAGTAATGAATAAAGAAGAAATCGCCGAAGACGAGCTGAAATAAAAAAAGAGAAACCGAACATTCATAGAAACTGCGAACTCACCATCACAGTTGAAAATAACCATCAAAATATTGGCCAGACTTCCAATTGATATTACAGCCTATATGCCAGATAGAAATTGTTACACTAAATCAATTTTAAATATAAATGAAGAAACTGAATAAAAAACAAATATTACAGCAAAACAAATAAATCTTTATTCAGTAAACTTAATACTAAACTTAATAATACTTCATTAATAAGAAAATAAACAAATGATTATCGATTGTTAATTCACAAATGAGAGAGAGAGAGAGAGAGAGTCGTTGATCGGTACCTTACGCGTCGGGTTGATCTTCATTTATGGCACAGCTTGAGCGCAACGAGCATTGGGCGCTAAGTGAGAAAAGTAGAAGAAAGTTCATCTCGAGTGTCAACAGACATGAGCGGGACACAAGTCGAGAATCGGGAGACCTCCAACTCCGATGTAGACAGCGCGATGTTTCACAGGCGACTACTGATCCCCGGGGATCAAAACACTTATAAATACGCACCGTTGAACCCTGTTTACAAACATTGCTATCAGTGTCTCTCTCTCTCTCTCCCCCCTCTCCCTCTCTCCTGTCTGCATTTAACGAAACATATTGTTAAATACATACTATTACTACTTATCACTACTTATTAATATACAATATGTTATCGAGCATTCCTCGTATTAATAACATTATCTAACTAGGAAATACATAATGAACATAATTAAATGAATCGAATCTCTATGAATGATCGGCTAAATGATAAGTTAAACATAT